>CM031628.1:10673508-10697180 GCA_018398815.1 Conus ventricosus | reverse complement strand
AAATTTATATTATTGTGTTTTGTAAAGGGAAATGTTTGTTAAAATTAGAAGTTTATGAAAACCCCTCAAACCTCGGATTAGGGGATCGTATCCAAGCGAGCGTGTTGGTATTGTGAAACGCCCCATGGGCTACGTTTTGTCCATCCACATCAGTGTCTGTTTATACCTGAAACAAAACGAAAGAGCAATGTGAATTTGACCTTTTTCTTAGTGGTCTGAATGCAACACAGATGCAACTAAAAGGGTGGACACCTTTGCAATGAAAGATCAGTTTCTTAGTTCATTCAAGTTAATGAAGACCATTGCCGTCAAACGCTTTTCAAACAAATACTTAATTGCGGTCTTTTACTTTTCAGTCCACGTTTTACATAAAGATTAACATTCTGGCACAGAGATCAAAGACGCAGCTGGAGATGTAATGTATCAAAATGGCCCCTCTCCCTTTCAACTCGTGCACCAGATTGCACCATCCCCCCCCCCCCAACCCATGTCTTGATCCAGTCCTGGAAGGGAACGTGGGTTAGGCCCAAAATTATCCCCCCCCCCTCTCCTTTCCTTTCCTCCATGTTAAATGGGACCGTTCTGGGTCTGCCCCAAAATGACTACCCCATACCTCCCAGAGTTTTCAGAGCAATGTGTCTGATTGTGCTTCACTTTATGGAGGGGGTGGTGTGTGGAGACCCAAAATGCCTCCCCCCCCCCCTTTTCCCTTCATGTGTCCCATGTAAATGGGGCCATTTTGGGTCTGCCCAAACTGACTATCCCATATTTCTCAGAGTTATCCCAGGACTGTGCTTGGTTGTACTTCAGTTTGCGGAGAGGGGAGGGGGGGGGGAGGGGTCGAGGGGGGGCGGGGGATCTAACATTGCCAAAAAACGAACACCCCAAATTTCTTTTGGAACATTTTTTTTCCCATCTTAGGGAGTACTCCTCGGGTAGGTGGGATACCCAGAATAGTCCCCATTCCCACCTTCTCCTACACCTTACGCCTCTTTTCTTTTCATTTTTGTGTAAATGTTGGACCAAAATCATAGTCGTATCACGAAAGAGTCATTCAGGATAACAGGTAAGGATAACAATTTTATTTGTCCAAGAGATGGAAAATTCATTTTCGACAGCACAGCAGCCGTATACCAGGACAACACACACCACACACACACACACACACACACACACACACACACACACACACACACACCACACACACACACACAAAAGGCGTAAAATGCCTGTGTAAGAATCCATAGTAAATCAATCCCATCAGTAAAATATCTTCATGCAAGCACAAACATCTCCCCCCCCCCCCCCCCCCCCCCCCCCCCCCCCCCCCCCCCCCCCCCACACACACACGTACAAATACATGTGCGTGCACAGCTACAGTACACATCCACTCTCTTTAAAACATGGAACCTAAAATTTCAAAAGTGAGCATCATCATTATCATTAAAAGCAAGTAGCATACTCTATCTAAATATATTCAGAAATGAAATGAGGTAGGGAACAGTAAACGATAAACAGTAAACAAGTGGGGTATGTTTGCTCCCATAAGGAAACCTAACACAGAGTAACTTTTATTCAAGACTGGCACAGCCTTTTAAACTTGAATAAAGTCAGACAAATACATAGACGAACAATCTAATAGAGGGGAAAAAACAAGCGCAGGCCAACAACTGAACTGTCTGGCAAAGATTTGGACTTGAGGGGAGAGGGAGAAACTGGGAAAATGAAATTAAAAAAAAAATGTTACAGATATAGAAAACTCTTCTCTAGCTGCATAAGGGAACCATCGCAATCCCCTTTTGAAGGCAGATATATTTGGATTGCCTGCTCCGAGGCCTTTCGCCCGCTGGATCCGGACTCATCAGGGAGACCGGCTGGTTGTGTCTGCGCTCCCGGCGTCAAATAGAGACACACCACATGTCCATAATACTGTGGTGTTCTCACCACCATGGGTGCAAAAAAGAATCCAATAGCACCCCCAGAGCAGCCATCGAAGAGTAGTAAATGCAACCAAACGAAAGTGTGGGGAGGAAAAAAAGTTGCTGTAAAACTAAAGACATTATGCAAATAATATAAAATGTAGGGGACAATTTGGAGCCTCTTTTCTTTTTTCTGAGTCCCACAAAGAGTCCATTGTTTCAGTGCTTCATCAGGTTAGGAGAAGCAAGATGCAAAAACAGATTGAAGGAGAACATTGCCGCTCACAGTTCACACAGCTGCTCAGCTCATGGCGGTGGTTGTCACGACCGGCTCCTGGAGGTCTGCCCTGACAGGATCGGTCTAGAAGGGAGTGAGGGAGTGACTGACCTCACACGCTCCGCAAGAGAAACACACAAGAACGATTACAATACAATACACCATTTATTCACACCAATACACACATAGTCACAAATAAGCATTTCAACACACACAACATACGCATAGTCACAATTAAGCATTTCAACACACACAACAAACACATATCACAAATAAGCATTTCAATACACATTCATTTGTTCCTTCCCGTTGTTCCCCCCCACCCCGCCTCTCCAATGTTCACTGGGAGCATCATGTCCAATCGGGTGTCCAAGACGGGCCTGTTTTGAATAGTCTTTCGGTGCCGACACTCTCAGCACACACCCACAAACACTTCACTAGCACGACACAGAGCTAACCACACTCGCTTAGTGGACACATGGGCTGCATGAAGTCTGAAGACAGCGTAGAAACCATCCCGTCGGACAAGGCGGTAGTCGTGAAGGTCCCGGACAGGGGTAGACCATCCAGTGAAGAACGCGCGCTCCTCACTCGCTGCGGCCTCAAGAACGTCAGCCCCGGGTGAAGCCAGCGAAGGAGAAACAAGAAGGGAAAGGAACAGCTACCGTGGGTGACCCAAGAAAGTGGCGGGTCAAGCGACTCTCTGCTCTCTGTCCAGTTGAGTGAACCAAGCCGAGCAGATGCGGAAAACGCTGACATCGCTCCCTACAGACCGACTGCAGGAATGAAGGTACCGATTGTAACTTCGGCGATATGGTCGAGAACCAGAACCGGAGCAGGCGTTCCAGGGACATCTTCCGCACAAGTGAAGAGAAAACCTGCCTAACCGAGGCAGCCAACATGCCACCATACGTCACAGAGTGAGAATACCTCAAAGCTAAGGGGAATGCTGCATGTGCGGCAGGTAAAAAGACAGGTGAGAGGGCCGATAGAGACAGTCAGTTCAAGAGAAAGGCACAGCCACCCGTGAACCAGCAGGATGAATTGCACGGACTGCGAAATTAGGAGAGAGAGAGAGAGAGAGAGGAGGGAGAGAGGAGAGAGAGGAGAGAGAGGAGAGAGAGAGAGAGTAAACGTCACCTGAGCTGAACGACATTAAGGTGCAAAACACACAAGCTACATTAAGGGATTGATACACGACAACAACAACAATAAATAAATGAATAATTCTACCACCCAAGATGGGCCAATCGTCATAGGCCTCGTGACACTGGTCCCTTTTACACTATTTCCTCCTGTAAAGCTATAAAGGAGGTGGAAAGGTGGAAAGGGTAGTGGAACAAAAGAAACTCCTCCCATGTAGGAGAACAGGCCAAACGCGCCATACAACGGCGGTGACAAAGCCCACTCAGGGCAGACAAGAAGATGGGACTGAAAACAGCAAAGTCCCGATAGAAATCCCAGTTCACAATTGTAAAGTAGGACCTCTTGCGATTCTCACAGATGTGAAAAAAAGTTCCTCATTTGAGGAGTGGATAACATCCACATAGAAAAAGTGCATGCATATGCAATAAAGTGGATTATGCATGCATTAAAGAAAATGGTTATGGTGAGATTGGACGATTCTGCCATATATAGGTACCTTGTCAAGCCCATCGCACAGCGGTCAAGACTAGTTCATTTACCCATGACCAGAGTTTGTAGTCAGGCTTATAGAATCCTCATGCAGCAACATGAAACAGGGAAATTTGAATGGGTTTTCTTGTGTTAAGAAAATATTGATACAAAACGGTATACCTTTGTCAGGGAGTGTCACTGATGTATAATTTCTTTCTGAATTTAAAGACTGCTTAATTTGATGTTATGAACAAAACTGGGGATGCAAGTATGGGAAGGGACGATATATATGAGAGTTTGTTCTCTTTTAAAATCGTTTTGAAAAAGAAAACAAATTCAGAATTTTATGAATGGAAGTAATATGATTTGCAAAATTCCGAACCAGAACTTTGGGTGTTAAGACACACGAGAAATGATTTGACGAATCGGAAAATAAAGCATGCCCCGCGTGTGTGGCGAGAAATAGCTTGAGGGTGACGCACCTTTTTTATTGCTTGCCTTGAATATGCAAATATTCGAAGCACACGCAAAAAATTTAGTGATCCAGCAGTGAAGACACAAGACCTCATGACAAGGTTCACCAGTAATAATGAACCAAAGATCATGAATATTTGCAAAATGCATCGTAGAAACTAGCATTTTGGAAATACTAATATTACGATTCAATCTTTGATCTAATTTTGTGACATTACATGCATGTACAGCATTCACTCTGCGTTGTGCTCGAAAAAAGAGACCCTTTTAGATGTGTATGTGCGTGCGTACGTGCGTGTGTGTGTGTGTTATTTCAAAATTGTATCAATTTGCATCTTATTTAACTTTTTCATGCCATGAGGAAGCTCGATTGAGCGAAAATTTGGTGAAGACAAAAAAATGAAACTGTACACACTGTGTTTTTATCTGTTCTTTGTATTTTTACTCAAGTGTGTGTTTGGGAGGTGCAGTGCCAAGCAGCATTGTGTGTTTTAATCAAGTGAAATATATATATATATATATATATATATATAAAATAAAATCAGGGTTAAAAAGCCCCTCAGGACGCAAAAGGTGCTCAACCATGTAGGGAGCGACTTTTACCAGTTTAAAATAGGATTTTAAAATTTTTTTTTTTAACCTCTTCATTATATATATATATATATATATATATATATATATATATATATATTATATATATATAATAAAATATATATATATATATATACCAGTTTAAATTTAGGACTTTAAAAGGGAAAAAAAATTAAAAACCTACAAGCTTGTTTCAAGCTAAAATGCTCTCCTCAGGGAGAATATATATATACTTAGCGCCATTAAAAACGCACGGGTCAGAAGAACAAAATAACCTCGACAGAGGTAAATCATTAGGGGTATGAAAATTTTAAAATGTTGAATGACAAAGTCATGAACAGAAAAGAAGTGCGCAATGACAAATGTGCTGAACATTTGGCGTTCAGTAATCGCAAACACAACCTCTGCAAGCACATACCTCTAACTGATTTACCTCTGTCAAGTTATTTTGTTCTTCTGACCCGTGCGTTTTTAATGGCGCTAAGTAGAAGAAAAAGAAACACCCGAAGGTGCTGGGGAGGACCCAGAGAAGCACTGTCTTCACCTGCCTTTAGAGCAGTCCTGTACCACCATTGGAGGTCCCGCGCTTTTGTTGACGATGGGTACATCTATATATAATATATATATTTGTTAAAAATATTATTAAAATGCAGTGCTAAAATTCATCTACAAGCTTGTTTCAGGATATGTCTCTCTCCTCGAGATGACTTTTTTTGTGGCACGCCAACGGTCTTTTATGACGTGCGGGACTGATCTTGTCTCTGTGTGTGCGGGTTTCGTTTGCTGCACGTGGGGCCTGTGTGTGTGTGGGGTGTGTGTGTGTGTGTGTGGTGTGTGTGTGTGTGTGGTGGTGTGTGTGTGTGTGTGGTGGGTGGGGTTTTTTTTTTGTTTGTTAGGGCCTGTTCAGGTGGAATGTGCTAGCAAAGATTTCCACTTGTGCCTGCAATTATTCACTATTTCTACTTTTGTGTTCAAGTTGCTAAGTATGGTTTGCATAATATTAACCATTTTTCTGTGGAACATAGGTGCATTTTTTTGGGAAATATTGTTGTGTGGTGTTGCTCTTTTTATGAAATTTTTCCCTGATATGCTGTAGTCTATTTTTTATCTTTGAGTTTTTCCCAAAAGTATTTACTTAGTTCTGTTTGATTTTTTTATTTTTCATTTTTGAATGACTGTTTATGTTTGCGTAGTCTGGTTTTGAAAAGTGTTTCAGTCATCCATATGTAAGTTTATCTTTTTCAATTTCTGATGTACCTATTACTAGTCGAAAGTTTGGTATACAATATTGCTGTGAAGACATTTGTTGCTAGGTGGCACTGTTTCTTTTTTTGTGCAGTTGCAAATGTCCTTTCAGCACCCTTACTCTTTTTGTGTTGCTTTTCATTTTGTAGATTGGATCCAATTATGTTTTAGAGGTTGGGCAACATGAGAATGATAGTTTAAATAGTGTTTTTGTTGAATATTTTGGACAGATTGTTGTTCTTTTGGAAAAGATGTTGCCAAGATTTTAAAGAATTTCCTTTTCCTAAAATTGTATTTTATTTGTCCATCATCTGGTGGGTTTGTACCATATGTATCTTCCTTTTTCTGCATTTCTTATTCTGTTCAGTGTTTTGTCTGGGCTATATTGTAGATTTTTAACTGTAACCCAACTTTTAGTAATGCTTCATCTTGGTATTCTGTAGTCTGCATTATTGAATGCATTTTCATTGCATGATAAGGTTGGATAGGTCTCTTGTTTTATTACCGGTTGGTTATTGTTTTTAGTATATGATAGGTGGGTTGTTGCTTTTGACGTTTACCATAGGATTGGTAAGTACATTTGGGTTTTTTATGTATGGTTATGTACACATTGTCATTGAGGTCTATTTTATGTCTAGAAATACACTACTTTTTTATTTGCTTCTATTTGTATTTTTAAATTGTGTTTTTGAAGAATTTACATAATTCTAATTTCCCTTGTTTATCAATATTTTCTTGGATTATGTTTTAATGCAGCAGAGGCCGTCATCTCATGTACAAACCGACCTGTTTTCCAAGTTTGGTATGGATGTTGGATAGCAAGAAAAGTCCGACTAGTTTTTACAGTTTCGACACCATTCATAACGACCCAATGGTTACATCAAATGTGGAGTTTTTTGCTCAGTTTTTTTTTTATCCAAGATTTTCATTTCTGCTTTGAGTAGGGTTTTCCTTGGTGTGGAAAATAATCTCCATTTCTGACTCTTATAATTGTGTATTTGTTGGCCAAATTCAAAGCTTTGGTGAGTAGTACTTCATCTAGGATGGGTAGAAATCGTACAAGTGACGAATTTGATAAAACACTGAATAACAAGCGGGAGGTTTTAAGTGGGCTGGAGTCGCGGGTACGAGTAGCCATAGTTGGAGAGGTACGATTCCGGGATGTAGGGCGTTGGATGGGGGGGGTTCTGCTCTTCATGTTATAGAGGGAGTATCATTTCTGACTCTATTCACCAATATATTGATTTAAATATTTGACACTTTTTTACTAATTAACATCTATACGCGAATCTAGAGCAATATATATGGTGTCAGCAAAATCCCCTCTGCTTATTATTGGCCCATAGAACTCGATTTGATGGGTTATTAGTTACATGTTTGGGTTGTTTTGGAAGTTGGGTTTTTGTGGTCTTTAAGCGTTATGAAGGCCTTTTTTTGTTGCTGTTGCCTCTATCAGTCGCTTAACTCCAGCAGTGTGCAAGCCTCATTTTCTTTTTATGCGGATGTTGTTGTATGTGGGTTTTAATTCAGCTTTCATTGTAATTTTTCTGAATGTATTTTTGTTCAGAGTTGGAGTATTCGTTTAATTCCATTTTGTAAAAATTGCTAGTTTTATCAGCTTTTACTAATATCTTTTTAATATTTGAATTTGATTTTTTATTTCATTTGCTATGATGTTGTGGAAGATGTTATATGGTTTCTTGAATTCTATGTTTGGCTATCAGTCCTTCATTTTGTCTTCACAAGGTTTCATTTCACGATTGTCGGAGGTGATTGGTCAACCTCGGGGTATGTCAGCGGAGGAAGGACTAGCGCACAGCCCAAACACACTCACAGCTTGCTTACAATCTCATTCATAAATCAAGCATTCGTCACATCAAACCACTAGTAAAGTCTATAACATATACTACCATAATCAAGAAAAAACATCAATGCGCAAGGAGTCAAACAAAATAAAAACATTCTCTCTTTTCCTTGAACTTCACAAACCATTTAACTAAATCATCATAACTAACCGGGTAAAAATAGACTTTCTACTTTACCTTGCCAGGTGAACTTAAACTATTTACGAATCACTGTCTTTCCATAACTTCTTTTTTTTTCTTTTCCACAGTCACTTTCACAAACGACCAAGTCCACGACACAACTGCTGGCACTGGTCAGGTAGGACCGCATGCACTGGTCAGTTGGACAGCTGGCACTGGTCAGGTTAGAACCGCTGGCCCTGGTCAGTTAACGGGCGTGGCCTGTTGGTTTCTGTCTGATGAAAGTGGCGTGGCCAGTTAAGACGTCGAACTCCCGGTTCAGATTGCACAGTGACAACCAGGCGTCGATCCTTTCTCCCTTTCTTCCTTCCTTCACTAACGCAATTGCACTCTCTCTCTCTCTTCTGGTCTGCTCTATCAAATGGACATGGTTGCTTATTTTTCTTTTTTCTTTTTTTTTTCTCTTCATCAATAGGCAACACTCTCTCTCAACAACTCTCCTTAGTCCTTCCTCTGCAACTCATATGTCGCTAATGCTTCAACTCGGTTCTCCATTCACTCCTCCCATCGCTCTGCTTTTCTCTCGTGCAATAACCTACTCTCCCAGAACCTCTCTCTCTCTTCTCTTCCTTCTTGTCCTCTCGTCTTCCCTCACTCCCCTAGCTTCTATCCTGTTCCTACGTGTCAAAAGGTGAGTACCATTGTCAGACGTTTCCCGCCTTTACCGAGTACCCTCCCCTCTAATTCCAATGGACATCAAATCATCAAGTCACATCTACCTGCCTTGCTCTCTTGGTGGTCAATGGGTCATTTAATTAATTAACTTGGTTTCAACCCCACAACACAAACTCTTCCCCTTCCTACTTAACCGGCTGACGTCCGACTTAACTGTGGGCACAGGTCCTTGTAAATTAGCTGATCAGTCGACCAAGACGAGAGATCCGTCTGGCCAGACCTATTGAGACGTCGGTCAGAGCCAACTCATTCTGTTCAGTGGACGTTACTGTCTCCGTGAAGGAACTAGAAACTAGCCTTCCCGCCATGCTAATTGGCAGACGCTACACATAGAAGTGACGTCTGCCTTGGAAAACCAGAATGTTTGAGTTTGGAACTTATGTCCAATTTGAACTGGCTGTCGACTGACCACGATTTCGTTTTTCTTTTTTTGTCTGTGACAGTGATCGCCCTGATTTGAAGCCATATGGAGTTTTTAGTCTTCATTCTATGTATTTGGGGTTAGAAGAAGAACGCCTTCCATCACATTGTTGCTACAAATTTCTCGGTTTGTTCTAACAGTTTTTTATGTAGTTTTGGTTTGAAAACGTGTATGTTATTAGTAGATTGCCCCAACAGTATGGATTTTCCTCATTTTAGATTTTGTCCGGTCACAGAGCTCAACGTGAGGACAATTCTCAAAAACAGTATAAAAACGTCCATTAAAAATCTGAAAAAGCTCAAACCCTTGGGGAGCAACAATTGTTAAAAATATTATTAAAATGACCGTGCAAAAATTCATCTACAAACATGTTTCAAGATATGATCCTCTCATCTCCTCATGATGAAGCTGTTTTTTTTGTGGCACCCCAACGTCATTATGGCGTGCGGGAACCTGATCCTTGTCTCTGGTGTGCCGGGTTTCGTTTGCCTGCACGTGGGCCAGTGTGGTGTATGTGTGTGGTGGGTGTTTTTTTTTTGTTTTTGTTTTGTAGGGCCTGTTCAGTGGAAGGCAAGCAAAGATTTCCACTGTGCCTGCAATTATTCACTATTTCTAACGTTTGTGTTCAGAGTTTTTGCTAAGTATGGATTGCATATGATTAACCATTTTTCTAGCGCTGGAACATAGGTTGCATTTTGGAAATGTTGTATGTTGTTGCTCTTTTTATGATTTTCCATGATATGCAATAGTCTATTTTTTTATCTTAGAGTTTCCAAATGTATTTACTTAGTTCTGTTTGATTTTTGAATATTTCCATATTTGAATGACTGTGTTATGGTTTGCGTAGCTGGTTTTGAAAGGTTTTCCAGTAATCCATATGTATGTTTGTCTTTTCATTTTCTGAATGTTAGCGTAGTTTGGTATACAATATTGACGTGAAGGCATTTGTTGCTTAGTGGGGCACTGATCTTTTTTGGTGCAGTGCAAATGTCCTTTCAGCACCCATTCCTCTTTTTGTGTTTGCTTTTCATTTTGTTAGATGAGTCAATTATGTTTTTTGAGTTGGGCATGACATGAGTAATGATAGTTTTAATAGTGTATTTTGTTGAATATTTTGGACATTTTGTGTTCTTTTGGGAAATGAAGTTTGCCAAGATTTTAAAGATTCTTTTCCTACATTGTTTTTTAAATTGTCCATCATATGGTGGGTATTGTATCCATATGATCTTCCTTTTCTGCTTTTCTTATTTCTGTTCGCGTTATTGTCAGGGCTATATTGAGTTTGTAATTGTAACCACATTTTTGTAATGCTTTCTTGGTATTCTGTTGCTGCATTATTGAATGCATTTTCATTGCATGATAGGTTGGATAGTCCTCTTGTTTATAACCATTGGTATTGTTTTTAGTATAGTGGTGGTTGGCTTGCTTTTTGACGTTTACATAGAATTGGATTACCATGGGTTTTTTTGTATGGATTTGTACACATCTGACATTGAGGTCTAATGATATGTTTAGGTAATTCACTCCTATTTATTTGCTTCTAATGTGATTTATTTAAATTGTTGTGTTTTGGAAGATTTTACATAATTCTATTTTTCTTGTTTTCAATAGTTATTGGATTTTATTGTTTAAAGCAGAAGGCCGTCATCTCTTTACAAACCACTTGTTTTCCAATTTGTTTGGATGTTGGATAGCATGAAAATTCCAATAGTTACATGTTTCGGCACCATCATACGATCCCAGGATACATCAAATGTAGTTTTTGCTCGTTTTTTTTTTTTATCCAAGTTTCATTTCTGCTGTGGAGTAGGGTTTTCTGGAGTGGAAAATATCTCCATTTCAGACTCTGTTATATTGTGTATTTGTTGGCAAATTAGTGATCAAAGCTTGGTGAGTAGATTCTCATCAATGGATGGGAAGAGAAATCTACAAAGTCCTATATGTGGAAAAACACAGTAATTCTCTGTTATTAGAGTTCCTTAAACCATTGGATGACTTCATAGACTGTTTTTACAAAGGTTTGTATCGTGTTTGATTTTACATCTTCTATAGCCATTTCCAAAAATCTCTGCTTATTTGGCCCCGATCGGATTTGGCTGGGTTTAATTAGTCTACATTTAGTTGTTTTGGAATTGGGTTTGTGGTCTTTAAAAAAACATAGACACGCATATCAGGAAATCCAAAAAAGGCAACACCAACAACAATAATACAAACCAAAAAAATGCAACCTAATATCCACATAAAAATGTTACTATTATGCAAATCCATACTAGCAACTCTGAACACAAAAGTAGAAGTAGTGAAAAAATGCAAGGACAAGTAGGAATCTTTGCTAGCACATTCCACCTAACAGGCCCTAAACAAAAAAAAAAAAAAAAAAAAAAAAACACCCACCACACACACACACACACCACACACCACTCACACACACACACACACACACACACACACACACAGGCCCCACGTGCAGCAATCGAAAACCCGCACACACAGAGACAAGATCATGTCCCGCACGCCATAAAAGACCGTTTGCGTGCCACAAAATAGTCATCCTAGGAGAGAGACATATCTTGAAACAAGCATTGTAGATGAATTTTATCACTTCATTTTTAATAATAATTTTAACAAATGTTTGCCTCCCCAAGGGGTTGAGCTTTTTTCAGAATTTTAAGGACGATTAATTATAAAGTTTATGAAATATATATATAAAGTAATAATTTATATATATATATAATATATATATATATATAAAATATATATATAATATATATTATATATATATATACAACAAACTAAAAAATACCAGGATAAGTACCGAGCCCCTTTCCAGCAACTTACAGAGCAGCCTTGGTTGTTGCAATGACTGCAAGACAAAATTTAATTTTTAATGAATAATAAACAACGCATGGCTCTTATTCTAAGAATGAAGAAATAGGGGAAAATACGCATCCAAAACTGTAGTGGTAGCATTTTTTAAATTTTTCCCCCTTACCAATCACCCACTCAAGCACATACTGGTTAGTTAGGCAGAATCATCTACCACAACAATTATCTAAGACCTAAAGCAAGCTTTGTTAATATATTTCAATATATATAATAAATATAAAATATTATAATATATTCTATATGTCCACAAAGAAAATATAGCTTGTTTTGGCTCCTTCATGATTTTTCTTTTTGCTTTCTTAGGTGGCACCTTAGGATGTTTTTTTTTTTGAAACTCAACAAACACTACTACGTATGCACATCAGCCTTTTCTGGATTGCATTCTCTTAAAACTGAAAAGGCAGAGGGAGTCCAAATTACCACTTTCCGCGGTCACTGAGGAAAACCAACAAGTTTCGAAATAACGGAATATTACAGGAAGGGTTTTACATGTTAATGAGTTCCCTTCCCATTTGAGGGTGTTCCTCCCCCTTGGAGACAATAAGCATGCTGTAAGGTTCATTGTGAAAAGCATTTTTTTTCCCCCACCCCATTCACCGCACTCAAACACATACTTAGTTTAGGCAGAATCACTACCACTGGCAGATATGAATGCTTATCTCCCCCTAATCCCCCTAATTTCTTCAAATCAAAGACATAAGATCAAGCTTTTGTTTATAATTCAAAATTACTTGCCGTTATTGCAACACCATGCTGCTCTGTAGTAGCTGAACGGTGCTCGGTACTTATCCTGTTGAAGTTTGATTAGTTTTTTGTATTTTAGTCCGCTTGGCGATACAATCACGAACTGCCCTCAGCACAAGGTGTCTTAAAGGATATTTTTTTTAAATTTTCTACTTTCACAAGAAAAAGTAGCATGTTTTGCACATATCATGATTTCTTTGCTTCTTAGGTTGCACCATTGGTTGGTTAATTGAAACTCAACAAACATACTACGGTATTGCACATCAGCCTTTTCAGGATTGTGCATTCTTTCTAAAACAGAAAGGCAGAGAGTCAAATATACCACTTTCCGCGGTCCACTGATATAAACCACCAAGTTTCGAAATATCGTTATATGACCCGGAGTTAAATGTTAATGAGATTCCCTTCCTAATGGAGGTTGTCTCCCCCTTGGGAGCTATAAGCTTGCTGAATTTTCATTTGTGAAAAGCATTTTTTTCCCCCTCCCCTTCACGCCACTCAAGCACATACTGATAGTTAGCAGAAACATCTACCACTGCAGATAAGAATGCTTATCTCCCCCTATATCCCCCGTATTTCTTCATCTAAGACAAAGAGCAAGCTTAGTTTATAATTCAATAATTCTTGCATTATTGCAACACCAAGCGCTCAGTAAGTTGGTCTGGAACGGTGGCTCGGACTTACCTTGGAATTTATTAGATTTGTTTGTAATATATAAATAAATATATATATATATTTATATATAAATATATATATATATAAATATATATTATATATAAAATATGTCGGCTCCCTAGTATGGTTGAGCACATTCTGCGACCCATGGGTGGCTTTTTAACTCTGATTTTATATATATATAATATATATATATATATAAATAGATAATATAAATATTAAATATAAATAAATATATATATATATATCTATAATATTGAAATTATAAACAAAGCATTCCTCTTATGTCTTAGATTGAAGAAATAGTGGAGATACGCATTCATATCTCAGTGGTATATGATTCTGCTAAACAAACAGAATATGAAACGTATATCCCCCTAAATCTTCAATCTAAGACAAAGAGCACGCTTGTATTTAATAATTCATAAATTCTTTGCAGTCATTGCAACACCAAGCTGCTCTGTAATTTCCTGGGAACGGTGCGGTACTTATCCTTGGAATTAAAATTAGTTATGTATAAATATAAATATATATATTAGATATATATTAAATATATATGTAAATGTATCTATATATATATATATGATATATATATATTATATAACTCAAAATATATATATATATATAGTTTAAAAGAGGAATCTTAAACTATCTACATATTTGTTTCAAGCTGTGTGGCTCAGTCATCAGATGGATTTTGGTTTTCCCACCGCCGATGTTATATAGCTTGTGGGGCTCCCGTTTGCGTTGATTGCACGTGCTGTTGGCTGCACATGTTTTTGGGGGCTTTCAGGTTTTTTGGTTTGGGTGTGTTTCACTAACAACAATTTCCAATTTTATGCCAGCAGTTGTTTACAATTTCTGTTTTGGTGTTTAAGAGTGCTAAGTGTGGTTTGCATAGAATTAACCATTTTACAGTTAAACATACGTAACACCTTTTTGAAACAATGCAGTCTGTGATGCTCTTTTTATGATTTTTCCATGATATATTTTGTAGCTTTGATTTAACGTCTTTAAGTTTCCAGATATATTTGCTCATTTCTGTTTGGAAGATTTTATAAATATCATTATCAAATGACTGATTGTTTTTGCATATCTTTTAGAAGTGGTTTTCAGTGATCCTAGTATGTTTTCTTTTACATTTACTGATGTCCAACAGTAGCCTGGTATACTTGTTGTTGTGAAGACATTTATAGATAAGTTGGGCACTGCTCCTTTCTGGGCAATTGCACATTTCTTTCTTCACCCTTCTTTGCAGTGGATGATTATCATAATTATTGTAATTGCGTCAATTAGGTATTTTTTGAGTGTTCAAACATGATTAACGATAGTATTGACAGTTTTTTTTGAGTTAAATATTATGGACATTGGTGTTCTTTAGTAATTAGTTTGTTAGGATTTGAAGTAATTCTTTCCCTAAGTTTGTTTTTGATATGCCCCCGTCGTATGGGGGGGTATTATACCATCTTAATTTTCTTTTCCTAAGTATCTTGCTTTTATTTGTGTTGTTTGTCTGGTTGTATTGTTAAATTTGTAATAGTATCCACTTGTTGCAGTGCCTCCTGTATATCAAACTGCTGCATTGATTGAACACTCCTCACTGCATGACGGTTTTATAGTCTCTTGTTTAGAGCCACGGTGGTATGGTCCATTAAATCTAGATGGTGAGGTTTATGCATTGGAGTGACATAAAGAGGAGTAACTAAAGGGTTTCTTGTATGTTTATGTATTGATGTTGAGATCCCAGTGTTATTTCTAAGTAGTTCACTACCTTTTTTGTTTGCTTTTCAATGTGTAAACAATATGTTTGTGGTTTTTGAGAGATTTATGCATAGTTTCTTTCTTCATGTATTCGATGGATCATGGATGTTTGTTAGTGCAAGCAAGGCCATCGTCTCTGTATAGTCTCGACTTGTTTTTTCCGATTTTTTTTTTCTTGATGTTGGACAGCATGAATAGACCGACCAGTTCATAAGAATTCTGCACCATCATATGATCCCATGGTATACGTCGAATGTTGAGTTTCCTGTGGTTTAATCCTGATCCAGGTTTCATTATTGCTGTGTATAATGTTTTCTTGGTGTGGGAAAATGATTTCCATTTCTGACCCCTGTTTATGTCTGTGGAGGTTACTGGAAAACTTCAGGTCTTTTGTGTGAGTTAGTTTCCTAATCTATAGATGGGTAATAAGTCTACTATGTCAAATTTGATGAATACTGTATAACTTTTGTTTATTGATTATTTTGAACCTATGTATAACTTCGTATGTGTTCTTCCAGAGTTTGAATTCATAGTTGATTTACGTTCTTTATTCTTTTTCCAGGATTTTCTTGCTTATTTGCCTAATACATATTTGGATGGGTTATTATCCTAGCATGTTGATTGTTATGAAAATTGGGGCTTTGTGGTCTTTGAGTGTTATGAAAGCATCTTTTTGTTGCTGTCGCTTCTATGCCTTTCACTTAGGTCTATGCGCTCTGCAAGTTCTTTTTTCTTTAGTGCGGATATGTATGTATATTTTGGTCGGCGCTTTTTTGTAGTTTTTCTGGATGTTTTTGTCAAGGATTTGAAGAGTATTCTTTTGGTTTTCCATTTGTAGTAAATGCTATATTATCAGCCTTCACAAATATTTTTTTGTCATTCTTGTACTTGTTTATTTGTTTTTTATTATTGTTGTTGTGTAAACCGATGTTAAGATTTTTTGAATTCAATATTGGTTATCTATTCTTATCATTTGATCTTCAAGGGTTTTCATTTCGTCTATGGCTGGTTGATCGCCATGATTTTAAATCGTGAAGGTGTTTTTGTCCTTCTTTATTTTTGCATTGGGTTCAGAAAAAAGAAAGCTTCCATCTCATATTATGACAAACTGTTTCTGTTTTTCTATTAATTTTTTTTTTTTATATATGAATGCGGAATTTGAAAATTGTATATTTTATGTTGACTGCCTAAAATTGGATTCCTCCATTTTAAAATCCATCAGGCCACAGTGTCAACGTGAGGAGCGATTAAGTCATATAATTTAAAATGCCTAAAACAATTTTTTAAGTGCTCAACCCTTGGGGAGCAACATTATTAAAACAAGTTAAAAGAGGAATCTTAAAACTACTACAAATTTGTTTCAAGCATGTTGCGCGGGTCATCAAGGGTTTTTTTGGGTTTGCCCACCGCCGATGTTATATAGCGTGTGGCTCCCGTTTGCGGTTGTTTGCACGTGCGGGTTGGCTGCACTTTTTTTTTTTTGGCTTTCGGGTTTTTTGTTTTGGGTGTGTTCACTAACAACGATTTCCATTTATCCCTGCAGTTGTTTACTATTTCTGTTTTGGTGTTTAAAGTTGCTAAGTGTGGTTTGCATAGTATTAACCTTTTTTTCATTTAAACATACTTAACACCTTTTTGAAACATTGCTGTATGGTGAGCTCTTTTTATGATTTTCCAGATAATTGTAGCTTTTTTTTGCGTCTTTAAGTTTCCAGATATTTTTGCTCATTCTGTTTGGTTTTTATATTTTCTTATTAAATGACTGTTTGTGGTTTGCATATCTGTTTTGAAGTGGTTTCAGTGATCCCTATGTATGTTTCTTTTCATTTTCGGATGTCACAGAGCCGGGTATACAATGTTTTGTGAAGACATTTATTGTTTAGTGGCACTGCTCCTTTCTGGTGCAATTGCAAGATTTCCTTTCTTCACCCTTCTTTTCTGTGTTTTTTATTTTGTTGGATGCGTCAATTAGGTTTTTGAGGTTGGGCGTACATGAGTGCGATAGTTTGACAGTTTTTTGTTAAATATTTTGGACAGTTTGTGTTCTTTTGAAATGAAGTTGTAGGATTTTGAAGATTCTTTCCCTATGTTTGTTTTGAGTTTCCCGTCGTTTTGGGGATTGTACCATATGATTTTCTTTTCCTATTTTTTTCTTATGTGTAGTTCCTCATCTATAATGGGTAAAATCTATTAATGCCAAATGTGATTTAACACGTAATTACTTTGTTTTATTAGTTTTTTGAACCATTGGATAACTTCGATTTCTTTGTGTTCTTCCAGAGGTTGTATTCAAGTTTGATTTTACGTTTCTTTATTATTTTTTTCCAGGATTTTCTTGCTTATTTTTGCCTAATTCAGATTTGATGGGGTTTAAAGTCTACATGTTGATTGTTTATGAAATTGGGGTTGTGGTCTTTGATGTTATGAAAGCGTCTTTGTTGCTGTCGCTTTTATCCTGTCACTTAGTCTATGGGGCCGCAAGTTCTTTTCTTTAGTCGGATACTGTCATGAATTTTTGGTCGGGTTTTTTGTAGTTTTTTCTGGATGTTTTTGTCAAGGGGTTGAGAGTATTCTTTTGTCCATTTTGTAGTAATTGCTAGTTTTATCACTTTCACAAATATTTTTTGTCATTTTGTACTTTTTTTTGTTTTTTTTTTGTGTTTTTGGAAACCGTTTGATTTTTTGAATTTCAATATGGTTATCATTCTTTTCATTTGAAACTCAAAGGGTTTCATTCGTTTTATTGGGTGGTGGTGATCGCCATGATTTTGAAATCGTAGGTGTTTTTGTCCTCTTTTTTTTTGCATTTGGGGTTTAGAAAAAAGATTGCCTTTCCATCTCAATATGTACAAACTTTTTTTGTTTGTTCTATTAAATTTTTTTTATTATATTGCGGGTTTTAAAATGGTATATTTTTTGTTGACGCCTAAAATTGTTTCCTCCATTTTAAAATCCGTTCAGGGGACGTGTTCAACGTGGACGATTAGATCAATATTTTAAATGCCTAAAACAATTTTTTTAAGTGCTCAACCCCTTGGGGAGCAAATTAGTTAAAACAAGTTAAAAAAGGAATCTTAAACTATCTACAAATTTGTTTCAAAACATGTTGCCTGTCATCAGGATGTTTTTGGTTTGCCCACCGCCGATGTTATATAGCGTGGTGGGCTCCCGTTTCGGTTTTTGCAGGGGTTTTGGCTGCAGGGTTTTTTTTTTGGGGCTTTCGGGTTTTTTTTTTTGGGTGTTTCACTAACAACGATTTCCTTTTATGCCTGCTTTTTTACTATTTCGTTTTGGTGTTTAAATTTGCTAATGGGTTTTGCATATATTAACCATTTCATTAAACATACTTACCCCCTTTTTGAAACATTGCTGTAGGGTGATGCTCTTTTAAATTTTCCGGATAATTGTATTTGTTTTTGCGTTTTAAATTTCCGAATATTTGCTCATTCTTTTTTTTTTTATTTTTTCTTTTTTAAATGCTTTTTTTGGGGTTTGCATATCGGGTTTTGAAGGGGTTTTCAGGACCCTATGTAGTTTTTTTTATTTTCTGATGTACAGTACCGGGTATACAATGTTGTTGTGAAGACATTTTTGTTTAGGGGGCAAGCTCCTTTCGGGTAAATTGCAAGTTTTCCTTTCTTCACCCTTTCTTTGCGTGTTTTTTTTTATTTTGTTGGAGCGTCTTAGGTTTTTGGGGTTTGGGGGGCGAAATGATCAAGTTTTACATTTTTTTTTTGTTAAATATTTGGACAGTTTGTGTTTTTTTGGAATGAATTTTTTAGGATTTGAAAAATTCTTTCCCTATGTTTGTTTTGTTTTTTCCCGCGTATGGGGATTATACCATATATTTTTTTTTTTTCCTATTTTTCTTATGTGTATTCCTCATCTATAATTAAAATCTTACCCAAATGTGTGAACACTGTTTTACTTGTTTTTTAAATTTTTTGAACCATTGGATAACTTCGTATTGTTTCTTCCAGGGGTTGTTTCAGAGTTTGATTTTACGTTCTTTATTATTTTTTCCAGGGGTTTCCTTTCTTTTTTGCCTAATTTTAATTTGGGTGGTTTTATTATCTACAGTTGGGTTTTTTAGAAAATTGGGGTTGTGGGCTTTGATGTTAGAAAGCCTTTTGTTCTTTTGCTTCATCCGCACTTAGGTCTATGCCTCTGCAAGCTTTTTCTTAGTGCGGATATGTCATGTATATTTTTTGGGCGGGTTTTTTTTTAGTTTTTCGGATGTTTTGTCAAAGGGGTTTTAGAGTATTCTTTTGGTTCCATTTTGTAGTAATTGCTAGTTTTTTCCCTTCACAAATATTTTTTTTTTTTCATTTTGTACTTGTTTTATTTGTTTTTTTTTTATGTTTTTGGAAAACCCTTGTTAATTTTTTTTAATTCAATATTTTATCATTCTTTTCATTTTATCTCAAAGGGTTTCATTTCGTTTGGCTGGTGTGATCGCCATGATTTGAAACGTAGGGGTTTTTGTCCTCTTTTTTTTTCATTTGGGGGGCAAAAAAAATAATGCTTCCATCCATATTATTTCCAAAATTTTTCGTTTGATCATTTTTTTTTTTATATATGAATGCGATTTTAAAACGGGAATTTTTTGTTGACCGCCTAAAAAATGGTTTCCCCTTTTTTAAAACCCTTTAGCCACAGTGCCAACGTGAGAGGGTTAAAACAGTAATTTAAAATGCCTAAACAATTTTTTAAGTGCCCCCAACCCCTTGGGACAACATATTAAAACCCAAATTAAAAGAGAATCTTAAAACTATCTACAAATTTTTTTTCAAGCGGTTGCGCTTCATCAGGGGGGTTTTTGGTTTCCCCCCGCCGAGTTATATAGCGGGGGGCTCCCGGCGGGGTTTTTTGCACATGCGGGTTGGCTGCACGTGTTTTTTTGGGGGTTTTAGGGTTTTTTTTTTGGGGGGGTTCACTAAAAACGATTTCCATTTATGCCTGCAGTTTGTTTACTATTTCTGTTTTGGTGTTTTAAAGTTGCTAAGTGTGGTTTGCATAGTATTAACCATTTTTCAGTTAAACATACGTTGAAACCTTTTTGAAACATTGCTGTATGGTGATGCTCTTCTTATTCAGACTGTTCCATATCTTTTGATTTCCCTTGCATCCTTGAATGGATCCTCAAGCATAGTTCAAAGAACTGTCCCCTACATTTTATACTGTTTGCATAATGCTTTTAGTTTTTCAGCAACTTTATTTCCTCTCCACACTTTCGTTTCGTTCCATTTACTACCCTTCGCTAGCTGCTTTGGGGGTGCTGTTGCATTCTTTTTGAACCCTTGGTGGTGAGAACACCACAGAATTATGGATTTGGGGTGTGTCTCTATTTGACACCAAGAGTAAAAGACACAATCAGCCGTGTCTCCCTGATGAGTCCTATCCAGCGACGTAAGGCCTAGGAGCAGGCAATACAAATAGATATGCCTTCGAAGTGGAGTACGATGGTTCCCCCAGGCATCTAGTGAAGAGCTTCTCATATTTATAATATACCCCCCCCCCCCCCCCCCCCCCACCCACTTCTTCATCTTGAACCTTTTTTTTTCAAATTCAAATCATTGCCAAGTCATTACTATAATGACTGCAGAATTGTTAGCCTGCACTTGTTTTCTCCCACTACTTAATTGTTCAGCATTATAATGTTTGGTCAATCAGTGGGGGATTGCATCTCTAAGGAGATCCGAGTGAATGTTGTTTTGTACAATTCTTAGCCACTCACAATGCTTGTGTTATTGAAAAGCAGAGCTGACCACTCAGACTGTTCCATACCTTTTGATCTCCCTTGCATCCTTGAATGGATCCTCAAGCATAGGTTCAAAGATTGTCCCCTACATTTTATACTGTTTGCATAATGCTTTTATTTCAGCAACTTTTTTTCCTCTCAACACTTTCGTTTCGTTCCATTTACTACCCTTCGCTGGCTGCTTTGGGGTGCTGTTGGATTTGTTTTTGAACCCTTGGTGGCGAGAACACCACAAAATTATGGACTGTGGTGTGTCTCTATTTGACACCAAGAGCACAGACACAATCAGCCGTGTCTCCCTGATGAGTCCTATCCAGCGCACGAAAGGCCTAGGAGCAGCAATACAAATAGATTTGCCTTCAAAAGGGAGTTCGATGGTTCCCTCAGGCATCTAGTGAAGGGTTTCTCATATTTATAATATACCCCCCCCCCCCCCCCCCCCATCTTCTTCATCTTCAAACCTTTCTTTTTTTTTTAAATTCAAATCATTGCCAAGTCATTACTATAATGACTGCAGAATTGTTAGCCTGCATTTGGTTTCTCCCACTACTTTAATTGTTCAGCTTTATAATGTTTGGTCAATCAGTGGGAGATTGCATCTCTTAAGAGATTCAAGTAAAGGTTGTTCTGCACAATTCTTAGCCACTCACAATGCTTGTGTTATTGAACAGCAGAGCTGACTACTCAGACTGTTTCATATCTTTTGATCTCCCTTGCATCCTTAAATGGATTCTCAAGCATACGTTCAAAGATTGTCCCTACATATTGTACTGTTTCCATAATGCTTTTAGTTTTTTCCAGCAACTTTTTTTCCTCTCCACACTTTCGTTTCGTTCCATTTACTACCCTTTGCTGGCTGCTTTGGGGTGCTGTTGGATTTGTTTTTGAACCCTTGGTGTGAGAACACCACAGAATTATGGACTGTGGTGTGTCTCTATTTGACACCAAGAGCACAGACACAATCAGCCGTGTCTTCCTGATGAGTCCTATCCAGCGGACGTAAGGCTTAGGAGCAGGCAATACAAATAGATCTGCCTTCGAAGTGGAGTACGATGGTTCCCTCAGGCATCTAGTGAAGGGTTCCTCATATTTATAACATACTCCCCCCCCCCCCCCCCCCCCCTTTTTTTTTCAAAATTCAGATCTTTGCCAAGTCATTACTATAATGACTGCAGAATTATTGTTAGTCTGCACTTGTTTTCTCCCACTTCGTAGTTGTTCAGCATATATACATATATATATAAACAAACAGTATATAAATGTCCTTTAAAAATCCAAAAGAGCTCAACCGTCTAGGAGCAACATCTGTTAAAAATATTTCTATTTCTCCTGAAGAGAGCAAGAGGCTCGAAACAAGCTTGTTGATTTTAGCACTTCATTTTAGAAATATTTTTAACAGAAATATATATATATATATATATATAATATATTATATATATATATATATATATATATATAATATATAATCAGAGTTAAGCCACTCAGAACGCTAAAAGTGCTCAACCATGTAGGGAGCGACATACCAATTTTTTCCTTTTTAAAATTCTATTTTAAACTGGTATATATATATATATATAATATATATATATATATATATATATATATATATATATATATATATATATATATATATAATATATATATAATTGTGTGTGTGTGTGTGTGTGTGTGTGTGTGTGTGTGTGTGTGTGTGTGTGTGTGTGATATCAATCTATACTGATGTTAATTTGCACCCTCATTGCTAACTGGATTTATTTGCATATGGTAATAGAACTGTCTGTGTTAGTGTCTCCCACCCACCAAACACTTCCCCCAACCCTCAAAATAAAGTATTTAGGGGGAATGGAACGAACACCTGAGCATTTAGAGCACATCAGAGCATGGGTGATAATGATTCAGAGAGAGAAGAGAGAGAGAGAGAGAGAGAGAGAGAGAAAAGAGAGAGAGAGAGAGAGAGAGAGAGAGAGAGAGAGAGAGAGAGAGAGAGAGAGAGAGAGTCGTTACATCCATGGCACCAGCAATGTAGGTGATGTTAATCCAATCATGACTGTAACAGGATGACGTTTCCACAGAAGCTGAAGGATAGCCGTCACGTTATCATCTGGTTTCAGACTGGCCAGCTGAGCTCCCCGTCTCTCACACAGTTTGTTTGCCTTGTGATGTCCTATCCCTTTCTGCAAAACTGGAAGATAGCACTTGTCTCCCACCTCGAATCCTTCCTAGGGTAGGAAAAACATAACAGAACAAGACATGAGAAGAAAGCACAGAGCTGAATAAATCAGATACAGATAGGATGCAACAAAATGACATGACATACGATGAACATACTGTGATTAATTCTCTGAAACAAAAAGGTTTCAACATTTTAGAAAAAAAAAACCTCATAAAAATACCCGGAGGTTATCTTTCTGAAGCAAAATTCATGAACAATCTTCTGATGAAGGCCATAAGACCACAGATAGTTATAGACTTAATGAATCTAGGGATGTTTATGTCCCAGAATCAAATTTTTGTCAATTTGCACTTCATCTCTAAAGGGAAAAAATTGAAGTTTAGATTTTTTCGCAGGTACATCAATACT
>CM031628.1:10642759-10673408 GCA_018398815.1 Conus ventricosus | reverse complement strand
AAAGTCTTCGTCACTTCCATCAAAACAGTCCGCACGATAGTCACAAACTAGAGTGAAAGGCAAGCGTTCATTGTTACTGGCACAAAGAAAATATTGAGATTCTGACGTTTTGTTTGCCGCACACCATGATGTCGTCATAGCAGTAATGTCATCATATAATGACTGAAAATTGACGTCAGTGTCAGCCCAGCAATGACTTTGCAAGTCACATGCCAAAAATTCCGGTATCCAGTGATTGCGCGGACACTGAATAGACGGGAAAGGGAAGGTGGAAATGGAGGAAGAGATGTTGGCCAAATTGATTGGGGCTTGATGCTGTTGCTGTCCTGTGTCAGGTCGGTTGGAACCAGAGCGGCTGTCAAATTCACAAAGGTAGAAGTAGTGCTTCTTTTGACTACATGTATTCGACATGTGCACAAATTCTTCACTGTTGTGAATGACTGCTCCACACTGAGGGATATCATACTTTTGACGTCTTTCATCTGATGAAACCACACACACACACACACACACACACACACACACACACACACACACACAGGTGCACAAACACACTTTTGCTTAAAATCTTCAGATGTATTTATACACAGACATGCACACGCCCTTACACCTTACACACACACACACACACACACACACACACACACACACACACACACACAAACACACACACACACACACACACACACACACACACACACACACACACACACACACACACACACAGGCGCGCGCGCGCGCACAGAGAGAGAGAGAGAGAGAGAGAGAGAGAGAGAGAGAGTGTGTGTGTGTGTGTGTGTGTGTGTGTGTGTGTGTGTGTGTCTTTTTGTCATAAATCTGCAAGAAGAATAATTTTTGAAACCAAAGTTTTGTGGGAAACGATGGTAACTACTATTGCAACAAGGCAGGGGAACCAACTATTCTTTATCACAGACGTAATAGTCACGGGTAGTTGCCTCCTCTATTTGAATTAGATGACAGTATTTCGTCATCTCTCAACGCATGGTCTGGAGAAACGAGACTGACTGCTGAAATGTATGACAGAAGAACGTGCAAGAGGTGTATGATATCAAAACTTGTGAATTTCCTCTCACACCTTCCTGTGATCTTAGCAAATCAAATCAGGAAATGGAATCACGTCTGGGAAAGAATGTAGTAGGATGGGTCGCATTCGGAGACAGACGGACCGTAGGCAACTTGGGCAACTCGTCAAATCTAAAGAAAAAACTAGCAACATTTCAAGACTGCCATAACTTTTTAGGATACACTCCTGACAGACGTAGGCTACTTGGGCAACTCGTCAAATCTAAAGAAAAAGCTAGCAACATTTCAAGACTTCCATAACTTTTTAGGATACACTCCTGATAATCACACAGTTTGGTTGTTTCTTGTTGGAGTGCATTGTGGTGTCTTGACGTTGTCCAGGTTCACGTGTATGTTGTGGTTATGATTATGTTGCTGTTGTTGTCTGTGATCTCTCGTTTGCTATGGTTCAAAGTATTGTTTAGGTTGTTGTCTGCGCATATCAGTGTCGTCTTCGTGGAGTAGTGATTTTTGCTGAGTCTTCTCTGTGTTCCATCTTATTCAGATATCCCGCCTGTTTCTGCGCTTGTCATTACTCTGAAGGAATTGGGTTCTTCACAGACTTGGACCACTGTGGCTGGTTTCCATTGTTGGGTGTACTGATCTGTGATCCACACTGCTTGTCCTTGGTGGATGGGGGGGGGGGGGGGGGTAGTTTGTTGGGTGTACTGATCTGTGATCCACACTGCTTGTCTTTGGTGGATGGGGGGTAGTTTTGTTGGGTGTACTGATCTGTGATCCACACCGCTTGTCCTTGGTGGATGGGGGGGGGGGGTTATTTTGTTGGGTGTACTGATCTGTGATCCACACTGCTTGTCCTTGGTGGATGGGGGGTAGTTTGTTGGGTGTACTGATCTGTGATCCACACCGCTTGTCCTTGGTGGATGGGGGGTAGTTTGTTGGGTGTACTGATCTGTGGTCCACACCGCTTGTCCTTGGTGGATGGGGTGTACTTTGTTGGGTGTACTGATCTGTTATCCACACTGCTTGTCCTTGGTGGATGGGGGGTACTTTGTTGGGTGTACTGATCTGTTATCCACACTGCTTGTCCTTGGTAGATGGGGGTACTTTGTTGGGTGTACTGATCTGTTATCCACACTGCTTGTCTTTGGTGGATGGGAGGTAGTTTGTTGGGTGTACTGATTCTGTGATCCACACTGCTTGTCCTTGGTGGATGGGGAGTAGTATGTTGGGTGTACTGATCTGTGATCCACACGATTGTCCTTGGTGGATGGGGGGTAGTTTGTTGGGTATACTGATCTGTGATCCACACCGCTTGTCCTTGGTGGATGGGGGGTAGTTTGTTGGGTGTACTGATCTGTGATCCACACCGCTTGTCCTTGGTGGATGGGGGGTAGTTTGTTGGGTGTACTGATCTGTGATCCACACTGCTTGTCCTTGGTGGATGGGGGGTAGTTTGTTGGGTGTACTGATCTGTGATCCACACTGCTTGTCCTTGGTGGATGGGGGGTAGTTTGTTGGGTGTACTGATCTGTGATCCACACTGCTTGTCTGTGGTGGATGGGGGGTAGTTTGTTGGGTGTACTGATCTGTGATCCACACTGCTTGTCCTTGGTGGATGGGGGGTAGTTTGTTGGGTGTACTGATCTGTGATCCACACTGCTTGTCCTTGGTGGATGGGGGGTAGTTTGTTGGGTGTACTGATCTGTGATCCACACTGCTTGTCCGTGGTGGATGGGGGGTAGTTTGTTGGGTGTACTGATCTGTGATCCACACTGCTTGTCCGTGGTGGATGGGGGGTAGTTTGTCGAGTGTACTGATCTGTGATCCACATTGCTTGTCCTTGGTGGATGGGGGGCAGTTTGTTGAGTGTACTAATCTGTGATCTACACCGCTTGTCCTTGGTGGATGGGGGGCAGTTTGTTGAGTGTACTGATCTGTGATCCACACTGCTTGTTCTTGGTGGATGGGGGTAGTTTGTTGGGTGTACTGATCTGTGATCCACACCGCTTGTCCTTGGTGGAGGGGGGTAGTTTGTTGAGTGTACTGATCTGTGATCCACACCACTTGTCCTTGGTGGATGGGGGCAGTTTATTGAGTGTACTGATATGTGATCCACACTGCTTGTCCTTGGTGGATGGGGGGTAGTTTGTTGCCCGCGTGATGATTGTAATTTTCAGTCATCTTTTCATTTTGCTTGGCCAGTTGGACTGTTTGTTCCTGTGGTGCTGGTTCTTTCCTTGAAGGCAACAGAGTGGTGATCGTTCTGTTCTTTAACATCGCAGCAGGTGACGGAAGTTGGTGATTAACTGGAGTTGCACGCAAGCTGAGGAGTGCCAGGTGGATATCTTGACCAGATGTCACATTTCTTAGAGTTGAAAATCAGTCCGTTTGCTTCTGCACGTTCCATCAATGTCTTCAGGTTATGGTCATGTTCTTCTGCATTTTTGCCATGTATGCAGATGTCGTCATGGATTCCAATGACTCGGGTAGTCCTTCCAGAATTTCATCCATTCTGGCTCGGAAGATGTCCTGGGATACGTTGAGTCCAAAAGGTAGTCTTCTCCAACGGTATCTTCCAAATGATGTTCGGAATGTCGCGAGGAGCTGACTCTCTTGATCTAGATGGACAGACCAGTAACCAGCTTTGGCGTCCAGTTTGCTGAATACATAGGATCCTGCAAATTCAGAGTTCAGTTCCTCCGTAGTTGGAATTTTGTGTGGGCATCTCTTGAGGGATTCATTGAGTTTCTTTGGGTCAGTGCAAACTCTGAGAGACCCATCTTTCTTGATGAAGAATGCAAGGCTGGAGCACTAGTCTGTATGCTTGGTTATTGGTCTTATGACTCCATCGTCTTCCATCTTCTCAAGTTCTTTTCTGAGTTTTTCCTTCATATGAATTGGACATTTCCTTGGTGGGTCTATGAAGGGTTTTGCATCTTTTTTCACATGGAGTGTTGCTATCTTTTTGAAGTTCCCAATTCTGTCAAACTGGTTTGGATAAGCTTGCTGCAGTTCTTTGATGTTTGTTATTCGTTGAAGGGTGTGCTTTTTTGGACAGCACAGCAGTTGATGGTGACCAATTTGAGTCGTTCAGCCGTAGGTAGTCCTACTATTGCTGGTTCTGGATATCGACAACGTAGAATTTTGCAATCTGGAGTTCTCCCTTGTGTCGGATTTGGATCTGGATGCTCCCGATACATGGTATTGCTTTCCCATTGTATGTCAGGCTACATTGTGCGTTTTCTGGAACATTGAACTGAATTTGTTCCCATACGTCTGTTTGACTGTACGAATTGGTAGGGTGTTTCCAGCTGCTCCTGTGTCCACTTTCAGTTTCAGTTTGTGAACGCCTTTCTTGTTTGGAATGTTCACATTAAGATTGGTGTACACTTCATGCCACAATGTCTGACTTCATATGTGGATGCACTGGAAGTGAATGCCGTCAGTGTCTTCTTCAGGATCGTTGTCTTCAATGTCATGTACAAACTGTCTTGTCGGTTGGTGTTGCTTTCTTCGTTGAGGTCTTGCTTTGGGTTTGTTTATTCCAAACACAGTGCTGCGACAGCATTTTTCCAGTGGTTTTCCTTCCACAGGCACCACAAATACCTCCAAACGCAGGGCACTTGCGAGGGAGATGGTTCAGGCCACAGTTGCTGCAGGAACGTTTGATGTTCTCGATTTCCTGGTTCGTTGGTGCATTCACTGCTGTAGGTGCTGTATTGCTTCTATGATAGCTTCATGTCTACGGCCTTCTTTCACGGCATCAGAAAGTTTGAAACCCTTTTCTTTGATCAACAATTCTCTTGGAAAAACTTCAATAGGGATAGAAGTAATTATCAGTTTTATCATTCTCTCTTCAAGTTCTTGTTCGTCAAACTGGCACTTGTTGGCTATTGTTCTGGCTCAGGTGCAGAAATCGTCCAGTGTTTCATTTTCTCTTTGCCTCATCTTCATTAGTTGAAGTCAATGAACTCTGAAATTCACGTTCACTTTCAACTGTGAATCTAAAAACTCCCAAATTTTGTTTGGATCGTGTTTGTCTTCTTCGGTTAGGCTTGAAGCTTGCAAGCATTTGATGCCTTCCGCACCAAGTCCTTGTAGAATTTTCAATGCTTGTTTTTCAGGTTGTGATTTCTTCGTCTGCTAGATACTACGTCACGGTTTGTTTGAAAATATCTAGCGCCTCGGCTAAATTTTCCTCAGTCCAATACATTTCTGGTATCATGTGTGTGTGTGTGGGGGGGGGGGGGGGGGGGGGGGTTGTGTGTGTGTGTGTGTGTGTGTGTGTGTGTGTGTGTGTGTGTGTGTGTGTGTGTGTGTGTGTGTGTTTAACTTTCTGCTGCCACCATGTTATGGTATCAGTTAGCGTCTAATATTCACAATGACTTCGTTCAGTTGCTGTGTCGAAGACGTCAGGCCTTGGCGAATCTCTTGTTGTCGTCTGCCCCGGCGAGCGTAGTTCGACTCTTCCACGAAAGGTGGTCAAGGGAGTTAACCCTACTGTCGGAACAATGCACTAGCAACCTACGGAGAACTGGTAAAACATTCTAACATAATCTTGAATATTCCAATCGCATTATTGATCGATCCGAAAACAAAACTGAACAATTATGTATACGTTCATTTTCCAAATGCTTTAAATAAATCAGCGACAGCATAAACTTACACTGACCGAAAATACGGAGATCTAAAAGCGGTAAGTGAAAGAAGGTTTGCAACTTGTCATTATTGCCATGCCGTCCTTCGCGAAAGTTCCTCCTCTCTTATCTCTTTTTTAAACTGTAACAATACGGAGGAAGAAGACAAAAACAACAACAAAACAACAGCAGCAGCAACAACAGAAAATTGAAAAGGCAAGAAGAAGGGGAACAAGAGGAAGGTAGAGAAGGTGAAGAAAAAAGAAGAGAAAGAAGAAAAAAGTGTAGGCAAAAGGAAGAGGAGAAAAGGAAGAAGTTAAAGAAGAGAAAAGGAAGCAAACGAAGAGGATACATACAAGGTCAATTTCCAAAGTTTTCCCAGACCACAACTCCCACATGTCCACTGAAATTTGAATTCCAAATGTCCGTCCTACATTTTTCCACAGACTGCACACAAAGAAGCAACTTTTAAGAAATCATATCAGTCGAAGTTTATGCAAATAGGCAGTCAACTTTTAGCTCCTCTGAAGGCCTGAAGCTTCAAAAGTAAACTACTATTCAAAGAAGGTTTTGGGGGGACGAGGGCGCTGGCGAGGAGGCTAGAGATGTGGGGTCGTGATCAAATACTAGATTCACGTTATGAAAGAGGTATAAGCGGGACAAAAACCCGAAAAGAAGAAATATGGAAAGGTAGAGAACAACAACAACACGGCGGAGAAAGAGAATAAAGCTTCACAATATTACGTGTTATCTATTTATACAAAAGATTTTTTTAGTATCGTCTCCCCCACTCCTAGTCACCGCCCTTCCTCCCATACCATCTCTCTATCCATTTTATCTTGTTTAATAGTTTTTCTCATCATCTTCACTGACTTCCACTGAGACCAACACATTATCTTTCTTTTCTTCACTTTGGATTACTACAGACAACAGACAACACAGATAACGCTGCACTAAATATTCTCTGTCTCTCCCTCTCCCTGTGTGTGCGTGCGTGTGCGTGCGCGCGCGCGCGCGCGCGTGTGTGTGTGTGTGTGTGTGTGTGTGTGTGTGTGTGTGTGTGTGTGTGTGTGTGTGTGTGTGCACGCAAGCGTGTGCGTGCGTGCACTCTGCAAGAACCGGCTGACGCGTTATCTGTGGGTGTTGATGCCAAATGGGAAGAGGATCCCCTGGGTAGCAATGAGATACAATTCATGCCTCGCATTTTGACGTTGTCCCTGCGATCACCAGTGGCCCATATGTTTGACATGGTTGATGTTGTGTGTAGGATGATAAAAACGATTGTGACTTAAATATTCATTGACTGTGTTAACGAGGCGTGGCATATCCCAGTATTCTGAGAAGTGGGTGTCACGTGTGTGGGACCTTTAACCTCCATATAATTTGTGGAACGGCTTGCAGTGGAACGGCTTGCAGTGGAACGGCTTGCAGCGGAACGGCTTGCAGTGCAACGGATTATGAATATTGTGGCTTAAGTATGTGAATGTGCATCAAATTTTGAATGAGTGTTTGGGACCATAAAGACCAGTCTGACTTGGTGATCCGATCATGTTTGATCAGTTTCACATTTATTGTCACACAGTGATGTCAGGAATATAACGATACTAACGACAACAAAAACTTACGAATTGATGAAGATATGGGCATAAAATATGCAATCGTCCGATCATCCCACTGCAAAAGACTTCCGTACCTGCAACACATTTATAAGCATGTGCATGCAAACTCTGTGTACTCGAGCGCGCGCTTGTGTGTGCATTTATGTGCTTATACATGTGCGCGCATGTATGTGGGTGTGAATGTATATGGTTGCAGCAGCAGCAGTGATGAAAAGTAGTTTCGGCAGAGATGGCAACTGCAGTAGCAATGGCAGCAGCAACAATTACAGTAGCAGCAATGCTTAAGTACTGAGTGAGAATATGAAGCAGCAACAACAATAGCAGAAGCACCACTAGCCAGAATAGCTCGGCCGGAATAGCTCAGTTGGTAGAGCGCCTGACTCGTAATCTTGGTGATCCTGGGTTGCGGGTTCGAACCTCCACCGGGGCGTTTCGGTACAGGGGGATTTTTCCCTCGGAGTTAACATTGGTTCTGACTCCATTTCCCATACAGTCTTCGAATGAGACTAAAAACGGGGTTTCCGTGTGTGAAAAAATGCATAACATCTTGCACACACGTAAAATCCATCACCAACTTTCGGAAGAGTAGGCCAGTTTGGCCTTTGGGTTTTATGGTTGACACGTTACACATAGCATGCACCCTGCGTGAGAAAAGGGAAAAGAATGAAGGAAGTAAGGAAAATGAGTGATCGATATTGAACGATACTGATGGATGACACGGGAAACGATGAATGAAGCCCCAGCGGGGCAGCTCTTCAGTCGGCACTACCAGGTAGGCAACCCGTTGTGTAAACCGAGTGTTGATTGTAAAGCGCTTAGTGCTTGGCCTCTAGCGAGAATAGACGTTATATAAGTATTCATTATTATTATTATTATTATTATTATTATTATTATTATTATTATTATTATATTTTATTATTTAGCAGCAGTAGATGTAGCAGTAGTAGTGATAGTTGTAGCAGCAGCAGCAGCAGCAGCAGAAGTAGTAGTAGTCGTAGTCGAAATTTAGTAGCGTAGTGTAGTAGCAGCAGCAGCAGCAGGAGGAGTAGTAGTAGTAGTAGTGTAGTAGCAGCAGCAGCAGCAGTAGTGGTTGTTAGTAGTCATAGTAAAATTTGTCGTAGTGTAATAGTAGTAGTAGTAGCAGCAGCAGAGAACTTTCCCCAGCAAAACTCAGAGTAGATTCCTAACCTCCCAAACACATGATGAGTGCAAAGTGGAATGGTGTCGGTACTTATCCTTGGAATTTATTGTTTTATTGAAATTTTAAAGTCCCTTGCGGAGTCATTCCAAGAATGGCCCTCAGCATTGTGTCTTAAGAGGTTATCTTTTTTTTATTTTCTACTTTTCACAAGAAAATGTAGCTTGTTTTGCTCTTTCATGATTTTCTTTTGCTTCTTATGTGCACCTTTGGTTGGTTTTTTGAAAACTCAACAAACATACTACGACATTGCCATAGCCTTTTTCTGGGATAGCATTCTTCCTAAAACCGAAAAGGCAGAGGAGTCAAGTTACCACTTTCCGCGGTCACTGAGGAGAAACAATCAGGTTTCGAAACACACGGTATCTGACCAGGAGTTATATGTTAGTGAGCTTTCTCCCCATTGGAGATTGTTTCCCCTTTGGAGACTATAAGCTTGCTGAAGGCTCATTTGAGAAGCATTTATTCCCCATTCACCCACTCAAGCATATGCTGTTAGTTAGCAGAATTATCTACCACTGCAATGAATGCTTATCTCCCCCTATTTCTTCAATCCAAGACATAAGAGCAAGCTTTGTTTAAAATTGAATATATATATATATATATATATATGGATGTGTGAGTTCATGGAGTTCAGCGTTTATATATATATATAGATGAAGATCTACTCACCAAAGCTATAAAATTTGCCAGCAAATACACTGAAATATCAGGGTCAGAAATGGAAATCATTTTCCATACAAAGAAAACTCTACTACACAGCAAAAATGAAATCTGGACCAAGAGCGCAAACAAGAATTCAACTTTTGATGTCACAATGGGATCGTATGATGGTGCCGAAACTTGCGAACTTGTCGGACTATTCATACTATCTAACATTCAAAAAAAACTTGGAAAACAAGTCGGACTGTACAGGGATGACGGCCTCGCTGCGCTGAACGACAACCCTAGAAACATTGAAAATAAGAAAAAAGAACTGTGTAAAATCTTCCAAAACCAAAATCTAAAAATCACTATAGAAGCAAATAAAAAGATAGTGAACTATCTAGATATAACGTTTGACCTCAACCAGCACATATATAAACCATACAAAAAACCAAATGATACACCTGTCTATGTAAATATCAAAAGTAACCATCCACCTTCCATACTAAAAACAATACCCAGAGGCATAAATAAGAGATTATCTAACCTGTCATGCAACGAAACAGCATTCAATAACGCTGCTAGCTGAATACCAAGAAGCGTTACACAAAAGTGGCTACAACTACAAACTACAATATGACCCAGATAATGACATGAGCAGACACAAGAAGAACAGGAAAAGAAAGATCATATGGTACAACCCCCCATATGACGGAAGAGTGAAAACAAATATAGGGAAAGAATTCTTTAAAATCCTAACATCATCATTCCCAAAAGAGCACAAATTATCCAAGATATTCACAAAAACAGCATCAAATTATCATACTCATGTATGCCAACCTTAAAAACATCATTGATTCAACCAACAAAATGAAAAGCAGTACAGAGAAAAACGAGGGTGATGAAAGGAAATCCTGCAACTGTATCAAGAAAGAACAGTGCCCTCTGAGCAACAAATGCCTCTACAACAGCATTGTGTACCAAGCCACTGTAACATCAGAGAACGCAGAAGAAACATATATAGGTATCACTGAAAACCAATTTAAAACTAGATATGCAAACCACAAACAGTCATTTAACAAAGAAAGATACAAAAACCAAACAGAATTGAGTAAATACATCTGGAAGCTCAAAGAGAAAAAGATAGACTACAATATATCCTGGAAAATCATAGAAAGAGCAGCACCATACAACAACATTTCAAAAAGATGTAACCTATGCTCAACAGAAAGTACATAATACTATGCAAACCACAACTGGCAACTTTAAATACTAGGATAGAAATGGTTAACAACTGCAGGCACAAGTGGAAATTCTATCAGTGAACAAGAACCAGAAACACACGAAAAACACAGACAGCACGTGATGACAACACAAGCAGTTATAAAACACCGGCAGCACAGACCCACCACATCCTGATGGTTGCATTGCATGAAACAGCGCTGTAGATAGTTTTAAAACCTTACCTTTTAACAAATGTTGCTCCCAGTCCAGTTGAGCATTTTTTTTAAATATCTGCTGGTATTTACTACCATTGTCTTAATTGCTCCTCACGTTGAGCACTTTAAACCAACAGATTTTAAAATGGACAAAATCAATTTTAAACAATCTACTAAAAACATACCTTTCGCCAAACCTCAATGCTATATGAAAAGAATGATAGAACAGACAGAAAGGTTTATCAAAAACATGAGATGGAAAGCATTTTTCTTTTTAAACCCTAATGCCAAGAGAGAGAAATAAAAACACATATGACTTCAAAACATGGCGAGCTCCACCAGCCATCGAAGACATGAAGACATTTGACAACAGACCATCTGGAAATGTGTGATTATGTTACAGCAAACCAGGATCTGAACCCGTGGATTTCTTACCTAGTTCCATACGATTAAATGAGTTCTTGCTTTGTTAAGTTTGTGTTTATATATGAGTGATACTGTCTATGCTGAGCTGCTAAAAGTTTAGTATTAATCTTCAAACTGCTTTCTTCGGATTTGTTCAGCCTGAGATAAATGCTGAATTCAATTCTTATCATTGAATCGAACGTATCTGCAAATTATTTGGCCCCTTTCTTAAAAAGTCGATAAGATTTGTTGTTAAGATGTAAAGCAGGCTAAGGGAGATGGTATGTTCTCTTGATTTGTTTTGACATTTCTTTTCATAATTTAGAAAAAAAATCATCTGTATTTTTCGAACAAATCATCATCAAATTGCCATTATACTGTTTTAACTAAGCAACAGCTACTGCTTTGTTACGTCATTACCAACAATTTTGAATTCACTGCACACACACACACACACACACACACACACCACACACACACACACACGCACACACACACACACCACAACAGCAAAATCAACAACAACAACAACAACATGTACAACAAAAAAATTAACCCAGACCTTACTTGAAATCCTCACTTCCGGAATTGGTCAGACCCACATATACATCACGAGCTCGGTTGCGTGCCCATACCACGTGTTTGACGGCCGCCATTTCCTTGTTGGAATTAAAACTGGCCAGATAGCCACCTTCCTTGCCACACGTTGTTTGAGCCTCGAAGTAGGTCAGTGGCTTCGCTGGCTGGGCCAGTAGATAACAGCGACCCTCCACAAGAAATCTGCCATGGTCACACAGTTCATGGTGACACTGGTTTTCATCTTGAGCCGAGTCGCATTCAACGATCAGATTGCAGGAGAGATGAGGTTGAAAGTCAGTCCAGCATGGTGCGGAACAGTTCCACGTAGTATCAGACACTTTCCGGGGAATGGAAGATTGCTGTGTAGAACAGGGTCACACACACACACACACCACACACACACACACACACACACACACACACACACACACACACACACACACACACACACACACACACACACACATCGTTGCAAGATTCAACTGACATGCTAACGATTTTACTTCAAATATTCGCTTTGTGGGAGGAAACTTGTAACAGACTGTTAAAATACACAACTGATTTGTTCTTTTTCCTGCTTAGTTTATTATACAATAATGGTAAGGGTTCTAAAATTTCATATGCATGTGTGTGTGTGTGTGTGTGTGGTGTGTGTGTGTGTGTGTGTGTGTGTGTTGTGTGTGTGTGTGTATGTGTGTGTGTGTGTGTGTGTGTGTGTGTGTGTTGTGTGTGTGTGTGTGTGTGAGTGATGTGTGTTGTAGTATGAGCCTGTACCTTTCTGTTGTGACAGTGAACTGTTTCAAGTTCTACTTTGTGCAATTCTTGCTGGGAAGAGCATTGTATTCTTTGGCTTTGATTTATTCTGATCGTTGACGCAACATTTCCTCAATACCTGCTTCCAGAAATTGTGATTGCGACCTCATCTTGCTTTGTCGGAGATGCATCGGTTGCTGTTCATTAACAGAAAGCTATGGAGGTGCATTTGATCATTCATTTCTTGATGTCTTTGGAGCCAATCAGTCTTTAATCACCTGCTTTCAGATGACCTCATTTACCGACGACACATATGAGATGCACGACCCTTGCTTTCCATTGTCCAGACTGATCCAATCCGTTGCTGCTTCTTTGTAGTGAACCTCACTGAAAAGCCATGGAAGTGCTTTATCAGCTTTTCTCTGATGTTCTTTTGGACACGATGCATCTCGGTCATTTGAATCACCTTGTGTAGAACTGATCCATATGATATTCCGGATCGAGCCACATCACCTCGAGGTCCCGTTTCCTTCCCTTAGCTCTTCAGACTGCTTTCCAAATCATAGTAGACATGTTCTAAATAGCCAGAGACACCGGGATGCCTCCTTTCTGGACTGTCAAATATACGTTCTCATTTTTTGTCAGGTATTTAGTCATTTAGTCAATTGGCTGCCATGACAGAGAAGCTGTTTTTTCCCTCGACTTTCAGAAGTGATATTGGTTTTAACAGATGGATGTCACTCTAGTTTTATTCTTTGTGAATATACATCAATTGTCATCCATTGGTACTTGGTCTCCAAGTTTCTCCATGCTGATCTTATTATTTTATGGAGTCAAGCAAGGATATGTGGGTATTTCTTATGCTGCAGATATGGCTGGGGTACTTCTCATAATGTAGATATGGCGTTCTATTAGGTCCAGGCGACGATTTCGATCTGGCTTTCTTAAACACTTTCTTTACCTCATCCAGTGCTTGTGATTTGTTATTGAACTTTTCCCTTGGTACTGTAGGCTTCAACAATCCCTGGATTTCATGGGGCACTTCGCACTAGGCGTTGAGATATGTTTTCCTGCGATGCTGTTCAAACGTTACTTTGTCCACTGTGAGCGTCTCTGATTAAGGCTTCTGAAAAAAACTGTTTCCTGCTGAAGTGGGTGGGGTCTCTCTACAAGCCAACTTGGGTCTTCTTCGTTTTGCTCCTTCTCCCCTTTGGTGATTATGCTTTGCTGAGGGCAATACGCTGTGCTTTCAGGTCTCCCACAGCTACTCCAATTCTGTCTTCAAATCTTCTTAAGCAGCCTTCATCTGCTTTTTAGACCCTTTTTTTTTCTTTCGCGTGTTATCGTATTCTAGCTGGTGTCTGAATACTTGAGGTGTCTTTAGTTCTGGTTGTTTCACTCGATCCACTGGTGTTCTTACAGGTCCTGAATACAGTGTCATCAAAGGTGACCTTTTGGTCTCCAGTGCGCTCTTTTCTATCGCCACGTCCAGTTTTTGGACTAGTCTTAATTTCTCCACTTTCAATTTTGCACTTGTGGGTAGCAAGTTGAGTTTCTAGCGTTTGACACCAAGATCCTGTAGAAATGATCAGCTTGGATGTCGTTGCCACTGTGGTTGGAATCCAGGCCTTGGTGTTCCGACGTTTTATCTGCTGGCGCGGTACACTGTTGTTCATTCATCAAAATATTCATACAGCCTTTCTTTGCTCAGTGGATCATTATACTGTGTTTGGTAGAGAACGTACATCAAAGAGTATAACATACAAAGAGAGCATGCATAAAGAACAAACATAAAAGGAATAGATAAAAACCATGTAGAACATACACTAAAGTAAGATGAAAAAGTAGTACACACGCCAAAATGACGGATAAAATCACACACACACACACACACACACACACACACACACACACACACACACACACACACACACACACACACACACACACACACATAGAAAGCGTACACTTGCCAAATTGTAATGAAGTGTTCAACGCTCATAGGTGTGAACGAAAATGAGATTGCTATAAAACCTGAATCTCATTATCCAAAAAGAGCTCAGACTATTTTGCCATATTCTACAATTGGGTCTTGTACAGAAAATCTTTTGAAAGAGTCAACAGTCAGTTCTGAGACAGTGAAGGTGACCTTGATTCCCCTCCAGCTTGGAAAAGAAACGGGGCACATTTTGATCTTGATCACACTGATTTGAGCAAAACTGACCAACCGAATATTTTATAGTATTCTGTAAAGATACATATACAAGAGAAATATCCTCAACATCTTAGGGTTTACACAGTAATGTCTAATAATCAGTCAGGTTCTGCTTTTGTTATACCATCACAAAAGGTTGAAAAGATATATTCCATCGGAAAAGGCGGGTCAATATTTGTCACCGAAATGATAGCTGTTATTATGGCGTTGTCACATTTAGTTGACTTGCCACAGTCAATATCTAAAGTAGTTATTTGTGTTGATTCAATGTCTGTTCTGCAAACCATTAAATTTCCAAATACCGTTTCGAACACCTTTCTTGTAAATGAAAGATGCCATCTTATTCATGTTTTGATATGTAAAGGAACTTATTTCACCTTCTGTTGGAGTCCATCGCATTGTGGTATTTGGGGTAATGAGCTAGCTGATAGATGCGCAAAGAGAGGAGCCAGAAATGAAAAGTGCGCCACGGTATTGAATGTATTCTTTTCTTTACCTGAAGTCAATCAATTATTAAAGCAAATCGTCTGGTGCCGATTCAGAAAACTCTACAAAAATACGTTGCTTGGTGTGGCTGATAAACATATTCATTTAATTAATTATGAACATGTAAACAGCATTCCTCATTTACAGGTGAAAATATGTACCAATACAGAAATTTCATTACAATATTTTATAAATTAATACTTGATACCTTAAAAACTATAGATACAATTGAAGCGAAATGTATTTGTTGAGAACGAAGAATAACCAGCAAGCATCTGCCGTTTGACTGTTTACCTCTTCCATTATCAGACATGTCTTTGTGTGATGTCTTTTCAGATTTAAAGTTTGCCTTCAATGTTGTTTTTTCTATGACATGTAGTCAAGTTAAGCATTTACTTTACGATTATTTGCTGGTATGTTGTAGGGATGTTTAGAGGGACATTTATATGCACTTAGATAAACACATTATGCATACACTTATATAGTCACAGACAGGCATCTCTCTCCCCTCTCTCTCTCTCCTCTCTCTCTCTCTCTCTCTCTCTCTCTCTCTCTCTTCTCTTTCTCTCGCTCTCTCTCTCTCTCTCTCTCTCTCTTCTCTCTCTCTCTCTCTCTCTCTCTCTCTCTCTCTCTCTCTCCTCTCTTTATCTAATATCACATTTGTAAACAGACGTAAAACTGAAGAGCTACTACTCTACTACTACTACTACTACTACTACTACTACTACTACTACTACTACTACTTCTACTACAGACAGACAGACAGACAGACAGACAGAGAGATTTATGTTGTCACCCTGTGCAAGCTATAAAGCATTCGAGATCCCCTGCTTCTCCATTGAGAAGAAGATAATCCGGTGGAATATTGTAAACCATCTTTCGGACTAAAACGTAGCATTTTCATCTCTACGATCACCTCCTTCACGTCACTCAAGACTTCTGGCAAGGGAGGTAATGTTCCACAACGTCTCCACAGTCTCTGTTTCTGTCCATCTCTCACTGTGTACAGAGTTAATGGTCGTGGGCAGCACATAGCAGGTACATGTGACGACAGCTGATCATGATGGTTTGGCTGTCCTGGACTCTAAGGGATATTGTGTGGTTTAAAACTCTCTGCCGAGGGAATGTTTCAGACTCTGGATTGTAGCCCACGGGCTGCACATACCCTGAAATGAAACATGTTATTGCCATAACTACACAAACCTAGTTCAGCATTGTTACGGTCCCTGTATTCCTTTTTCTACCCAACTTCTTCTTCTTCTTCTTTTTTTTCTCCCACATTTTATTCAATTAATAAGAGAGCTTACAAATGCGCAAAAAGAAGACAGTGCGCGGAGATGTTCACATTCATAATAGGCATATCCATGCATGGCAAACATAAATCGTAATATAAAGCCTGATATCTATTCTGTTCCTCTTTGTAGCGTAGCTGACTATGAGGGGTCAAATCGGAGGTTTCATCTTGTCATAATCAAATTCTTACAATGTTAAGAAGAAATAAAAGAAGCAAACACTGCTTTATGTTTTTTCCCTTCAAATCCGCAAGTAGCTTACTGCCTGGTGTCATGCGCGTGTTGGATCGGCACAGGCACCAGGCGCTTCGAGAGCATTTGGGCAGCAGCGCAGCGTCTCCATTACCGGGTTGCCTCAAGGCAACGTAACAATTTTTTTTTTCCTCTCTCTCTCCTTTTTCGTGAGAATTAAATCTCATTCCATCTCAAAAATATTTTCCAATGCATATGTAAGCCTCATTAAAAAAAAAAACAAACAAACAAAAAACAAACAAAAAAACCACACACACATTTAGTTAATCATGCAAAGTTTTTGTCATCAATGTTCATTTTCTTGATAAACGTTAGATGTTGCTTAAAACAATTAACACTGTGAGTGCTGACCGTAGTAGGGAAAATGAGGTACCTACACTGAGAAACAAAACAGATACACAGACAGAGAGAGAGAGAGAGAGAGAGGAGAGAGAGAGAGAGAGAGAGAGAGAGAGAGAGAGAGAGGAAGAGAGAGAGAGAGGACAAAAAAAGAGAGAGTACCACCATTTAACAAAAGAAGTTATAGTAAAATGGCTCTATACGGAAGCCAGTGTTTGTCGAATAGACTTAGGTTTTTACTTTTCCAAAGAGTATTGATTAAGTAGACTTCTTCTGAAGTTAGAAAAAACTGGATTAACATTTTGTAGTTTGGATTTATAAATGAAGAATTTGGCATACAGTATTAAAAAGTCCATCACACAGTCAGTCTGTATGTCGTCTGTTACTCCAAATAGTACTAGGTTCTTATCAATATTAACATTATGGCAGTGCTCAAGTTTGTCGATGATATTTTGCTGAAACTCAACCAAAATGCCTGTACAATGTCACAGTCGAAAATCATATGTTCTATGTCCTGTGGTCTTTGGTCACAGAAATTACAGTTTGGTGTGTTAACAATTTTACACTGATATAGGTACTTCTGTGATGGCAGAATTCTGTGCAACAGTCGGAATTGAAACCATCGTAGTTGCGCATCATTAGTAGTTATAAAACAGTGTAAAAATATAGCATTCCAGTTTAAATTTTCGAACGAGTTGCTCCATTTCAAAACCGCAGATGGAACAGCTCCGCTGTCAACAAGTACAGTTTGAATAAATTTATTGCCTTTCTGATAGAAAATCATGATTTGGTTTCAAGAATTTTAAAGGTATTTGTAAGTTCTACTTGTAATCTATTTTAGTATCCTTTGATTGCATTCAGGATTCCAATGTAAGACAAAAACTTTGTTTTTTTTATGGTAGGGTATTTTGTTTTAAAATTCATGGTATGACATGTACTGCCCTGCTTCACTAACGAGCTGTCTGATGACTTAGATGTTATTTTCACACCATTCTTTTACAAATATAGTTTTTTCACCCCTCTGAATGTCTTTATTGAAGTGAATGCATTCAGCCATAAATTCGTCAATGTTTCTAGGACGACACACTCTACAAACTCTCCCCTAGTGCCTAAACACGTCATTCCAGAAAGGATTCTTAACAGACTTGGTTAAAAGTTTTGATATAATCTGCCCCTAAGAATTTGATATTTTCAATTTCAGGGTACATATCAAAGAGAAAGTCTTTAAGCTTGGAGTCACCCTCGGACTGTATTTTATAGAGCCAGCTTAATTTCATAACAGCAATGAAAGCTCTGATATCAATCATGCGCAGTCCACCACAGACGTATGAGCTACATGCAACTGGTTTCCTAACTTTTACTATTTTTACCATTCCATAAGAATGTAAACAACTCTTTCTCTAGTTCAGAGATAAAAATATCTAGTGGATCTGGTAGATTTATTAACAGATACGTTATTTTGGACAGGACAAGAGTTTTCACTACTGTTATTTTCCCTAGTGGTGTTTGCTGTCTTTTTTTCCAATGTAATAAAATCCTTTTTATCTGGATTAATTTGTCATCATAGTTGATGGTGCTAATGGACTTTGTATCAATTGAAATTTAATGCCACAAGTATCTTGAAGATACCGGGTCCCAAATGAAGTTTTTATCGCGCATAAACCTTAATTGCAGTTTTTTCTGCTACCTATCCAAATGATCTGAGTTTTATCAAAGTTCATGTTTAGTCCTGACATTTCAGCAAACTATGTCAACACGGCAATGGCTTCATTAAATGAATTTTCGCTGCCGTCCAAACACAAACCAGTGTCATCTGCAAATTGTGACAATAAGCTTTCCTTATTTTGAATTTTTATGCCCTTGATTAAATTGTTATGTCTGATCTTTTAGTGACAGTATCTCTGCACAAAGAAGGTAAAGATATGGGGATGACAGATCACCTTGTCGAACACCACGTTCTATTGCAAACCAGCTAGAATATTGACCGTTGACAGAAACACAAGTATTAATATGTGAATAAAAAGTTTTGACCCAGTGAATCATATCTGGGCCAAAGTTGAAAAAATCCAAGCATTTGTGCAAAAAACGACCATGAAATACTGTCGAAGGCTTTCTCAAAGTCTATTGACAGAAACATACCTGGGATGTTTTTTCTATCAGCATATACTAAGGTATTGTATAACTGCGAATATCCTCACCTATGTAACGACCTTTCAAGAAGCCCGTCTGGCTTTCATGGATAATGGAGGGCAAGACAGACTTCAACTGGTTGGCAATGCATGCTGATGCAATTTTATAGGAAATATTTAGTAATGAGATTGGACGCCAGTTTTTTTTACAAAACGTTTTGGTTTGCCTTCCTTAGGTATGCATATAATGACACCTTGACGTTGTGTTACAGAAAGTTCAGCATCAATAAAACCTTCGTTTATAGATCTAACAAGAAAAACTCCAATATCAACAAAGAAGAACATATAGAACTCAGCTGTAAAGCCATCAGGACCAGGGCTTTTACCATTTTTCATAACTTTTAAAGAGGCCGCTGCTTCCGTATATGAAATTTTTCCTTCTGTGCTATGCTTATCTATGTCAGTTAATTTTGTTGCTTCCGGTATATGAGATGTTTAAACAAAAATCACGCACAGTCCTGTGAGAATATAGTTGCTTGTAAAATTGTTGTACTTCTTTCAAAATGGTTTCTTGTTCTGAGATAATGTTACCAGACTCTGTTTCCAAAAAGGGCATCGTTTTATCGATAAAATTTCTTTTTTCAAGGTTACAAAAATACTTACTGACCTTTTCACCTTTATTTATCCATCTGACCCTGGAGAGAATTAGTTTGCCTTCGATTCGCATATTTTTATTTTTTGTAGTTGTATTTTTAAGTTCTCTAGTTCATGCATGTTATTATCATTGACATTCTCTTCGATTCTTTTAATCTGTTTTTCTAAGTCATTCTCTTGCTGGTTTGTTGACCTTTACTTAAAAGTTGGATAAGAAATTGTTCTTCCTCTTATTGCTAGTAGTAGAGTCTCAAAGAACAATTTATCACTTATTGTAAATGTTAAATCATCATTAGCAACATTGTCAATACCGGCCATGTTGTATACTGGTACAGCATATTGCTGTTTGATATTGGTAATTACTTTTTAATTTCTGCTATGTACTGTTCATCTTTTAATAGTGAATTGTTGAAATTTCCAGAAAGGTCTGTCACGTTTTAATTCATCTATTTTTAAGGATAACTGCACAAGTGAGTGGTCAGATCGATAGCCTGGTTTGACATCAATACCTTTGACGTCATTCATTATATCCTCTGAACATGTAAAAAGTCTAGCCTGGCCTGCTTAATTGTATTGAATTTACGCCAGGTATATGAGCGTTTGTTTGGATATAATGTTCTGTACATGTCAAAAAACCATAACGTCCCATAATATCAATGATTTTCTTACGGGTCCTCTGACGGTTTGCTGTGCTCTTATAATTACGAACATCCAATTTTATATTTAGTGCACAATTCCAGTCTCCTCCAACAATAACTTGTTCACTGTTGTTGGTTTCAATAAACTCAAAAAATCTTATAAAAAAAAGGCTGGGTCATCTCCGCTACTTGGGCCATAAATGTTTACTATAGTAACATTCCTATTTGACAATTACACATTCATAAAAATATAGCAACCATCTTGATCTCTAATTACATCAGTTATTTTATATATTCAAAGTTGTTATTAAAAAGTACTGCAACACCGTTCTTGTTTGTGCCCCCGCCACTAATCCATACATTGTAACCCCAGTTTGATCTAATAAAATTTTTAGATTCAGTTTTCCAGTGGGTTTCTTGTAAAAGATAAATGTTGCAATTCTGTTGTCTCAAAAAATCAAAAAACATCTTTTCTTTTTCTCATATCATTCAGACCATTACAGTTGAAGGTACATATCTTTAAAACACTATTTTCTTCCATCAGTAGCACAAATTAGTAAAAGTGATATCCACTGCCAATCTAGATAATGAAAAAACATAAATCTGAAAATACGGCCAACGGAGAAAGGGATCATATTTGAACACACACTGAAATCTAAGTCCATATTTCAAAACTGGTAACATTAGGTCAACATTATACACATACAAGGACATCGGACAAGTAGAGTATCTCAAAAGCATATTTGTTTTGGTGGTTCTTTCAAGTAAGGAATCATACGAAAGATAGTGAAAAGGCAGAGTAGAAAAATAGCGGACAGGAGAGAGTTAGAATAGACCGACAAGAGATAGGTGTATCTTTCACACTCATACGTCCACACATTCTCACTTTCATACCCTGTTTTTACCTGACACCTGTTCATGACCATCATGTGGCGAAATCCAGGCTCCACACTATTAATACAAAACTAATAACACCAAAAATGTGCCCTAAACACAACAGAAAGATCGCCAAGCATGTAGGGATTAATCAGAATATTCTGCACAATACCCTGATCCTCTGAATCATCGATCAACCTAGGTACTTGCGGTTCTGCCCTTATATCCCCCCTATGTGTGTGTGCGTGCGTGCGTGCGTGCGTGCATATGTGTGTGTGTGTGAGAGTGCGTGCGTGTGGAGGAGTGAATGAGTGAGTGAGTATATGTGTGTTTGTGTTTTGCAACTGTGCATGTGTGTGTGCGTGTGTGTGTGCGTGTATGCGCGTATGTGTGTGTGTGTGTGTGTGTGTGTGTGTGTGTGTGTGTGTGTGTGTGTGTGTGTGTGTGTGTGTGTGTGTGTGTGTGTGTGTGAGCGCGTGTGTGTCAGCGCGTGTGTGTCAGTGTGTTTATGACAGCAGCAGCTGAACACTTATTCAGGTACTGCCACTTGGATTATCTATCAGCCCATCGCACGCCTAGCATGATGGTGACGGGCAAGGGTGGGCAGGAATGGGGCCTAAAAAATGTAATTGTCCTAACATATTTCAAAACAGTACAGCAAAATACAAACCTTTAAGTCCAACTAGGAGCCAAAGCAAAAACGGAAACCCTGGGTACTCTGGGTTTAACCATATTAATCGTCACGATATGCAAGGAGATGGGGGGGGGGGGGGGGGGGCATAAAGGAAGGTGGAAGGGTGATCGGTGGGGGAGGGGGTATCTAAGGGAGGCACTAGGCATAAAGACACTAAGGAGACATTAGTCACAGGCTGAAACATGCATCTAAGGGGCGAGAGGACACAGGGCCCACAGTATGAAGGGTGAAAAAAAAAAAAACCGAAATGCTCTCTATCTGGTATAATGTATTTTACTTTTCCTTTAAGTAGTGCGAAGTAGAATGGGGGTGGAGAACGGACTAAGAACGGGGCGGGGAGCACGGGAGTTGGGATTGGGCCACGGGGGAGGGGGGGGGGGGGGGGGGGGGGGAGAGGACGCGGAAGGGGGGGGTCACAGCAGCAAAAATCATACTGTACATACGTTAATTAAGATTCAACCGTTTCAGAGAAGGAATGATCCCTCACTCCGTTCAAGTCCATCTCATTATCAAAATCTGTCAGTCTCTGATGGAAATCTTCCAGATTTAGTGACTGCTTTGAGGGAGAAGCGTCCTGCTTCCTGCTACTGTCAGCCTGAGAATCACCAAGGCGAACAGTCTCTGCGTACGTCCTGTCAGTCTGTTTGGGGTCCTTTTGACCACACTCCCCTCCTTTCCCACTTCCAATGTCACGGGGCTGTGTAGAGTGATGGCCAGGGCTGCCCGAGGTAGAGGAAGCTCCCACTTGCGTGTGGTCAGTCCTCTGCATTGACCCTCCTCTTCCGATCCCTCCCCCATCTCCGGTTTGCCCGCGGCCTCGGTAAGTCTTGCCTGTGACTCTGGGTCCTCCGGGATGGGGTTGAGGACTCAAATAGCCGTCTGTCGATTGCGCTGACATCCCTTCTTCAATGTTCAGTACTTGCAGGTCGAGGAGTTTGCAGTTTTAGTTTGCCCTGGAAAGACCACGCAGAGATAACTGCCTGTGTCGTTTTATCTGCATTAACCTCTGCGAGTTCAGTTTCGTCAGATCTTCGTTAATGTAGATTTGCGAATTTTGCTGTTTCAGTTTCTTTCGAAGCTTGAATATTTCCATTTTGATTTTTCTGTTAGTGAGGCGAACGATGATCGGTCTGTTCTGCCCCTGTACAAATTTGCCCACACGGTGCGCCACACTAATGTGGACAGGTAGAAAAGAAGGCACACCAAGCGTTTTCGAATCAGCTCCACCACTTTATTTTCTGTCTGCTCTGAAGTCTCTGTTTGTTTGTCCCCTGGCAAGTTAATAATTTTCAAGTTGTCTTTTCGTGTGTATTGTTCCAGTGTGTTCCGAAGCTCCTTTTCTTGCTTAATTTGCTATTCTAATCGCTCAATGTGATCAGCAGAGTCAGAGCATCTTTTCTCGAGCGATTCTATCTTTTTTCTCAAGAAGAAATTTTCTTTTCTAATCTCAAAGATTTCCGCAAGAACCATTTCTAATTGTGCCGTGACCCTCCCCGTCTCCCGCCTTCAATCCTCCAGGCTCTCTCCATCCTGTTTAATGTGGTGATCACTGTATTATCACTGTTGTTCTCTGTCAAGATTTCCGTTTCATCCCCATCCGTCTTTTTTCCGCTATTGCTTGCGAAGTCGGTTATTTTGTGTTGCTGATCTAAAGTCCGTCTTCTTTTACTCAACAAGCGTTCTCTGCACTTGTCTTCTTCACCAACAAAACGAGAGTCACTGTGATCACTTGTAGTAGGGCTTTCGCTTCCTTGCGCCGGACCACTGTTATGTCTTTTATTGCTTCTAACCTGGCGAGTCGGTGTTTTTTTTATTTTTTAGGACCCATGTTATTCTAAATGTAGACAAGGGGGAAAGAAAAGTATATTTCTTGAAGAATGCAGCGAAATGATCCGAGGGAGAAAGACAACAGCAGCAAAACTGTACTCGCAATGTTGACCTAAACATACTGATACAAACCGTCTTTTTTCACAAGTCACAATCATCTGAAAAAACTTCATTTCCATAAACTAACAAGCTCTTGAAAGATATGGTCAACAAATACGAGGCACCGCCGTCCCTTCAAACAGAATTAACTGGGGCATATTTCTCATCTGCAGTATGAAGCCCGGAAAAGGAACACTCAGGTCATTGCGTGCGGAGCACTGACAAGACACGTCCGTCTCCGACAGTGAACAGCGGTCAAGTCCCTCTTTCTTCTTCTTCTTCTTTCTGATTTTGCTGGATGACCTTCCGCGTGGCATACGTTTTACTTTTTTTTTTTCCTTAAGTGTTTAGATTGTGTTTAAACTGCGTACAAACAAATCCAGCTCAATAACTTATCTGCACAGGATAGCTTTAGTTTGTCTGCTTCAATGATGTGAGAAAATGTGTTCATTGGTATATTACTTGCATTTTACATATACACTGATGTGTAACGCGTTAACACACATTCTGCTTCTGTGTTTTTTTTTTTCTTAGCTAACTGAGTAACGTGTTGTATTTTTCTAAGCGTTGTGACATGGTAATACTTACAGTGAGACAACATGGGTTCTAAGTATTGTAACATAGTACTACTTACAATGAGGCAGGATCAGTCCTAAGTATTGTAACATAGTACTACTTACAATGAGACAAGATGGATTCTAAGTATTGGAACATTGTAACACTTACAGTGAGACAAGACGGGTTCTAAGTATTGTAACATAGTAATACTTATAGTAAGACAAGATGGGTTCAAGTATTGTAACGTAGTAATACTTACAGTGAGACAAGATAGGTTCTAAGTATTGTAACATAGTAGTACTTACAGTAAGACAAGATGGGTTCTAAGCGCTGTACCATAGTAATACTTACAGTGTGACAGGATGGGTTCATAGTATTGTAACATAGTAATATTTACAGTCCGACAAGATGGATTTTAATTATTGTAACATAGTACTACTTACAAGCGTTCTAAGTATTGTAACATGGTAATACTTACAGCTAGACAAAATGGGTTCTAAATATTGCAACATTGTACTACTTAAAGTGAAACAAGATGGGTTTTAAGTATTGTAACATAGTCATACTTAACGTGAGACAAGATGGGGTTTAAGTATTGTAGCATAGTCATATTTAGAGTACGACAGGGTGGATTCTAAGTATTGTAACATAGTAACACTTACAATAAGACAAGAAGGATTTTAAGTATTGTATAACACTTATAGTAAGACAAGATGTATTCTAAGTATTGTAACATAGTAGCACTTACAGTCAGACAAGATGGGTTCTAAGTATTGTAACATAGTACAACTTACAGTAAGACCCACAGCAGTTTCAGGTAGTAAAACGATATCATTTCCAAAACGTGATATGAATATTTCAGTCAAATCGAATGGAAAAAAAAGTTTTCCATTCTCGATGATTACAAAAAAAAAAATTATTTATTTATAAACAAAGGGGTGCAAACATCGCCCTGTTTAATGAGAGTGAGAGAGAGAGAGAGAGAGAGAAGAGAGAGAGAGGAGAGAGAGAGAGAGAGAGAGAGAGAGAGAGAGAGAGAGAATATTAGTGGCGCGTGCGCGCGTGTGTGTGTATGTGTGTGTGTGTGTGTGTGTGTGTGTGTGTGTGTGTGTGTGTGTCTGTGTGTGCGTGCGTGCGTGCGTGCGTGCGTGCGTGCGTGCGTGCGCGCGCGCGCGCGTGTGTGTGTGTGTGTGTGTGGTGGGGGGGCGTGTGTGTGTGTGTGTGTGTGTGTGTGTGTGTGTGTGTGTGTGTGTGTGTGTGTGTGTGTGTGTGTGTGTGTGTGTGAGAGATCCTAATCCCTTCAAAACTCACCAAGCTGTTGTGAAACATTCACCACTTCCAGTTCAGTGCCCCTTCGGAGAAATAACCCATGGGCGATTCTCATCTCCACTGCGTAGTCTCTGCTGACGTCATTCACATTGATGGACGACTGAAAAGTATGCAAAGTAGATCGCAAACAGTGACATAGGGTCAAAGTCTGGTTCACAACCTGTCCATACGATACTGTCATAAAAGAAGGCTCTCTTCATGAGGTTCAGTTTTGTCACTAAACTCCTGCCGCTAACTTCTCTGAATAGTCTGAATAAAAGAATATATAATTTCGCTGTACACATGTCTGTTCCAGGAAGCTCACATGATAATAGCTGTGAGGCACGAGGTTGTAAGATAACTTCACACGTTAAAGAGGACCCGTTTCCAGTGTGATTCTCCCCTGGTGGACGTACGACATGTTGACACTAGTTGCCGTGACGCTGAGCTGTTTCTGTTCGGATGCCATGCACTTCAGTATGTCCGCCGTGCGTAAGGAGATCCCAGTATCTGAGGAATTGAGAGGCTCATAGCAAAAACCTGTGGCATTCACAGATTTTGAAATGTGATTAATTGCAAACCGCCAAGAAAATGCAGACAAACGAATCACGAGACAAAACACGTTTCGTTTCGACCCCTGAGGTCTTCTTCAAACAAGATACAACACAGTCAGGACAACGAAAATGAACGAGCAATACCTATCTTCATTCACTTCAGTGCAAGATGGGCGTTGAATGAAAACGAGGCTGTCAAGAAGGACACAATGTGTGAGTCGAGGTAGTAATAATGATAGTTATGTTACTGATAGGAATAATGATAATAGTAATGATGATCAAAATATCGAAAAATAAATAAAGACAGGATTACTACCACTTTTGGTGATAATATGGCAATAGCAGTTGTAGCATGGAAGAAAGGAAAGTAGGTTAGAGGATTTTTAATCAGCATGGTTGTCGTGGCAACGGTCTTAGTGGTGATGGTGATGTTAATGGTAGTGATGGTAATATCAATAATAACAATAGTATTGATAATAATGATGATAATGCTAACAACTGTAGCAACGGTAACGGTAAATAATAGCACTGATAATAAAAGCATCATACAGAAATATAATTTAAAGAAAAAAAGAAAGAAAAAGGGACACAAATCTATAACAATAATATTGATAATAGGAAATAGATAATAGTACTAGTACTCATACTAAGGGGAGGGAGATAAAAAGGAGGGAAAGGGAGGACAGGAAGAGCAAAGAGGAGAAGAAGTTACACATTATGGGAAGGATGGAATCTAATAAGTATATTGATAATGATGGTATGTATATTGAGGGTTTGAATGATAATCATAAATGTAACCATAGAGTAATGATAGTGATGCCATAGGAGGCTAGAAAAATTTTAAGCTGGAATGTCAGAAAAAATTCCCAAAGAATAATGATTATATCAGGGGGAATGTCAGAAATATTGCAAAGAATAATGATTAATATCAGTGACAGTACATGTGACATTTCTAATAGATATGAAGTTGTAACAAGGGGTACACAAATGATTAAAATATATATATATATATACTTTTGTCATAAATATTTGTATATATAGATATATATATTGCTGAACAATAAAGTAGTGGGGGGAAACAAGTGCGGGTTAACAATTTCTTCCGTCGTTATAGTAATGATTTGGGGCAAAGTTTTGAACTTTAAAAAAATATTGAAGAAAATGGGGGGATATAACATAAAATGAGAAACCCTTCACTAGCTGCCTGAGGGAACCATCGTAATCCCTCTCAAAGGCACATTTATTTTTATTGCCTGCTCCTGGGCCTTTCGTCCGCGGGATCGACTCATCAGGGAGACACGGCTGTTTGGGTGTCTGTGCTCTTGTGTCAAATAGAGACAACACCACAGTCCATAATTCTGTGGTGTTTTTCATCACCAAGGGTTCAAAAAAGAATCCAACAGTACCCTCAAAGCAGCCAGTGAAGGGTAGTAAAATGGAACAAAACAAAAGTGTGGAGAGGAAAAAAGTTGCTGAAAAACCAAAAGCATTATTTAAACCCGTATAAAATGTAGGGGACAATCTTTGAGCCTATATATATATATATATATATATATATATAATATATATATTATATATATATATATATAATATATTGGCACGGGATCTGAGGAGAGGGAGACCTCGAAACAAGTTTGTCATCCCCCGGTTTTAAGATTTACTTTTAATCATTATATATATATATATATATATATATATATATTATATATATATATATATAAATATATATATATATATATATATATATATATATATATATATATAACAACTAATAAATTCCAAGGATAAGTACCCGCACCGTTCCAGCAACTTACAGAGCAGCTTGGTGTTGCAATGACTGCAAGAAATATTGAATTATAAAAAAGCTTGCTCTTATTCTTTTGATTGAAGAAATAGGGGAGATACGCATTCATATCTGCAGTGGTAGATGATTCCGCCTAACTAACAGTATGTGCTTGAGTGGGTGAATGGGGAAAAAAAAAAAATGCTTCTCAAAATGAGCCCTTTAGCAAGCTTATATTCTCCAAGGGTGAGACATCCCCAATAGGGAGGGAAACTCACTAACATATAACTCCCGGTCATATACCGATATTTCGAAACTTGGTGGTTTCTCCTCAGTGAAACCCCGGAAAATGGTAATTTGACTCCTCTGCCTTTCAGTTTTAAGAAGAATACAATCCCAGAAAAGGTTGGTGTGGGATACCGTAGTATGTTTGTGAGTTTTCAAAAAACCAAAGGTGCCATCAAAAAGCAAAAAAAAAAAAATCATAAAAGAGCAAAACAAACTACATTTTCTTGTGAAAAGTAAAAAATATAAAAAGATATCCTCTAAGACACAAGTGCTGAGGGGAAGTTCTTGGGAAAGAATCCGCAAGGGATAAAATACAACAAACTAATAAATTCCAAGGATAAGTACGCACCGTTCCAGCAACTTACAGAGCAGCTTGGTGTTGCAAAAGACTGCAAGAAATATTGGGAAAATAAACAAAGCTTGCTCTTATGTCTTAGATTGGGAAAAAATAGGGGAGATACCATTCATAACTGCAGTGGTAATGATTCCGCCTAACTAACAGTATGTCTGAGTGGGTGAATGGGGGGAAAAAAAAATAAATGCTTTTCAAAAAGACCTTCAGCAAGCTTATATTCTCCAAGGTGAGACATCCTCCAATAGGGAGGGAAACTCCTAACATATAACTCCTGGTCATATACCGATATTTTGAAACTTGGTGGTTTTTTCCTCAGTGACCGCGGAAAGTGGTAATTTGACTCCTCTGCCCTTTTCAGTTTAAGAAAAAATACAATCCCCGAAAAGGTTTGGGGTGCAATACCGTAGTATGTTTGTTGAGTTTTCAAAAAACCAACCAAAGGTGCCATCTAAGAAGCAAAAAAAAAATCAAAAAAAGAGCCAAACAAACTACATTTTCTTGTGAAAAGTAAAAATATAAAAAGATATCCTCTAAGACACAAGTGCTGAGGGCAAGTTCTTGGAATGAATCCGCAAGGGACTAAAAAACAACAAACTAATAAATTCCAAGGATAAGTACCGCACCGTTCCAGCAACTTTCAGAGCAGCTTTTGGGGTTGCAATGACTGCAAGAATATTGATTAAAACAAAGCTTGCTCTTATGTCTTAGATTGAAGAAATAGGGGGGGATACCATTTATATCTGCGTGGTAGATGATTCCGCCTAACTAACAGTATGTGCTTGAGTGGTGAATGGGGAAAATAAAATAAATGCTTCTCAAAATGAGCCTTCAGCAAGCTTATATTCTCCAAGGGTGAGACATCCTCCAATAGGAGGGAAACTCACTAACATATAACTCCTGGTCATATACCGAAATTCGAAAATTGGTTTTATTTTCCCCATTCACCCACTCAAGCACATACTGTTAGTTAGGCGGAATCATCTACCACTGCAGATGAATGCGTATCTCCCCCTATTTCTTCAATCTAAGACATAAGAGCAAGTTTTGGGTTTATAATTCAATATTTCTTGCAGTCATTGCAACACCAAGCTGCTCTTTTAGTTGCTGGAACGGTGCGGTACTTATCCTTGGAATTTATTAGTTTGTTGATTTTAGTCCCTTGCGGATTCATTCCAAGAACTTGCCCTCAGCACTTGTGTCTTAGAGGATATCTTTTTATATTTTTTTACTTTTCACAAGAAAATTAGTTTGTTTTGCTCTTTTATGATTTTTTTTTTTTGCTTCTTAGATGGCACCTTTTTTTGGGTTTTTTGAAAACTCAACAAACATACTACGGTATTGCACACCAACCTTTTCTGGGATTGTATTCTTCTTAAAACTGAAAAGGCAGAGGAGTCAAATTACCACTTTCCCCCGCGTCACTGAGGAGAAACCACCAAGTTTCGAAATATCGGTATATGACCAAGGGTTATATGTTATGAGTTTCCCCCTATTGGAGGATGTCTCACCCTTGGAGAAATAAGCTTGCTGAAGGCTCATTTGAGAAGCAATTTATTTTATTTTCCCCCTTCACCCACTCAAGCACATACTGTTAGTTAGGCGGAATCATCTACCACTGCAGATATGAATGCGTATCTCCCCTATTTCTTCAATCTAAGACATAAGAGCAAGCTTTGTTTATAATTCAATATATTATATATAATATATATATAATATATATAATATATATATACATATATATATATATATATATATATATATATAATGCTGAACAATTAAGTAGTGGGGGAAAAACAAGTGCAGGTTAACAATTCTTCCAACATTATAATAATGCTTGGCAAAGATTTGAAATTTAGAGGGGAAAAAATTGAAGATGAAGAAAATGGAAAATATATATCATAAATATGAAAACCCTTCACTACTGCATGAGGAAACCATTGCAATCCCTCTCGAAGGCAATCTATAGTATTGCCTGCCCTT
>CM031628.1:10627728-10641759 GCA_018398815.1 Conus ventricosus | reverse complement strand
GGCTACTTTCACTTTTTTGCTCCCTAAAAACCAACTCCCCTTGCTGTGCACTACTACTATTTACTCCTCTGCTGTGCTGTTATACTTATGCTACTATTACGATACGAATAACTCCGTTGCGCTGCTGATACAACTATCACTACTACTGCTACATCTACTGCTGCTGCTAATAATATAATAATAATATAATAATAATATAATAATGAATACTTATATAGCGTCTATTCTCGGCTAGAGGCCAAGCTCTAAGCGCTTTACAATCAACACTCGTTTACACAACGGGCTGCCTACCTGGGTAGTGCGACTGAAGAGCTGCCAGCTGGCGCTTCATTCAGTCGTTTTCCGTGTCATCCAGTCAGTATCGTTCAATATCGATCACTCATTTTCCTTACTTCCTTCATTCTTTCCATTTCTCACGCAGGGTGCATGCTATGTGTAACGTGTCATCCATACCAATGGCCAATGGCCTACTCTTCCGAAAGTTGGTGATGGGATTTTAACGTGTGTGCAAGATGTTATGCATGCGTTCACACACGGAACCTCGGTTTATAGTCTCATTCGAAGGACTGTATGGGAAATGGAGTCAGAACCAAGTTAACTCCGAGGAAAAATCCCCCTGTACCGAAACGCCACGGCGTGAGGTTCGAACCCGCAACCCAGGATCACCAAGATTACGAGTCAGGCGCTCTTACCAACTGAGCTATTCCGGCTGAGCTATTCCGGCTAGTGGTGCTTCTGCTATTGTTGTTGCTGCTTCATATTCTCACTCAGTACTTAAGCATTGCTGCTACTGTAATTGTTGCTGCTGCCATTGCTACTGCAGTTGCCATCTCTGCCGAAACTACTTTTCATCACTGCTGCTGCTGCTACCATATACATTCACACCCACATACATGCGCGCACATGTATGAGTGCAATAAGCACATAAATGCACACACAAGCGCGCGCCTCGAGGGTACACAGAGTTTGCATGCACATGCTTATGTGTTGCAGGTACAGAAGTCTTTTGCAGTGGGATGATCGGACGATTGCATATGTTATGCCCATTTCTACATCAACTCGTAAGTTTTTGTTGTCGTTAGTATCGTTATTTCTGACATCACTGTGTGGACAATAAATGTGAAACTGATCAAACATGATCGTATCACAAGTCAGACTGGTCTTTATGGTCCCAAACACTCATTCAAAATTTGATGCACATTCACATACTTAAGCCACAATATTCATAATCCGTTGCACTGCAAGCCGTTCCGCTGCAAGCCGTTCCACAAATTATATGGAGATTAAAGGTCCCACACACTTGACACCCACTTCTCAGAATACTGGGATATGCCACGCCTCGTTAACACAGTCAATGAATATTTAAGTCACAATCGTTTTTATCATCCTACACACAACATCAACCATGTCAAACATATGGGCCACTGGTGATCGCAGGGTGACAACGTCAAAATGCGAGGCATGAATTGTATCTCATTGCTACCAGGGGATTCTCTTGCCCATTTGGCATCAAACACCACAGATAACGCGTCAGCCGGTTCTTGCAGAATGCACGCAATCACACCTTCGTGCCACACACACACACACACACACACACCCCACACCGCACAGCACGCAACACGGGGAGAGGGAGAGACGGAGAATATTTAGAAAACAGCGTTATCTGTGTTGTCTGTTGCTGAGTAACCCAAAAGTGAAGAAAAGAAAGATAATGTTTTGGGTCCAGTGGAAGTCTTGAAGTGATGAAAAAACTATTAAACAAGATAAAATGGATAAAGATGGTAGGGGAGGGAGGGGGGTGAAAAGGGGGGGAGAAAAACAAAAAAAAAACCTTTTGTATAAATAATAACACGTAATATTGTGAAGCTTTATTCTTTTTCCCCGCCGTGTTGTTTTCCTACCTTTTTCCAAATTTTTTTTTCGGGTTTTTGTCCCGCTTATACCTTTTTAAACGTGAAAGTATTTGATCCGACCCCCCATCTCTAGCCTCCTCGCCAGCCCCTCGCCCCCCAAACCTTCTTTGAATAGTATTTTACTTTTGAAGTTCAGGTTTCAGAGGAGCTAAAATTTGACTGCCTTTTTGCATAAATTTCGATGTATTTTTCTTAAAAGTTGTTTTTTTGGGGCAGTCTGGGAAAAATGTAGGAGGGACTTTGGGTTTTCAAATTTCAGTGGCAGGGGAGTTGTGTCGGGAAAAAATTTTTTTGGAAAATTGCCCTTTGTATGTATCCTTTTTCTTTTGCTTCCTTTTCTTTTCTTCAACTTTTTTCCTTTTTCTCCTCTTCCTTTTCCCAACTTTTTTTCTTCTTTCCCCTTCTTTTTTTTTTTTCCCCTTCTCTCCCTTTCCTCTTTTCCCCTTCTTCTTGCCTTTCAATTTTTTTGGGTTGTGCGCTGTTTTTTTGTTGTTGTTTTTCTCTTTTTCCTGAAATTTTCATTTTAAAAAAAAGATAAAGAGGAGGAAAATTTTGCGAAGGACGGCATGGGAAAAATGAAAGTTCAAACCTTTTTTCCTTACCGCTTTTTAGTTTTTCCGTATTTTGGTCAGTGTAAGTTTTATGCGTCCGGGTTTATTTTTAAAGCATTTTTGGAGAATGAAGTAACAAATTTTGGTTTTTGATCGACAATAATGCGATTGGAAATTTAAGATTTGTTTTAAAAGTTTACCGTTTTTCCGTGGTTGCTAGGCTTGTTCCGGGCAGTAGGGTTAACCCCTTTACCACCTTTCGTGAAGAGCGAACTCGCTCGCGGGGCAGACACAAGAGATTTGCCAAAGGGTACCCTTTTTGCACAGCAAATGAACGAAGTCATTTTGATATTAGACGCAACGATACCATAACTGTTTGGGAGCAGAAAATTTAAACACAGACACACACACACACACCAACACACACACAACACACACACCACACACAACCACACACACACACACACAACCCCCCCCCCCCCCCCCACACACACACAACCCCCAAATACCAAAGTGTATGTTGAGGGGAAAAATTTTGCCCAGCGCAGAAAATTTTCAAAAAACCGTACGTATACAGGACGAAAAAATCACAACCTGAAAAAAAAGCATTGAAAAATTCTACAGGACTTGGGGCGGAAGGCATCAAAATGCTTGCAACTTTAAGCCTAAACCCAAGAAGAAAAACACACCCAAAAAAAATTTGGGGTTTTTAGATTTTACAGTTGAAAGTGAACGTGAATTTCAGAGTTTATTGACTTCAACTAATGAAGATGAGGCAAAGAGAAAATGAAACACTGGACGATTTCTGCACCTGAGCCAGAACAATAGCCAACAAGTGCCAGTTTGACGAACAAGAACTTGAAGAGAGAATGATAAAACTGATAATTACTTCTATCCCTATTGAAGTTTTTCCAAGAGAATTGTTGAGCAAAGAAAAGGGTTTCAAACTTTCTGATGCCGTGAAAGAAGGCCGTAGACATGAAGCTATCATAGAAGCAATACAGCACCTACAGCAGTGAATGCACCAACGAACCAGGAAATCGACAACATCAAACGTTCCTGCAGCAACTGTGGCCTGAACCATCTCCCTCGCAAGTGCCCTGCGTTTGGAGGTATGTGTGGTGCCTGTGGAAGGAAAACCACTGGGAAAAATGCTGTCGCAGCACTGTGTTTGGAATAAACAACCCAAAGCAAGACCTCAACAAAGAAAGCAACACCAACGGACAAGACAGTTTGTACATGACATTGAAGACAACGATCCTGAAGAAGACACTGACGGCATTCACTTCCACTGCATCCACATATCAAGTCAGACATTGCGGCATGAAGTGTACACCAATCTTAATGTGAACATTCCAAACAAGAAAGGCGTTCACAAACTGAAACTGAACGTGGACACAGGAGCAGCTGGAAACACTCTACCAATTCGTACAGTCAAACAGACATATGGGAACAAATTCAGTTCAATGTTCCAGAAAACGCACAATGTAGCCTAACAGCATACAATGGGAAAGCAATGCTATGTATCGGGAGCATCCAGATCCAAATCCGACACAAGGGAGAACTCCAGATTGCAAAATTCTACGTTGGCGATATCCAGAACCAGCAATAGTAGGACTACCTATGGCTAAACGACTCAAATTGGTCACCATCAACTGCTGTGCTGTTCAAAAAGAGCACACCCTTCAACGAATAACAAACATCAAAGAACTGCAGCAAGCTTTTCCAAACCAGTTTGACAGAATTGGGAACTTCAAAAAGATAGCAACACTCCATGTGAAAAAAGATGCAAAGCCCTTCATAGACCCACCAAGGAAATGTCCAATTCATATGAAGGAAAAACTCAGAAAAGAACTTGAGAAGATGGAAGACGATGGAGTCATAAGACCAATAACCAAGCATACAGACTGGTGCTCCAGCCTTGCATTCTCCATCAAGAGAGATGGGTCTCTCAGAGTTTGCACTGACCCAAAGAAACTCAATGAATCCCTCAAGAGATGCCCACACAAAATTCCAACTACGGAGGAACTGAACTCTGAATTTGCAGGATCCTATGTATTCAGCAAACTGGACGCCAAAGCTGGTTACTGGTCTGTCCATCCAGATCAAGAGAGTCAGCTCCTCGCGACATTCCGAACATCATTTGGAAGATACTGTTGGAGAAGACTACCTTTCGGACTCAACGTATCCCAGGACATCTTCCGAGCCAGAATGGATGAAATTCTGGAAGGACTACCCGGAGTCATTGGAATCCATGACGACATCTGCGTACATGGCAAAAATGCAGAAGAACATGACCGTAACCTGAAGACATTGATGGAACGTGCAGAAGCAAACGGACTGATTTTCAACTCTAAGAAATGTGACATCCGAAAGTCACAGATTTTATTCTTTGGCAGCATCTACTCTGCTGCTGAAGGTATCAAACCAGACCCCGACAAAAAATGCAAGCCATCAAAGAAATGCCGATGCCACAGGACAAGAAGATATGCAACGATTCCTAGGCATGAAGACCTACATGACTTCCTTCCTACCAAACTTTAGCGACAAATCAGACCCATTGAGAGACCTGCTCAAGAAGGACACACCATTCATCATTCAGGAGGACCACAGCCCAGCCACTGTTTTGAGGAGATGAAGGCAAACCTATCAGCTGAAGCCTGCTTGGCGTTTTATGATCCAAAGAAACCAGTCACCCTGGAGGTCGATTGAAGTCAAAGAGGTGTAGGTGCAGCCCTACTCCAAGACAACCGCCCAATAGCATTTGCCTCCAAGACAGATCGAGAAATGCTGGCAGTCGTCTTTGTATCACACAGTTTCTAACCTATCTGTACGGAGGACCGTTCACCGTGATCACCGATCACAAACCTCTGGTAATGATCACCGAGAAGCCTCTTCACCGAGAAGCCTCTTCACCACGTCTGCAAAGAATGCTGTGCAACACTCGGGATACAACTTCAAGATCATGCACCGACCTGGAAGCATGATGACTCTTCCAGACATCCTGTCCCGACTCCCAGACCCACATGATACAGACCGTACCATCCCACTGCACACTGCACACTACTTCATCACCAAGATATCCACAATCAAATGGCTTCATTGAAAGACAAATTACAAACCGTGAAAAACGCTATGAAGAAATGCCAGAAACCTGGTCAAGATATCCACCTGGCACTCCTCAGCTTGCGTGCAACTCCAGTTAATCACCAACTTCCGTCACCTGCTGAGATGTTAAAGAACAGAACGATCACCACTCTGTTGCCTTCAAGGAAAGAACCAGCACCACAGGAGCAAAGAGTCCAACTGGCCAAGCAAAATGAAAAGATGACTGAAAATTACAATCATCACGCGGGCAACAAACTACCCCCCATCCACCAAGGACAAGCAGTGTGGATCACAGATCAGTACACTCAACAAACTGCCCCCCATCCCCACCAAGGACAAGCGGTGTGGATCACAGATCAGTACACTCAACAAACTACCCCCATCCACCGAGGACAAGCAGTGTGGATCACAGATCAGTACACTCAACAAACTGCCCCCCATCCCCACCAAGGACAAGCGGTGTGGATCACAGATCAGTACACTCAACAAACTACCCCCATCCACCGAGGACAAGCAGTGTGGATCACAGATCAAGTACACCCAACAAACTACCCCCCATCCACCACGGACAAGCAGTGTGGACCGCAGATCAGTACACCCAACAAACTACCCCCCATCCACCAAGGACAAGCAGTGTGGATCACAGATCAGTACACCCAACAAACTATCCCCATCCACCAAGGACAAGCAGTGCAGATCACAGATCAGTACACCCAACAAACTACCCCCCATCCACCACGGACAAGCAGTGTGGATCACAGATCAGTACACCCAACAAACTACCCCCCATCCACCAAGGACAAGCAGTGTGGATCCCAGATCAGTACACCCAACAAACTACCCCCCATCCACCACGGACAAGCAGTGTGGATCACAGATCAGTACACCCAACAAACTACCCCCCCATCCATCACGGACAAGCGGTGTGGATCACAGATCAGTACACCCAACAAACTACCCCCCATCCACCAAGGACAAGCGGTGTGGATCACAGATCAGTACACCCAACAAACTACCCCTCATCCACCAAGGACAAGCAGTGTGGATCACAGATCAGTACACACCAACAAATTACCCCCCATCCACCAAGGACAAGCAGTGTGGATCACAGATGAGTACACCCTACAAACTACCCCCCATCCACCAAGGACAAGCAGTGTGGATCACAGATCAGTACACCCAACAAACTACCCCCCATCCACCAAGGACAAGCAGTGTGGATCACAGATCAGTACACCCAACAAACTACCCCATATCCACCTCGGACAAGCAGTGTGGATCACAGATCAGTGCACCCAACAAACTACCCCCCATCCACCAAGGGCAAGCAGTGTGGATCACAGATCAGTAGACTCAAAAAACTACCCCCCCCCCCCATTCACCAAGGACAAGCAGTGTGGATCACAGATCAGTACATCCAAAAAACTACCCCCCCCCCCCCCCATCCACCAAGGACAAGCGGTGTGGATCACAGTTCAGTACACCCAACAAACTACCCCCCATCCACCAAGGACAAGCAGTGTGGATCACAGATCATTACACTCAACAAACTGCCCCCCATCCACCAAGGACAAGCAGTGTGGATCACAGATCAGTACACTCAACAAACGGCCCCCCCCATCCACCAAGGACAAGCAGTGTGGATCACATATCAGTGCACTCAACAAACTGCCCCCCATCCCCACCAAGGACAAGCGGTGTGGATCACAGAGCAGTACACTCAACAAACTACCCCCATCCACCGAGGACAAGCAGTGTGGATCACAGATCAGTACACTCAACAAACTGCCCCCCATCCCCACCAAGGACAAGCGGTGTGGATCACAGATCAGTACACTCAACAAACTACCCCATCCACCGAGGACAAGCAGTGTGGATCACAGATCAGTACACCCAACAAACTACCCCCCTTCCACCGCGGACAAGCAGTGTGGATCACAGATCAATACACCCAACAAACTACCCCCCATCCACCGCGGACAAGCAGTGTGGATCACAGATCAGTACACCCAACAAACTCCGCCCCATCCACCAAGGACAAGCAGTGTGGATCACAGATCAGTACACCCAACAAACTATCCCCATCCACCAAGGACAAGCAGTGCAGATCACAGATCAGTACACCCAACAAACTACCCCCCATCCACCACGGACAAGCAGTGTGGATCACAGATCAGTACACCCAACAAACTACCCTCCATCCACCAAGGACAAGCAGTGTGGATCACAGATCAGTGCACCCAACAAACTACCCCCCATCCACCACGGACAAGCAGTGTGGATCACAGATCAGTACAACCCAACAAACTACCCCCCCATCCATCACGGACAAGCGGTGTGGATCACAGATCAGTACTCCCAACAAACTACCCCCCATCCACCAAGGACAAGCGGTGTGGATCACAGATCAGTACACCCAACAAACTACCCCTCATCCACCAAGGACAAGCAGTGTGGATCACAGATCAGTACACCCAACAAATTACCCCCCATCCACCAAGGACAAGCAGTGTGGATCACAGATCAGTACACCCTACAAACTACCCCCCATCCACCAAGGACAAGCAGTGTGGATCACAGATCAGTACACCCAAAAAACTACCCCCCATCCACCAAGGACAAGCACTGTGGATCACAGATCAGTACACCCAACAAACTACCCCCTATCCACCTCGGACAAGCAGTGTGGATCACAGATCAGTACACCCAACAAACTACCCCCCATCCACCAAGGGCAAGCAGTGTGGATCACAGATCAGTACACTCAACAAACTACCCCCCCCCCCCCATTCACCAAGGACAAGCGGTGTGGATCACAGATCAGTACATCCAAAACACTACCCCCCCCCCCCCCCCCCATCCACCAAGGAGAAGCGGTGTGGATCACAGATCAGTACACCCAACAAACTACCCCCCATCCACCAAGGACAAGCAGTGTGGATCACAGATCAGTACAACCAACAAACTACCCCCCATCGACCAAGGACAAGCAGTGTGGATCACAGATCAGTACACCCAACAAACTACCCCCCATCCACCAAGGACAAGCAGTGTGGATCACAGATCAGTACACCCAACAAACTACCCCCCATCCACCAAGGACAAGCAGTGTGGATCACAGATCAGTACACCCAACAAACTACCCCCCATCCACCAAGGACAAGCAGTGTGGATCACAGATCAGTACACCCAACAAACTACCCCCCATCCACCACGGATAAGCGGTGTGGATCACAGATCAGTACACCCAACAAACTACCCCCCATCCACCAAGGACAAGCGGTGTGGATCACAGATCAGTACACACTACAAACTACCCCCCATCCACCACGGACAAGCAGTGTGGATCACAGATCAGTACACCCAACAAACTACCCCCCATCCACCAAGGACAAGCAGCGTGGATCACAGATCAGTACACCCAACAAACTACCCCCCATCCACAAGGACAAGCAGTGTGGATCACAGATCAGTACACCCAACAAACTACCCCCCATCCACCAAGGACAAGCAGCATGGATCACAGATCAGTACACCCAACAAACTACCCCCCATCCACAAGGACAATCAGCGTGGATCACAGATCAGTACACCCAACAAACTACCCCCCATCCACAAGGACAAGCAGCGTGGATCACAGATCAGTACACCCAACAAACTACCCCCATCCACCAAGGACAAGCAGTGTGGATCACAGATCAGTACACCCAACAAACTACCCCCATCCACCAAGGACAAGCAGTGTGGATCACAGATCAGTACACCCAACAAACTACCCCCCATCCACAAGGACAAGCAGTGTGGATCACAGATCAGTACACCCAACAAACTACCCCCTATCCACAAGGACAAGCAGTGAGGATCACAGATCAGTACACCCAACAAACTACCCCCCATCCACAAGGACAAGCAGTGTGGATCACAGATCAGTACACCCAACAAACTACCCCCCATCCACAAGGACAAGCAGTGTGGATCACAGATCAGTACACCCAACAAACTACCCCCATCCACAAGGTCAAGCAGTGTGGATCACAGATCAGTACACCCAACAATGGAAACCAGCCACAGTGGTCTAAGTCTGTGAAGAACCCAATTCCTTCAGAGTAATGACAAGCGCAGAAACAGGCGGGATATCCGAATAAGATGGAACACAGAGAAGACTTAGCAAAAATCACCACTCCACGAAGACGACACTGATATGCGCAGACAACAACCTAAACAATACTTTGAACCATAGCAAACGAGAGATCACAGACAACAACAGCAACATAATCATAACCACAACATACACGTGAACCTGGACAACGTCAAAGACACCACAATGCACTCCAACAAGAAACAACCAAACTGTGTGATTATCAGGAGTGTATCCTAAAAAGTTATGGAAGTCTTGAAATGTTGCTAGCTTTTTCTTTAGATTTGACGAGTTGCCCAAGTAGCCTACGGTCTGTCAGGAGTGTATCCTAAAAAGTTATGGCAGTCTTGAAATGTTGCTAGTTTTTTCTTTAGATTTGACGAGTTGCCCAAGTTGCCTACGGTCCGTCTGTCTCCGAATGCGACCCATCCTACTACATTCTTTCCCAGACGTGATTCCATTTCCTGATTTGATTTGCTAAGATCACAGGAAGGTGTGAGAGGAATTTCACAAGTTTTGATATCATACACCTCTTGCACGTTCTTCTGTCATACATTTCAGCAGTCAGTCTCGTTTCTCCAGACCATGTGTTGAGAGATGAAGAAATACTGTCATCGAATTCAAATAGAGGAGGCAACTACCTGTGACTATTACGTCTTTTGATAAAGAATAGTTGGTTCCCCTGCCTTGTTGCAATAGTAGTTACCATCATTGTTTTCCCACAAAACTTTGGTTTCAAAATTATTCTTCTTGCAGATTTATGACAAAAAGACACACACACACACACACACACACACACACACACACACACACACACACACACACACACACACACACTCTCTCTCTCTCTCTCTCTCTCTCTCTCTCTCTCTCTCTCTCTCTCTCTCTCTCTCTCTCTCTGTGCGCGCGCGCGCCTGTGTGTGTATGTGTGTGTGTGTGTGTGTGTGTGTGTGTGTGTGTGTGTGTGTGTGTGTGTGTGTGTAAGGGCGTGTGCATGTCTGTGTATAAATGCATCTGAAGATTTTAAGCAAAAAGTGTGTTTGTGCACCTGTGTGTGTGTGTGTGTGTGTGTGTGTGTGTGTGTGTGTGTGTGTGTGTGTGTGTGTGTGTGTGTGTGTTCATCAGATGAAAGACGTCAAAAGTATGATATCCCTCAGTGTGGAGCAGTCATTCACAACAGTGAAGAATTTGTGCACATTTCGAATACATGTAGTCAAAAGAAGCACTACTTCTACCTTTGTGAATTTGACAGCCCCTCTGGTTCCAACCGACCTGACACAGGACAGCAACAGCAACAAGCACCAATCAATTTGGCCAACATCTCTACCTCCATTTCCACCTTCCATTTCCCGTCTATTCAGTGTCCGCGCAATCACTGGATACCGGAATTTTTGACATGTGACTTGCAAAGTCATTGCTGGGCTGACACTGACGTCAATTTTCAGTCATTATATGATGACATTACTGCTATGACGACATCATGGTGTGCGGCAAACAAAACGTCAGAATCTCAATATTTTCTTTGTGCCAGTAACAATGAACGCTTGCCTTTCACTCTAGTTTGTGACTATCGTGCGGACTGTTTTGATGGAAGTGACGAAGACTTTTGTGTTCACCCACCATGTTCTTTTGAAAAACCAATCCCTTGTAGTAAGGGCGGTCAGGTAGATATCAAGAGAGGGATGTGAGTTGGAGGATGATTGAAGCGTTGAAGAATGACTTAATACACAACAATATCAATGCAGGATTGACATCGTCACATTTTATCAGGGTTCTAGTTTCCTATTGCGGAATGCATTCGTGCGACAGACCGAAAAGAACGGAGGTGTTGTGTTGTCTTTTAGTCTGCAATGCATTATTATTATCATTATATTGGGTATTTATATAGCGCCTACCCTCGGTCACAGACCAAGCTCTAAGCGCTTTACAATAAACACACTACCTCAATCACTCACTCAACGGGCTGCCTACCCAGGTAGAGCTGGCCGAAGAGCAGCCTACTGGCGCTCATTCAGTCGTTTCCCGTACCATTCAAATATCAGTCACTCATTTTCATTTATCTCATTTATTCCTCCAGTTTCTCACATAGGATGCATACGATGTTTTATACGTCTCCTCCATTTCCACCGGTACACGATGGCACACGACAACAGCAAGTGACAATTTTTGTGGCTTGGTAAGAGATACCAGGCGGCTATCTTCATTTTACATCAATTTTGCCAGGGCAGCGGGGAAACACCCCCCCCCCCCCTCTTGCTCTTTTCGATTTTTAACTGCCGTGGGTTCTTTAACATGTACAGGGGGCCAGGAAGGCACACAGGTCCGACTCGCTTATAGTCCCCATCCGATGGACTTGACGTTCAGTTCGATTTGTCATTCAAACTGGGAAAGAAAGGGCGAGAAAGGCAGGGCTCAAACCCACGCACTTCTCACACGTTGGATTGGCAGGCGAACGTCTTAACCACTCTGCCACCTTTCTTCCTAATAATTCCAATAATAATTCCAATAATTTTCAAACAAAACTGCAGCCAACTGATTAGTATGACCTCGATTAACATTTTTACCAAAAGTACTACTATTGCTATTACACACTAGAAATACACACACATACCATTCAAATCCATACGGATATGCACACAACCGCCCAAATTAGGAAATATCTGTAGAGAACAGGAAAATGCAGCTTCTAACTCACTTTCGCCCTCAACCAGTTTTCGGGCGAAAGTGACCTAGAAGCTGCATTTTCCTGTTCTCTGACAAGTAACCAAAAAATAACGATTATCTACAAACAAACATACTGTGTAGGATTATCCGTTTTCAATACTAATTTACTAAACTTTTCAGATTTTAGTTTTTGCTTAATCCTATGTTTTTCCTGATCATTTTCAATAACATCCTTTTCACGCAAACATTCATCAAATGCATCTCTGTCTTTCATGTGAAATAAAACTACAGTCTTTAACTGTTCTCTAAAGTCTTTTAAAACCGAGTTATATTTTTGACATAAAATCCACACACTTATTCCAGCATGTTCTTCCGCTGAAGGCCAGTTTCGACAAAGTGTTTCTCTTTTTAACAAATGTCGCTTTCTGCTGAACAGTCATCTATAATAAATAGTGTCTGCGTTCCTTCAAACAATATAAAAAGCGTTCTAGACACTCACTCAGTTTATTGCTAGGATTAACTAAAAATATGTTATCATCAGTCCATAAACCTTCTATCATGATATGCTTTGTTCCATTTAAGTGTTGGCAGAAATCACAATATGATCAAAATTATAACGATAAACTGTTGTAACAGGTCGAGGATAATATTGTTTTTCCACAACCAGTTTGTCCACAAATTAATGAACAATGAGGGGTTTTTGTCATAAAGTTTAACTTCTCCATAGTTTTATAATAGAATTTAATCTAATCCAGTTATTGTTTTTATCATGCTCTCTGTTAAAACTTGTTCAGTATGATAAAATCCTATAAGGTCTAAATGTGTAAGATTAATCCAATTCAGTGCTGTAAGATTGTTTCTATTTAGACTAATATTGATTTTTTTGCTTGTTGTTATGACCTTAATATCCTCACCATTGTGAAGAATGACGACAGTAACTTTAAGACTGTCAACGTCTAAGTTTTGCCAGCTAATTAGAATTCCTTTAAAAAGGACGTCACTAACGCCCACAACCCATCCCTCTCCACATCTTTTAAGACAGAAATTTCAAATATCATTGTGAACGTGTCTCCTAATTTCATTTGCGGAATGAACTGTAATTATTGTAGAAGCATCCTTTAAAACCGTTTCTCTTCTGTGGAGGATGTACTGTTTATTCCATACGGCTTTATTTCAATCTCTTTCCGACTATTGTCATCTGGCATAAGACTTACATGTAAAGGGCCAGAGTTGAATGCTTTTTTTGAAACTTTTTTGACGGCCAAAAAATGTAAATGGGCTTATGAATTCAAATTTATGTCCCATTCTAAATATGGTTCTAAATGCCATTTGAGGTCAGGTTTTCGAACTATTTTATATTCATACTGGCCAACATTATTTGCTTCTAGATTGCGCAGTTGCTCTAGTTTAGGAAACTTTTTGTTGTCGCCAACCTCTTTGCGTTTATAATCACCATCTTTAGTGTACTCAAAACCATACAAAACGCCTATCTCACCATTTTGTTCAAAGTCCACAACGTCTGCAAGGTCTTTTAAATTCTAAAGTTATACACCTCACAGGCGCTAATGTAACTCCTGGTTCTTCTGGCCCACGCGACATTATTTTTAGAACAACGATATTATTTAAAAACTTTAAACATTTTTGCATTTTTATACAC
>CM031628.1:10609850-10626728 GCA_018398815.1 Conus ventricosus | reverse complement strand
TTACTTCAGTTTTGGTGTAACCTCACATCCCGGTTTATTTCCCCCTTTCCCCTTCCCAGCCTGACAGGTTCTGTAACATCATCTGCCTCAACATCACAAGTTTGGCAAGCAGGGATTTGGCAGCTTCGAGATCTTCCTCTTTTTTTCCCTGGAATTGACTGTTTTAGCGCCTCCTTCAGGTTCACAATAACAACATTCTTTTTTCTCTTCTCCACCTCCAACTTTTCTTCCAACATTTCACCTATTTTCCCGGTCCACAACCTCCTCGATCTTTTCCTCCAACTTTTTTTTCACCCCTTTAACCCTTTTCCAGACTTTCAAGCCGAGCACTTAAAGAAAATGTGAACCAGCGGGATGAAAATCGAGTAGTTTATCCAGTTGTTATCCTCCCTGGACTTTATTTGGTCTTGATCAGTAAGACACGGCTGACATACCCATTGTAAATTAGGCTGACGGGGATCGGATAACGCCCGAATGCTGATGCGTTCAATCCGCTACACTTCTGATGTCCCCAAAATTTTTGCACACAAAGCATTCAATACAATTTTCATCTTCATCACAGGCCCACTCACAATAAGCACTGCCATGCGGCTAGCATGACGTTTTGTCGGTTATTTCTTCTCGTCTTTACTGCACCGTTTTGGACCTGTATCAACAGAATTTGAAGTCGATCCTCTCAAAGGGTTTTTGCATGTGATCCTTCTTTGTTTGGCATGGTCATGTACAAATATCGAAAATACGAATCAAAAAATAAGAAAAAAAAAATAATACTTACAAGAAAGTGCATTTGATTATGTAGATACGTTAGTATAGTGACAATGAAGGGAACTGAAAAATTCAAAGTGAAACTGAAAGTTCGTCAGTGGGCGAGTTGTCAACACAGATGTCAGCGATACCAATATAAACACTCGGAGAAATTCAAGAAACTTCTAGACAAACACTAAATCCAACAGACAAAAATATTGCCCGTTTTTCTTTGGCATCAATACGTGCATTTCAAGCCAAAATTAAGGAATCTTTAGTCGACGGCCGTCAAAAATTTTCCTATCGAATTTATGGGGCTCAGAAAAACGCCGCCATCTTGGTTTCATGCGCAGGCACCAGGCATTAAAGACACTAAGGAGACATTAGTCACAGGCTTAAACATGCATCTAAGGGGCGAGAGGAACAGGGGCACAGTATGAAAAAAGGGTGAAAAAAACGAAATGCTCTCTATCTGGGTATAAAAATATTTTACTTTTCCTTTAAGTAGTGCGAAGTAGAATGAGGGTGGAGAACGGACTAAGAACGGGGCGGGGAGCAAAGGGAGTGGGATTTGGGGCCACGGGGGGGGGGGGGGGGGGGGTAGGAGGGGAAAGGGGATGGGGGGTCACAGCAGCAAAAATCATACTGTACATACGTTAATTAAGATTCCACCGTTTCAGAGAAGGAATGTTCCCCCACTCCGTTCAAGTCCATCTCATTATCAAAATCTGTCAGTCTCACACTCTCGCGCATTTCATTGACTTCTCGACATACCTCTTAACTGGTTTTTGTTTACAAACATGTCATAATTAGGGATGGCAAACTCCGATTCATTCAAAACATTTGGGTGCTTCGGTTTTATTTCCGTCAGTGCTATAACACTGGGCTTGATCTCTTCTATTCTTGTAAAGAACTCATCTTTTTTATTCAGTAAACCATCAACATTAGAGTATAAAACTGTAACCCCTTCTTCCTTTCCCTGAAAAATCTTCCTTTTTTCTGTCTACTATTTACACTATTTACATGGTTTGTATTCTTCAGTCAGTTCTGTCTTGGTTTGGGGTCTGTGGCAGACTCTGGGCCTCCACCTGTTCGTTGGTCGTTACCAGCCCCCTTTGTCAGAACCACAATCTTGCGTTTCTTATTGCTAGGTTTTGTTCGCCTGCCTCACTTCTTCTTTTTTTTCTCAACTCTGAGAGCCTGATTGATTTCTCTTTGTTTTTTGTGTTGTAGTCAGGATTCACATAAATTCGGTCTTTGCTGATTGGGACGTTCTTGTTCAGATCTGGAGCTTTTCTAACGATCTCTCTCTTTTTTTCTTCAGTTTTGAGTGTAACTTCAACATCCCTGGTTTATTTCCCCCTTCCCTTCCCAGCTGACAGGTTCTGTAACATCATCTGCCTCAACATCAACAAGTTTGGCAAGCAGGGATTTGGCAGCTTCGAGATCTTCCTCTTTTCTCTCTGAATTGACTGTTTTAGCGCTCTCCTTCAGGTTCACAATAACAACATTCTTTTTTCTCTTCTCCACCTCCAACTTTTCTTCCAACATTTCACCTAGTTTCCTGTCCACAACCTCCTCGATCTTTTCCTCAACTTTTCACCCATCAACCCTTTTCCAGACTTTCAAGCCGAGCACTTAAAGAGTGAACCAGCGGGATGAGATCGAGTAGTTTATCCAGTCTGTTATCCTGCCTGGACTTTATTTGGTCTTGATCAGTAAGACACGGCTGACATACCCATTGTAAATTAGGCTGACGGGGATCGGATAACGCCCCGAATGCTGATGCGTTCAATCCGCTACACTTCTGATGTGCCCAATTTTTGCACACAAAGCATTCAATACAATTTTCATCTTCATCACAGGCCACATCACAATAAATGCACTGCCATGCGGCTAGCACTGACGTTTTGTCGGTATTTCTTCTCGTCTTTACTGCACCGTTTGGACCTGTATCAACAGAACTTGAAGTCGATCCTCTCGAAGGTTTAGCATGTGATCCTTCTTTGTTTGGCATGGTCATGTACAAATATCAGAAAAATACGAATCAAAAATAAGAAGAAGAAATAATACTTACAAGAACGTGCAGTTTGATTATGTAGATACGTTAGTATAGTGACAATGAAGGGAACTGAAAAATTCAAAGTGAAACTGAAAGTTCGTCAGTGGGCGAGTTGTCAACACAGATGTCAGCGATACCAATATAAACACTCGGAGAAATTCAAGAAACTTCTAGACATCACTAAATCCAACAGACAAAATATTGCCCGTTCTCTTTGGGCAACAATACGTTGCATAACAAAGCCCAAAATTAAGGAATCTTAGTCACGGCGTCAAAAATTTTCCTATCGAAATTTATGTGGAGCTCAGAAAAAAACGCGCATCTGGTCATGCGCAGGCACCAGGCAAAAGACACTAAGGAAGACATTAGTCACAGGCTCTAAAAACATGCATCTAAGGGGCGAAGACACAGGGCCATAGTATGAAGGGTGAAAAAAAACGAAATGCTCTCTATCTGGGTATAAAGTATTTAACTTTTCCTTTAATAGTGCGAAGTAGAATGAGGGTGGAGAACGGACTAAGAACGGGCGGGGAGCACGGGGAGTTGGGAATTTTAGGGCCAACGGGGGGGGGGGGGGGGTGGTGGGAGGGGGGGGGAGGAGAGGCGGAAAGGGAGGGGGTCACACAGCAAAAATCATACTAGTACATACGTAATTAAGATTCCATCCACCGTTTCAGAGAAGGAATGGTTCCCGTCACTCCGTTCAAGTCCATCTCAATTATCCAAAAATCTGTCGAGTCTCATAATGGAAATCTTCCAGATTTGGTGACTGCTTTGAGGGAGAAGCTCCTGCTCCTTCTACTGTCAGCCTGAGAATCACCAAGGCGAACAGTCCTCTCCTCTGCGTACGTCCGGTCCGTCTGGTTTATTTGGGGGGTTTGGGTCCTTTTGAGCACAACTCCCCTCCTTTTCCACTTCCAATTCACGGGGCTGTGTAGATTGATGGCCAGGGCTGCCCGAGGTAGAGGAAGCTCCCCACTTGCGTGTGGTCAGTCCCCCCCTCTGCTTGACCCTCCTCTCCTCCCCGATCCCTCCCCATCTCCGTTGCCCGCGGCCGTCGGTAAGTCTGTGCCTGTGGACTCGGGTCCCTCCGGGATGGGTTGAGGACTCAATTAGCCGTCCTGTCGATTGCGCTGACATCCCCTTCTTCAATGTTCAGTACTTATGCAGGTCGAGGAGTTTGGGGCAGTTTAGTTTGCCCTGGAAAGAACGACGCAGAGATACTGCCTGGTGTCGTTTAATCTGCATTAACCTCTGCCGAGTTCAGTTTCTCAATCTTCGTTAATGTAATTTGCGAAATTTAGCTGTTTCAGTTTTCTTTCGAACTTGAATATTTTTCCTTTTGATTTCCTGATTAGTGGGTCGAACGATGATCGGTCTGTTCTGCTCCTGTACTAATTTGCCCACACGGCGCCGACACTGATGTGGACAGCTCGAAAAGGAAGGCCACACCAAGCGTTTTCGCGCTGAATCCAGCTCCACTGCTCCTTAAGTCCTGTTTGTTGTCCCCTGCAATTAATACGTTTCAGTTGTCATTTTCGTGTGTATTGGATTCCATGGTTCCGAAACTCCTTTTCCTTGCTTTAATTTGCTTTTTCTAATGGCTCAATTGTATCAGCTGAGTCCAGAGCAATCTTTTCTCGAGCCGATTCTATCTTTTTTCTCAAGAAGGAAATTTTCTTTTCTAATCTCAAAGATTCCGCAAGAACCATTTCTAATTGTGCGAGACCCTCCCCTCTCCCGCTTCAATCCTCCATGGCTCTTCTCCATCCTGTTTTAATGTGGTGAATCACTGTATTAAGTCACTGTGTTCTCTGTCAAGATTTCCGTTCATCCCCATCCCACTTTTTGTCCGCTATTGCTTGCGAAGTCGTTTATTTTTGGTTTGCTGATCTAAAGTCCGCCTTCTTTTACTCAACAGCGTTCTCTGCACTTGTCTTCCTTCACCAACAAAACGAGATCACTGTGATCACTTTGTAGTAGGGGCTTTCCTATTCCCTTGCGCCGGGACCACGGTTATGTTCTTTTATTGCTTTCAACCTGGCGATCGTGTTTTTTTTTTAGGACCCATGTTATTCTAAATGTAGACAAGGGGAAAAAAATAATATTGTCTTGAAAGAATGCAGCGAAATGATCCGAGGAGAAAGACAAACAGCAGCAAAACTGTACTCGCAATGTTGACCTAAACACACTGATACAAACCGTCTTTTTCATCAAGTCACAATCATCTGAAAAAACTTCATTTCATAAACTAACAAGCTCAGTTGAAAGAATATGGGCAACAATAGCGAGGCAACACCGCCGTCCCGTCAAACAGAATTAACTGGGCATATTTTCTCATCTGTCAGTAATGAACCCGGACAAGGAACCTCAGTCATGCGTGCGGAGCGCTGACAAGACACGTCCCGTCTCCGACAGTGAACAGGCGGTCAAGTCCCTCTTCTTCTTTGCTTCTTCTTTCTGATTTTGGTGATGACCTTCCGCGTGGCATACGTTTTTTGACTTTTTTTTTTCCTTAAGTGTTTAGATTGTGTTTTAAACTGCGTACAAACAAACCAGCTCAATAACTTATCTGCACAGGATAGCTTTATTTGTCTGCTCAATGACGTGAGAAAATTGTGTTCATTGGTATATTACTTGCCATTTTACATATACACTGATGTGTAACGCGTTAACACACATTCTGCTTCTGTGTTTTTTTTTTCTTGGCCTAAGCTGAACTGATTAACGAGTTGTATTTTATTCTAAGCGTTGTGACATGGTAATACTTACAGAGAGACAACATGGGTTCTAAGTAGTGAAACATAGTACAAACTTACAATGAGGCAGGATCAGTCCCTAAGTATTGGAACATAGTACTACGTTACAATGAGACAAGATGGATTCAAGGTAGTGAACATTGTAACACTACAAGTGAACAAGACGGGTTCTAAGTATTTGTAACCTGGGTAATACTTATAGTAAGACAAGATGGTTCAAGTATTGTAAAGTAGTAATAGTTTTACATGAGACAAGATAGGTTCTAAGCTATTGTAACATAAGTATACTTACAGTAAGACAAGGATGGGTTCAAAGTCGCGGTAACCATAGTAATACTTACAGTGTGACAGGATGGGTTCATATATTGTAACTAGTAATATTTACAGTCCGACAAGATGGTTAAGTATTGTAACAAAGTACTACTTACTTAGCGTTCTAAGTATTGTAACATGGTAATACTTTACAGGCTAGAAAAAATGGGATTCTAAGAATTGCAAACATTGTACTAATTAAGTGAAACAAAGGGGTTTTTAAGTTTGTAACGTAGTCATACTTTAACGTGAGAACACGGGGGGAAGGAGGGTTTTATATTTAGCATAGTCATACTTAGAGTAAGAAAGGTGGATTCTAAGTATTGTAACATCGTACCACTTTACAACAATAAACAAGAAGGATTTATAAGTGTTGAATCATAGTAACACTTATAGTAAACAATTATGGATTCTAAGTATTTGTAACATAGTAGCACATGCAGTCAGACAAATGGGTTCAAAGTATGTAACATAGTAACAACTTACAGTAAGACCACACACAGATTCAGGTAGTAAAAACGATATCATTTCCCAAAACGTTATATGAATATTTTCTGCAAATCGAATGAAAAAATAAGTTTTTCCATTCTCGAGGATTACAACAAAAAAAACATATTTATTTAATAAACAAGAGGGTGCACACATCGCCCTGTTTAATGAGAGAGAAGATTCGAGAGAGAAGAGAAGAGAGGAGAGAGAGAGAGAGAGAGAGAGAGAGAGAGAAGAGAGAGAGAGAGAGAGATAGAGAGAGAATATTAGTGGCGCGTGCGCGCGTGAGTGTGTAATATATATAATATAAGTGTGTGTGGTGTGGTGTGTTGTGTGTGTGTGTGCTGCCGTGCGTGCGTGCGGTGCGTGCGTGCGTGCGAGCGTGCATGCGTTGCGAGCGTGCGCGCGCGTGTTGTGGTGTGTGTGTGTGGGGGTGGGGGGGGGGGCGCTGTGTGTGACATGCGTGTGGGGGGGTTTGTGTGTGTGTGTGTGTAGTGTGTGATGGTGTGTGTGTGTGTGTGTGTTGAGTGAAGAATTCCTAATCCCTTCAAAAACACACCAAGTTGTTTGTGAAACATTCACCACTTCCAGTTCAGTGCCCCTTCGAGAACTGACCCATGGGGCGATTCTCATCTCCACTGCGTAGTCTCTGCTGACGTCATTCACAATTGATGACGACTGAAAACGTATGGCAAAGTAGATCGCAAACAGTGGACATAGGGTCAAAGTCTGGTTCACAGCCCTGTCCATACGATACAGTCATAAAAGAAGGCTCTCGTCATAGGGGGTTCTGGTTTCTCACTAAACTCCAGCCGCTAACTTCTCTGAATAAATCTGAAAATAAACGATTAATTTTCGGCTTGTACATCATGTCTGTTCCAGGAAGCTCACATGATAATACTTGTTAGGCACGAGTGTAAGATAACTTCACACGTTAAAGAGGAGCACCACGTTTCCAGTGTGATTCTCCCCTGGAGACGTACGACATGATGACACTAGGTGCCGTGACTTTTGAGCTGTTTCTGTCGGATGCCATGCACTTCAGTATGTCCGCCGTGCGTACGGTGATCCCGAGTATCTGAGGAATAGGGGGGGGGGGGGGGGGGGGGGGAGAGCCATAACAAAAACCTGTGGCATTCACAATTAAATGTGATATAATCGCAAACCGCCAAGAAAATGCAGACAAACGATCCAACGAGACAAACACGTTTTCGTTTCGACCCCTGAGGGGGGGCTTCAAACAAGATACAATACAGTCAGACAACGAAAATGAACGATGCAATACCTTATCTTCATTCACTTCAAGTGCAAGATGGGCGTTGAATGATAACGAGGCTGTCCAAGAAGGACACAATGTGTATTCGAGTAGTAATAATGAAGTTATGTTACGATAGAATACTGATAATAGTAATATGATCAATAATATCGAAAAATAAATAGAGACAGGATTACTACCACTTTTGGTGTAATCTGGCAATAGCAGTTGTAGTATCGGAGGAAAGGAAAGTAGTTAGAGGAGTTTTAATCAGCAAGTTTGTCGTGCAAAACGGTCCGTAGTGTGATTGGTGAATGTTAATGGGTAGTGATGGTAAATATCAATAATAACAATAGTATAGCTAATAAAGATATAATGCAAACAACTGTAGCAACGGTAACGGAAATAATATCACTGTAATAAAAGCAATCATACAGAAATATAATTTAAAAGAAAAAAAGAAAGAAAAAGGGACAACCAATCTATAACAATAATATTGATAATAGGAAAGTCTGTAATAGTACTTATACTTCATACTAAGGTGGTGGGGAGGGAGATAAAGGAAGAAAGGAAGGACTGGAAGAAAGCAAAGGGAGGGGAGAGGAAGTTACACATTATGGGAAGGATGGAATCTAATAAGGTAATTTTGATAATGAAGGTATGTAATATTGATGTTTGAATTATAATCATAAAGTGTGGGGGGGGGGGGGGGGGCCATAGAGAAGGATGCGTTTGATTCTTTTGAGGCCAATAGGAGGCTAAAAAAAGTTTTAAGCCTGGGAATGTCCGAAATATTGCAAAGATAATGATATCTTAGTGACAGTACATGTACATTTCTAATAGATATGAATTTGTAACAAGAGTTACACAGATGATTAAAAAAAAAAAAAATATATATATATATATATATATTATAGATAGATAATATAATCAATATATATATATATAATATAATAATAATATATAATATTAATATATATATATATAATATATTGCTGAACGAGAGGGGAGGCAAGTAGAGGGGGAAAACAAGGCAGTTAACACTTCTTCCTTGCCCGTCGTTATAGGTAAATTGACTTGGCAAAGATTTGGAACTTAAAAAAAAATATTGAACAAAAGGGGGGGGTGGGGGGGGATATATTATAAATATGAGTGAAAAACAGGGGGTGGGGGGGGGGGGGGGGGGGGGGGGTGTGGGGGATGGGGGGTGGGGGGGTGGGGGGGCACAAATATTCTGCCTATCTGGTGGGAACCCGACGGTGGGTAATCCTCTCACAGTACGAAGAGGAGTGGCACATTATTTTTATTGCCTGCTCCTAGGCGTTTCGTCGCGCTGGTGATCGACTCTCAGGGAACACGCTGGATTGGGTGGGGGTCTGTGCTACTTTTGTGTTCAAATAAGGCACACACTACAGTCCATAATTCTGTGGTGTTCTCATCACCAGGGTTCAAAAAAGAATCCAACTAGTACCCTTAAAGCACCCGCGAAGGTAGTAAAATGAACAACACAAAGGTGTGAGAGGAAAAAGTTGCTGAAAAACCAAAACAATTAGTTTAAACAGTATAAAAATTAGGGACAATCTTGAGCAGATATAAAATATATATATATATATATATATAAATATATATGGGGGGGGGTGGGGGGGAGGGGGGGAGGGAGGTAGGTAGATATATCTATAATGGATTAATATATATAATGGGGGGGGGGGGGGGGGGGGGGGGGGGGGTGGGGGGGGGGGGTGGGGGCAGGGGGGGGGACGGGTGGGGATGCGGGTATGTGTTTAAGTATGGGGGAAAAACAAGTGCAGTTAACAATTCTTCCATCATTATAATAATGACTTGGCAAAGAATTGAAAGTTGTGAAGGGAGGAAAAAATTGAAGAAAAGAAAATGGTTAAAAAATATATATCATAAATAGAAAACACCTTCACTGCTGCATGAGGAAACCATTGCAATCCCCCTCGAAGCAGATCTATAATATTGCCTCACCATATATAAGCACTTTTAAATTCATATTTGCTTTTTTAGCCATATTCCATTATATATATATATATATATTTATATGAGGACAGTAGTATAGTGAGAGGATCAGTTAAATATATATATATAGTAGGTAGTAGTTTAAAACAAATAATGAATTGAGGTGTGTAAGTAATCAAAGCTGCTCTTATATCTAGATTGAAGAAATAGGGGATGGTATTAGCGCTGTACTATTCTGCGTTTGGATCCTCAATGGCAGATGATTCTGATCGTCGTCTCTGGCAGTGGAACAGTTATGAGTGCTGTGCGAGAGATATGGTGGTGGGGGTGGTGGGGGGGGGGGGGGGGTGGGGGGGAAGGGGGTGGGGTGGGGGGGGGGGGGGGGGGATTTATGAGGTTATGGGCGTTAGTGTGGGCAGGTGATCAAAGTGTATTGATACCGTTACAACTTATATTCTCCCAAGGGGGAGAACAATCCTCCATATGGGGAGGGAAACCTCACGAACATATAACTCCGGTCATATACCGATATCGAAACTTGGGTGTTCTCTCAGTGACGCGCGAAGTGGTATTTTGACTCCGCTGCCTTTTCATTTTTAAAGAAGAAATGCTATCCCAGAAAAGCAGGTGGCAATAACCCGAGAATGTTTGTTGATTTTCCAAACACCAACCAAAGGTCCATCTTAGAAGCAAAAGAAAATCATGAAAGAGCAAAACAAGCTACATTTTCTTGTGAAAAGTAGAAAATATCAAAAGATATCCTCTTTAGACACAAGTGCTGAGGGCCAGTTTCTTGGAATGAATCCGCAAGGGACTAAAATACCAAACAAACTAATAAATACAAGGATAAGTAACCGAGCAACCGTTCCAGCAACGACAGAGCAGCTTGGTGTTGCAATGACCAGATTGCATTCTTCTTAAAACTGAAAAGGCAGAGAGTCAATTACCACTTTCCGCGGATCACTGAGGAGAAACCACCAAGTTTCGAAGATATCGGTATATACCAGGAGTTATATGTTAGTAGTTTGCCCTCCCTATGGAGATTTCCTCTCCCCCTTGGAGAATATAGCTTGCTGAAGCTCTTTTGAGAAGCATTTATTTTATTTTTCCCCCATCCACCCACTCTAGTAGCACAACTGTTATTTAGGCGAAATCATCTGCACTCAGGTATGATTCGTATCTCCCCCTATTTCTTCAATCAAAGACATAAGACAAGCTTGTTTTATAATTCAATATTCTTTGCAGTCATTGCAACACCAAGCTGCTCTGTAGTTGCTGGAACGTGCTCGTACTACCTTATTTTATTATTATGGTTTTATATAATATATATATATATATATATATATATATATATATATATATTTATATAAATATAATTATATATATTATAATATATATATGTCTTGCCTAATTTGTAAATTTGCCTAACAACTTGTTGACTAAGCAACTGGTTTGCCTAGTCTGTAAATTAGCAGTGCTTTGCCGAACATGGTAAACTGATTTTAAAGCCATGCACCTAATCTACAGACTAGCTACTATCTACAGACTATGCATCCTACTCTGTAGATTAGGCGAAAATTACCTAGCTACATATTAGGCAATTAGTCGCAGTTTTAAGCATATGCTTTTTTTTTCCTTTTTTCAAAGGCCTATTAGATTATCCTTTTCATTTGTTTTCTAATATACTACCCCTTTCCGACCTCACTCTTCCTTTAACAACCTTGGTCTTTTAGGACAACAACAACCGGCTCACTTGTATTGCGACACTGTAATTTGTAATTTCGGGTAAACGTGCCTTTCACACGGCCTTTAATTGAACTGAGGCACAGAATGAGCTGTCACTATAAGACTACAAACACCAGCACACTTGTATTGCAGACACTGAACTTGAGGCGCAAGGAATGAGCTGTCAACTAAAAATAAAAAGTGATAAACACTCAGAAAGGCTTATTTTCTTAATCAGCCAAGCATTGAGTGCTTCCATTTGAGAGTCTGACTTGGTATTCAAACTGAAGCCATGCTGAAGGAAAGAGGCTTTTCGCACGATTCGAAGAAGGATTGGATGGCCCCACATCGAAACAGTTTACATGTTGCCTGATGTTGGAGATGGTATCAAAGTAGGTGATGAACTGGCACAATCATCCAGAAAGCCTGCTATCTCAAGCAAAAGTTTCAGAATGATCAAATTGCAGGATGCAAAGAAAATAATCAAGGTAAACATTTCCGTTTTGTATTACAATCTCTCTCTCTCTCTCTCTAAGCTTCTCTCTCCTCTCTCTCCTCTCTCTCTCTACCGTCTCTTCTCTCTCTCTCTCTCTCTCATCTCTCTCTCTCTCTCTTCCCTTTCTTTTCTCTGTTTGTTTAGCACAAAGTCGAATTTCACTGTCTGTCGTTCTGCTATCTTCACTGTCTTTTTGCTCACGCCTCACACACCTCGCACTATTTTGTGAGTGTTTACGAGAGGAAAATGCAGACGAAGCATCAAATACCTGTTAACGAAATCGGAGATGTTCGACATCTTTACTGAAGCTCACCTTTCGACTGGGCATGGCGGAGAAAAGAAGCTGCGACACATTTCTATGCGATAAATATTTGCTATATCAGTCAAAAGATATTTCCCTCCTATTTGACAAATGCGAAACATGCAAAAAGAAAAAGACAAAACCAAACAAGGGACTTGTCGTGCGGCCGCCTTAAAAAGTTAAGACCTTTGCCGAAAGAGGACAGTAGATCTCATTGTAATGGAATCAAACCCTGACCGTGATTTAAAACATCTTAAATTACCAGGATCATTTTCACAAAGTTTGTTAGTGTTGAGGCCAATGAAGTCCACAAACCGCAGCTGAAACGCACACAATCTGATTGGACATATTTATGTTTGATTACCCCCCCCCCCCCCCCCCCCAAGCAGTACAGCAATCAGATAACGGTCGAGAATCACCGCATCTGTCATCAATGAAATAGAAACTGATTTGGGCCACAATGAACATCGTCTAGCGGATCCCCAAGACATCCACAGTCCCATGGGGATTGATGGAGATGGAGTCGCACGCCGACTTGGACAGATGTTTATTGCCTGGACATAGACAACAACTCCCAGTCAATAGGGCTGAAGGTCTGCGTTAGTAATGCTGCAGAAGAACTCCTCCCCCCACAGGAATCTATGCCAAAGAAACCTTGGAGTCTTTTTGTGGTCACGGCAATCTGGTCTGAAAGAACATGTCCCTGCCTAAAGAGGTCATATGAGAAGTTGGAAAAGAAAGAGAGCTGTGACCAGTTTCCTCGCAGAATTGACAGGTTTCAGATGAAGCAACGAAGCTGAAGTTGAAGTCAGAACAGAAGAGGTGCAACTGGTGTTGACGTTGTGGCAGAAAACGTGCCAATTTCTGGTGTTGAAGTTGTGTCAGAAGAACGTGCAACTGGTATTGAAGTATGGCAAAGAAGGTGCAACTGGTGTTGAAGTTGTGGCAGAAGAAGGTGCAAACTGGTGTAGACGTTGGAGCAGAAGAAGGTGACAACTAGTGGTTGAAGTTGTGGCAGAAGAAGGTGCAAATGGTGTTGAAGTTGTGGCAGAAGAAGGTGCAACAGGATTTGAAAATGGTAGCAGAAGATGGGTGGCAAAGGATTTGAAGTTGTAGTGGAAGAGGGTTGCAACTGGATTTGAGGTTGTGTGGGAAGAGGGTGCAAGTAGGGTTCCAGAAACCGATGCACAGGTTTTGGGAACATAGCAATCTCTTTAGATACTTGCAGACGTGATGCAACTAAGGGTCAGGAAAAAAAGCAGAGCTGAAATGCTGCACACAACTCAGGAAAAGCTTGAACCTTTGCAGGAAAATGATGTAGTTCTTGTCCCTGTTAGTGAGTTTGACAGGGGTAGATTAGATTGTCGGAATGTACCCGGTGTTGTCATGGCAGTTCGAAATGACAACTACCAAATTGGTACAAAGCATGGCATCGTGAAGGGTTGGTTTTCAAGAAATCAGGTCATTAACGCAGACTACGAGATAATGTCACGGGACATGGTTGATGAAATCAATGTACTGCCGTTCAGACGCATCACAACACTTCATTCTAGGCATGGTGGGCAAGGCTTTACCAAATGCTCTTGCCAAGGTCTTTGCATGACGAAGAGATGTCAGTGCAGAAAAAAACAAACCATGTGCCCCACGCCCATTGTCACCCACAAAACAAAACGTGCAAAAACAATAACTTATTTGATAGAATGAACTGAACAATGAACTGTCCTTAGTACAAATAGCAAATCTTCAGTAACACCATGACATTTCTTGGCGCTGATAAATAGAAAGGATTGTATGACATTTGTGGTAAAGATAAAATGTTTGGTGTAAAGATTAAAATGAATCATTAATCAGAGCTCTTGCTTATGTTTTTGTTTTTTGTGTTACAAAAAGATAATCTATGAAAAAAGTTAGGCAACGCCACTGCCTAACTTACAGACTAGGCAATTCAGTTGCCTATCTACAATGAAAAAGAAAATCCCAGCATTGCCTAATATGTAGACTAGGCACTTTTTGCCTAATCTACAGAGTAGGCTGCCTAATCTACAGACTAGGCTGCCTAATCTGTAAATCAGGCACTGTTTTAAAATCAGTTTACATGTTAGGCAACGCCACTGCCTAATTTACAGACTAGCAAATCAGTTGCCTAGTCAACAAGTTAGGCAAATTTACAAATTAGGCACGACATATATATATATATATATATATATATTATAATATATATATATATATATATATATATATATTATATATATATATATATAAAACAAACTAACAAATTCCGAGGATAACGTAACCGAGCACCATTCCAGCAACTTACAGAGAAGCCCGGTGTTGCAATGACTGCAAGAAATATTCAATTATAAACAAAGCATGCTCTTATGTCTTAGATTGAAAAAGTACGAGAAAGATAAGCATTCATATCTGCAGTGGTAGATAATTCTGCCTAACTAACAGTATGTGCTTGAGTGGGTGAATGGAGAATAATAAATGCTTCTCAAAATGAGCCTTCAGCAAGCTTATAGTCCTCCAAGGGAGAGACAATCTCCAATGGGAAGGAAACTCACTAACATATAACTCCTGGTCAGATACCGGTGTTTCGAAACTGATTGTTTCTCCTCAGTGACGCAGAAAGTGGTAAATTGACTCCTCTGCCTTTTCAGTTTTAAAGAGAATGCTATCCCAGAAAAAGGCTGGTGTGCAAATACCGTGGTATGGTTGTTGAGTTTAAAAAATAAAAAAAAACAAAGGTGCTACCTAAGAAGCAAAAGAAAATCATGAAGAGCAAAACAAGCTACATTTTCTTGTGAAAAGTAAAAAATATAAAAAGATAACATCTTAAGACACAGTGCTGAGAGTCAGTTCTTGGAATGAATCCGCAATGGACTGAATTACAACAAACTAATAAATTCCAAGGATAAAGTAACCGAGCACATATCTTTCCCCTACTTTTTCAATCTAATACTTAAGAGCAAGCTTTGTTTATAATTGAATTATATATTTTAGTGAACACACCCAAAACAAAAACCTGAAGCCCCCAAAAACACGTGCAGCCAACCCGCACGTGCAAACAACCGCAAACGGGAGCCCACACGCTATATAACATCGGCAGTGGCAAACCAAAAACCATCCTGATGACAGCGCAACACGCTTGAAACAAATTTGTAGATAGTTTTAAGATTCCTCTTTTAACTTGTTCTAACTAATGTTGCTCCCCAAGGGGTTGAGCACTTAAAAAAATTGTTTTAGGCATTTTAATATACTGATATCTAATATATATATATCTATATCTATACTACTAAATATATATATATATATATATATATATATATATATATATATATATATGATGCTGAACAATTAAGTAGTGGGGGAAAACAAGTGCAGGCTAACAATTCTTCCGTCATTATAATAATGACTTTGCAAGATTTGTAAATTCAGGAAAACCATACAAGAAACCCAACGATACACCTCTTTATGTACACACCAAAAGTAACCATCCACCATCTATATTAAAGACCATACCCCATGGCATAAACAAGAGACTATCAAACCTGTCATGCAGTGAGAGCGTGTTCAACAATGCAGCAGTAGAATACCAGGAGGCACTACAAACAAGTGGATACAATTACAAATTACAATACAACCCAGACAACAACACAAATAAAAGCAAGAAAAACAGGAAAAGAAAAATCATATGGTATAACCCCCATACGACGGGAAACTCAAACAAACATAGGGAAAGAATTCTTCAAAATCCTAACAACTTCATTTCCAAAAGAACACAAACTGTCCAAAATATTTAACAAAAACACTGTCAAACTATCGTACTCATGTATGCCCAACCTCACAAACCTAATTGACGGATCCAACAAAATGAAATCAACACAGCAAAGAAGGGTGAAGAAAGGAAATCTTGCAATTGCACCAGAAAGGAGCAGTGCCCACTAAACAATAAATGTCTTCACAACAACATTGTATACCAGGCTACTGTGACATCAGAAAATGAAAAAGAAACATACATAGGGATCACTGAAAACCACTTCAAAACCAGATATGCAAACCACAAACAGTCATTTAATAAAGAAAAATATAAAAAAAACAAACAGAACTGAGCAAATATATCTGGAAACTTAAAGACGCAAAAACAAGCTACAATATATCCTGGAAAATCATAAAAAGAGCATCACCATACAGCAATGTTTCAAAAAGGTGCAACCTATGTTTAACTGAAAAATGGTTAATACTATGCAAACCACACTTAGCAACTTTAAACACCAAAACAGAATAGTAAACAACTGCAGGCATAAATGGAAATCGTTGTTAGTGAACACACCCAAAACAAAAACCTGAAAGCCCCCAAAAAACACGTGCAGCCAACCGCACGTGCAAACAACCGCAAAAGGGAGCCCACACGCTATATAACATCGGCGATGGGCAAACCAAAAACCATCCTGATGACAGCGCAACACGCTTGAAACAAATTTGTAGATAGTTTTAAGATTCCTCTTTTAACTTGTTCTAACTATATATATATATATATATATATATATATATATATATATATATATATATATATATATATATATATATATATATACTAGCTAAAACAAGTTAAAAGAGGAATCTTAAAACTATATATATATATAATGACAAAATAATAAAGTTTATAAAAACCTTTTGGTGGTAGTCGAATCCATTTGTGAGAAATACGAACATAGGCCGTTGTCAAAAAAGCATTAGACAACCTGTTTTTAG
>CM031628.1:10588693-10609750 GCA_018398815.1 Conus ventricosus | reverse complement strand
ATTTCTGAAAACACATAACATGAATTTAGATCAAAATTGAAAAAACAAACAAAAAAAACAAACAAAAAAAATAACTGAAAAAGAGCTGGCAGTACACACTCCACCCTTCACAGTTTTGTGGAGTACTTCCTGTCCAGACATAAATATGCATCATGCATAAATTAGCATATGTACTCCACAATGCTGGTATTGAGTTGTCATAATAAATGTTGAAAATAATTACATTTACAATATTCTTAGCTTTCAACCCGTCTTTAGTATTACAGAGAACTGAGGTTTTGATTGATATGAAAGAAATTGTCCCCAGTACTTTACTTTTTGTGGAGACCTCATAATGATGGTACAGATGACATCGGCAAAAAGTACTCCATATTGTCAGGTAAACAAGTATGTGTGTGTGTGTGTGTGTGTGTGTGTGTGTGTGTGTTGTGTGTGTGTGTGTGTGTGTGTGTGTGTGTGTGTGTGTGTGTGTGTGTGTGTGTGTTGTTCACATTACCAACACACTTTCCTTTAAATTAGCCTTTCTTTCCAAATTCATTAAAATCCTCCAGAAGTGTAAAGACTTGACAAGATTTCAGTTGCCGACTTCTTCCGTCTCCAAACATGATGAAGAGAAAAGAGAGAAAAGCATCCCTACAAACAAACTGCTTGTTCTGCAGACCCGTGCTCCCTCCAGCAGTGCCGAGCCTTCCCTTCTGTCGCTGCTGAAGGGGGAATGAGGGTTGTGTTGACACGGCTGTTGCCGGTGGGGAGTTTTGACGACCCTTCCCATTGACGCTAGATGTTGCCTTCCTCATCACTGCAGAACTGGGGCGTGAAGCCTGGCTGTTTCCTTCAAGCGAAGACTATCCAACTTGTGAGTATTCTTGGACGAGTGTAGGCCCCGTACACTCATTGCAAAATAGCATCCTTACACATTTACCTTCACGTTCACCCATCCCGTCGTGCTTTGGTTGAAGAGAGAACAGACACGTGCGATGTGTAGGTTCCTCGTTCACAAATACATAGTCAACGCTGTCATGAGGGACCAGTCAGTTTCAAGCAGACTCACACAACTAAGGGCAACCCTCTTTAACATCACCATCATACAAGCGCAGTCCCTTACTTCAGAGTACAGCGGTGACGATGAAGAAGACTTCTATAACCAACTACAGGAAGATCAAGTTCCCAAGGAAGACATCGTAGTAGTACAATAGGACTGGATGCAAAGACAGGGAAAAGGCTTACAAGAGTTCTGGAGGGGCACATGCGGGAAAATTTGCAACAGCGAGATGAAGGACAGAAGTCTCCGACTACTAGTGTTTCCAACAACCTTATAATGGCAAACCCATTTGGACACAACAAAGCATAAAAATTATGGACATGGTACAGCCCAATGACAACACCACAACCAGATTAATTATATCATGGCAAAGAGAAATTTCAGTCAAGCGTAAACATCGTGAAGACACGCAGCTTCCCGCGAGCTTACGTAAGAAGTGACCATGACTTGCTGATGATGACTTTCCAAGTACGTCTGCAATCAGCAAACAGAAGCACTCGGCTCAAATTTGACCTCGAAAAGCTGAAGAACCCTGAGGTATCAGAGGCCTTTCAGGCCATGGTAGGCAAAACATTTACAGCATTCTCCACCTTTGATGTGGAAGAAGATGCTGACGTTGACATACTTGTAAACACCTCCAACACTACGGTGACTGAAACTGCCAGTGAGACCTTTGGCAAACATCATCCTGTCAAAAAGCATTAGGTCACTGCAGAAGTTCTTGATTTGTGCGAAAGAGAAGAGAACTGAAGAACAAGAAAAATGAAGCAGATGGATCAAAACGTATAGAGCAGTTAGTAGAGAGATAAAGGAAAATATAAAGAAAGCAAAGGACACATGGGTAGAGGAGTAGTGCTAAGACATGGAGGTCAGCCTACAGAAGAACAACAGTGGGAAAGCATACCTCTGATTGAAGATGAGTTTCCTCCACACAGGACAAGTCAGGGGAGTGCCTCACAGAAGACCACGCCATTCTCAACCGTTAGACAGAATACTGCTCCGAATTATACAACTTCATCACAACACCACACCCACAAGTCCTGAATGTTCCCCCCAATAACAGACAGTGACAGCTTTTCCATACTGCATGAAGAAGCAGAAGCAGCAGTGAAGTCCTTGAAACTGGGAAAACCAGGGGGTGGACAACATACTATCTGAGTCAGTGGAGGAAGGAACAGATGCCATGACCAACGCCTTCACAGCCATTTGTAACAAACTGGTGAGTGACCAACACCATGGACCCAATCCCTGATCACCACTCTCCCCAAGAAAGGCAATTTACAACTTTTAATCTTACCGAAACAACACTCTGACTAGACACCCGAGCAAGGTGATGTTAAACTTCCTTTTTAACAGACTGAAGCCACAAGCAGAATAACCTGTACCAAATTGTGATTTCAAAAACGCCTTCAACAGCGTATGACATACAGCCTTTTGGGCGACCACGAGACTGCACAACATTAAAATATCCTCACAGCAGTCATAAATAGAGTATTTTGTGTTTACTTTTATATATATATATATATATATATATATATATATATAATATATATATATATATATATATATATATATATATATATATATATATATATATATATATATGTGTGTGGTGTGTGTGTGTGTGTGTGTGTGTGTGTGTGTGTGTGTGTGTGTGTGTGTGTGTGTGTGTGATCCTGTACCACACAGCAATCTTCCATCCCCCGGAAAGTGTCTGATACTACGTGGAACTGTTCCGCACCATGCTGGACTGACTTTCAACCTCATCTCTCCTGCAATCTGATCGTTGAATGTGACTCGGCTCAAGATGAAAACCAGTGTCACCATGAACTGTGTGACCATGGCAGATTTCTTGTGGAGGGTCGCTGCTATCTATTGGCCCAGCCAGCGAAGCCACTGACCTACTACGAGGCTAAAACAAGGTGTGGCAAGGAAGGTGGCTATCTGGCCAGTTTTAATTCCAACAAGGAAATGGCAGCCGTGAAACACGTGGTATGGGCACGCAACCGAGCTCGTGATGTGTATGTGGGTCTGACCAACTCTGGAAATGAAGATTTCAAGTAAGGTCTTGGTTAATTGTTGTTGTTGTTGTTGTTACTGTTGTTATTGTTATTGATTCTGCTGTTGTGGCATGTGCGTGCGTGCGTGCGTGTGCGTGTGTGTGTGTGTGTGTGTGTGTGTGTGTGTGTGTGTGTGTGTGTGTGTGTGTGTGTGTGTGTGTGTGTGTGCGTTCGTGCGTGCGTGCGTGCGTGCGTGTGTGCGTGCGTGCGTGCGTGCGTGCGTGTGTGTGTGTGTGTGTGTGTGTGTGTGTGTGTGTGTGTGTGTGTGTGTGTGTGTGTGTGTGTGCACTAAATTCAAAACAATTGATTGTAAAGACAAAATCAGTAACTGTTTCTTAAAACAGTATAATGGCAATTTGATGATGCTTTGTTTGAAAACAATGCAGATGGTTTTGTTTTCAAATCATGGAAAGAAATGTTAAAACAAATCAAGGGCACATACAATCTCCCTTAGTCTGCTTTACATCTTAACAACAAATCATAGCGAATTTTTTAGAAAAAAAGGCCAAAGTATTTGCAGATACTTTGATTTAATGATAAAAACTGAATTCAGCATTTATCTCTGGCTGAACAAATCCGAAGAAAGGAGTTTGAAGATTAATACCAAACTTTTAGCAGCTCAGCGTAGACAGTATCACTTCATATATAAACACAAACTTAACGACTTAAGAACTTATGTAATTGTACGGAACTAGGTAAGCTAACCACGAGTTCTGATCCTGTTTTGATTAACATTGTCACGCATTTTCCATATGGTCTGTTGTCAAAGTTATGGAGTTCTTCCAGATATGCTGGAATGCTCGCTATAGACAGGAAGACAGCTACTGTTAATCCAATACTTAAACAAGGAAAACTTAAATCTCATCCGTCTGGCAAAATTTACTTAGCACCTCACATTGGAAAACTTTTTGAAAGAAGTATGAAAAACAGAAAAACAACATTTAGTTGCGAAAATGGAAACAGTCAGGTTTCGAAATACTGCTGTCTGACCAGGAGTTTATATGTTAGTGAGTTTCCTCCCCATTCGAGATGTCTCCCCCTTGGAGACTATAAGCTTACTGAAGGCTCATTTTGAGATGCATTCATTATTCCCCATTCACCCACTAAAGCACATACTGTTAGTTAGGCAGAATTATCTACCACTGCAGATATGAATGCTTATCTCCACCTATTTCTTCAATCTAAGACATACGAGCAAGTTTTCGTTTATAATTGAATATTTCTTGCAGTCATTGTAACACCAAGCTGCTCTGTAAGTTGCGGGAATGGTGCTTGGTTACTTATCCTTGGAATATATTAGTTTATTGTAATTTAGTCCCTTGCGGATTCATTCCAAGAACTGGCCCTCAGCACTTGTGAAATTAAGAGGTTATCTTTTATATTTTCTACTTTTCACAAGAAAATGTAGCTTGTTTTGCTTATTCATGTTTTTTTCCTTTTGCTTTTTAGGTGGCACCTTTGGTTGTTTTCTTGAAAATTCAACAAACATACTACGGTATTGCACACCAGCCTTTTCTGGGATTTGCATTTTTCTTAAAACCGAAAAGGCAGAGGAGTCAAGTTACCACTTTTCGCGGTCACTGAGGAGAAACAATCAGGTTTCGAAATCCCGGGTATCGAACCAGGAGTTATATGTTAGTGAGTTTTTTCCCCATTGGAGATTGTCTCCCCCTTGGAGACTATAAGCTTGCTGAAGGCTCATTTTGAGAAGCATTTATTATTCCCCATTCACCCACTCAAGCACATACTGTTAGTTAGGAGAATTATCCACCGCTACAGATATGAATGCTTATCTCCCCCTATTTCTTCAATCTAAGACATAAGAGCAAGCTTTGTTTATAATTGAATATGTATATATATATACCATAGACACACACACACACACACGCGCGCGTTCATACTGGCACATGCACACACAGTTTCACGTTTTTCTTTTCTTTTTTTTTCTTTCTGCGTATGCAGGCTGATACTCCTGCGGACACTCCCTGTATAGCCAGGCAGTGGAGTTTTGTGTGTATGACCCTTTTCTATCCCGCCATTAAGGCAGCCATACTCCATCTTCGGGGAAGGTGCATGCTATGTGTCACGTGTCATCCATACCAACGGCCAACTGGCCTTCTCTTCCGAAAGTTGGTGATGGGGTTTTACGTGTGTGCGAGATGTTGTGCGTGCGTTCACACACGGAACCTCGGTTTATAGTCTCATTCGAAGGACTGTGTGGGGAATGGAGTCAGAACCAATGTTAACTCCGAGGGAAAAATCCCCCTATACCGAAATTCGAACCCGCAACCCCAGGATCACGAGTCCGGCGCTCTAAACCAACTGAGCTATTCCGGCCCCAGTTTTTACGTTCATCAAGGAGGTGTTATTGCGTGCGAACTATCCATACACGCTACGCCTCAATCCATATATGTTTTGAGACCACACTGCACACTATTTCAAGCTAATGCATAGATAAATTAATGACTAAAATGAGCAAATTTAAGAAGAGGGTCTCATGTCTACAACCTAGCAGATGTCTGACCAACATATAAGTCCAACGCGCTGGTTAGACGTGATCACACTCACAGACAGCCACAACGACCTTCCTGGCTTTAAAAAAAAATTATAAAAAAACAACAAAAAACGTGTATGATTACGAAATAAATATTTTTCACTACAATCTGATGAAGAAATGGAGATTAAGTGGGATGTCTACCCTGTTATTTTTTCATCATGATGGATAGAACAGTACTCCACTCAAACATCCGTGGACTGTTCAAATTTCCAGGAACTGCAGTTTCTGTGTCATAACCTTGAGCCAATTGTCAAAGCTCTGCAGGAAACAAACATTCAAAACCAGAAGACCTTCCTTTTTTTCTGACCATGAGAAACTTCTAAACAAGCAAACCCCATTGCTCTTAGAACGGCATGTAGGGATATTCTCAATGTCTCTGTTGTTCAGCCCTGTTGATCTAAATACCTCTTTACAAGATTTACCTGACACAATAATCCCACAGCGCTGAACCCTAAGCGATCTGAAGCGATCAAAGCTAAGTGAATTTTCGTTGTTTTATTCGTTTATGTCTCACCTGAGGAAGACCTCAGAGGTCGAAACGCGTTGTGTTTTGTCTTGTGACTCGTTTTTTTCCACGTTCTCTGGGCGGTTCGCTAACATTTATTTAAGATTTGTTTAGATTTCCGCCTGCAGTCGTCTCGCTTTGCAACTAGATCTATTTTCTAATTGTTTTAAAACTCTAAACAAAAGAACGGTGCCTTCATGATTTTGATTTCTAAGTGTTGAAACGTCTCAAGAAACTGTTTGTATTTTTGTCTGAAAGTCAGTCTTATCGGGCTTACAAAGTACTCCCTGCTCTCTTTGTAGAAAGCTCTCATTATTCAGATTTCCAAATCTAGAAACACCCGACCAGTCCTGCGTATCATCGTCCAAATGCTCTGACCAGTAATCTTCAATCTTGTAAATTAACAGAAAAGAAGGTCAACTCTTGATTGTGGAAGCTAGAAACTGATGGCCTTTGGCAAAGACCAATATTGTTTCCATAAGCACAAGGACAATTCTATAGATGTCCATTTTGAAATCACTATCTGCAACACCTTTATGAACAATCAACATGTTGTAGCTTTTCTGGCCTAGCGACAGCGTAAACACCATGTGAAAAATGTAATATTGTTGATTATATATCCTAGGTTTTCAGAGCCAGTTTCCCTCTTTATCACGAACATGTTCAACAACAACAAAAACTAAATGTATCCACTTTCACATCTCTTTACAAAATTCTGATGACTCCAAAATTCGTCTGGATGAATCACCCATTCTAGCCGTTGGGAATTTTTGTCGACAAAACCTCAGCTTCAAAGGTTTCATTCAGCATTTCAATTTTTTTTTGTCAGAAAGAACATACAGCACACACATGAATATGGGAGTACTGATAAGGAAGCTCCTCTCCATCTTAACATGGCTCTAATTTCTCTAAACAAGGTGACTACTGTGTCATCGGTGGTTCTGTAACATTCTCTTACCACAGAACAGTGAATCCTATACACAATAAAGGGATGTGGCTCTGTGAACATTTTCCACTGCTTATATGTACAGTGCACATGTAGATGCTATGAAGCATTCCCTCCGATAGTTGTCTAAATATTCTCTGAACTTGTGTCTAAACCTCTTCTAGGAATCCCCCAATCCTTGCTTACAAATGTGTACTGCAACCGAAATTCAGGAGCGATTTTGAGGAAAATCCCAGAGCAATTCTGCCCCTTGTAATCTGTTTACTTTCCAACGCAGATATCGACATTGAAGTGGCGTGAGACTAGTCCAAATTTCTAGACATTCACTGTGGACTTTCCAAACTGCGATCGGCTTTGTTCTTGCCTCTTGTGGAAGACACCATCAGTTCTGTGGCAAACGAGGCACTTTTGCTGAATCTTATTCTAGAATTCCATCCTTTCAGAGGATTTTACTCATGGCCCCAGATCTGAAAAGAATCTGGTTTTGTTGCTTCTTGTTCAACCTCTTCATCTCAGAAATGTTCAATCGAATTTCCCTCAGTCTGCTCCATCTACATTGCTGAGCTCACGGCTTTGGTTCTGACATTTCAAGCAGTCTCTAAATCAAAACATAAACAATGTATCATTCTGTATGACTTCCGTTTTGCTTTGGTACTGGCTATAATCTTAAGCATTATCAACTGGGGATTTAAAAAAAATGAATACCTCTAAAATCTCATTAGTCCAGTGAAATGAATACATGACGTCAAACAAATTGCAACAAATCATTCAAGAGCGTTAATCAACTGAAACGATCATGTTATTCGTGCACAGAAAAATCTAAAGTAAAAGATGGTTCCGTTTTAACGTAATTAATCCGAAAGTGTAAGACGAACCGTGAGAATGAGAATTTTTTTAATGTCCGTGGACGGAAAGCTGAATGAACGCGCTGAGCAGAAAACGGCAGGAAATTTCCAACGCTGCCCGCAGGCGCGCGATGATGGCGGAGACTGACTGCGCTGATTCAAACAATTACCAGAGCCCCTCATGTTCATATTCACGGTAATGTACCAATTTCTTATTGATAAGTTAACTTTGCTTTGTATGTCTGTGTATGATTTTAAGATACCACTATGATACTACTCAATAACTTTTGACACTACAGGCCAAACTAGACTGGCATTCGGCCGAAGCTGACACGTAAACACGTGTTCGCCTGCCCGAGTAAGTGAAGTGGCTTAACTGATAGCACGCAGCAGTAGATTCGGTACAACAAGAAGTCGTGGAATAAAGGGAATAATGACTGTATCTGCGAACTACACTCTATTGCACACACATGCCTTGTACTTGTGGTTGCGTGGTAATTGTTGTGGCTTATTTGAAACGTTTATGAACTCCAATTTTCATGGAATGTGTGAATTGGGCAAAAGTCAAACGGAAAATTGAAACAAAACCTGATTGATAACAATAATAATAAAATAATAAGAATAATAACATTTTTAAAAAAAATAATGATAATAACAATAATAATAATATCACCCAAATAATATTTGTATAATGATTACGTAATTAGTAATAACAACAAACAACAACAACAACGTGATAATGACAGTAACAATAGGCTAACAATAATGAAAGCTTTCTCAAAGCCATTTTAATTCTGAATTTCAGAGTCCAGAAAAGGATTGCTGCATCATTTGCAAGCTGGGATTTTGCAGCCAGGACAGGAAAGTAATTCTAACACACCAAAGGGTGTGCTGGGATCAACAAGGCAAGCGCTCAGCGAGGTGATGATAGTGTTGCTTCAACTGGCAGTTTTGTTCATGCTAAATGTCGGTGTGAATACACCAATATAAACGCTATTACACAGTTTCTGCGTAGCAGGCAAAATGATCAGTCTCCTCAAAAAAGCATAAAACGAAGACTTCGGACTGTAGATTCTGCATACAGTCCAGCAGCCCAATGCCTGTTCTGCCTGAAAGGAGAAAAATGGTCACGTAGAGGCGGACACAAGACCTGTATAGGTCTGACATCAGTGACAACAACACAATTCCAACAGACTGTGGCCGGTGTTTGCAGCAGCAGAGGTGACGAGGGGTCACGGAAAGTTAAGGCTAGATTAGAATTTTTGCAGGACTGTTTTGCCCAGGATGTGGTAACCACAGTATCTGCAGTACCAACTTTCGAACAGGAAAACATGTTCCCCGAATGTTTTTAGAAACTGATGATATGCCAGCAAGAAAAAGAATCAAATTGGGGAAAGCAGGCAGACCAAAAAGATGAGGCGTATCATGCTGCCTTTCAGGATATTGTTTCCTATCTAGAAAACAATTACACAGAGCAGGTCACTGTGTGTGACCTTGTTAGGATGATGGGAGATGCCCTGGACCAGTGCAATGAGTCAAATGTGGGTTCTGCGTACAGTGTGCCTTACATGAAGAAAATGCTGCTTGAACATTTTGGTGACAGTATATCTATCTCAGAGTTAGAAGGAAAATCAGATGTTGTGACCATAAAGACAGCCGCGTCCAACATCCTTCACAAGTTCTACGAAGAACACAAAAAGAATGACAGTGACAGTGAATGTACTCGCTTGATTAGAGCAGCAGCTGCTCTAATTAGAAGTGACATAATGTCCATCTGTTGTGACAGAAGTGTGTACCCAGATTCTGGTCAGTTGTGCAAGGATTTACAGCTTGATTTCCTGCCTGTGACTCTTCAGACATTGCTTAAAGATATCATCAGGGGTAAAAACACAGATCTGAAAATCGCATCCATTGGACAATGCATCGTTCAAGCAACCGGGCCAAACACATGCATTGCTCCACTTCAGATCCACCTGGCAGTGCAGATGCACAAAAACTTTTGCATCAAAAATTTTTGGTGGATACGTTAAGTAAATTTTGGGTTCAGCTCTTCATATTCAGAAGTACAGAAATTCCACCTCAATGCAGCTGTCACCCAAGGTTTAGACCTTCCGGAAATCACCCAAGAAAAAGACCTTCAGTTTGTGGGAGACAATGCAGACCACAACTCTGCCACAGGAAGGCCATCATTGTTTTTGATGGTTATGAAACCAGTTCTACCATCAAAGATGCTGCACATCTGCGCAGAAGTACTGGACATATTGGAGTTGAAGTGTGCTTCACAGAGAATATGGTCTTCTCTGACTCAAAAGAAGCTTTTCTGTCAAACGTGCACAACAAACAACGCTTCATCAACCTTTTGAGCAATGCACTGTACAAAAGTGGATTTGAAACGATCCATGCCCATGATGATGCTGATTGCCTCATAATCAAGCAATCCCTGCAGGCTGCCAAAGAAAACAAAGTTGCAGTTGTAGGAGAGGACACAGACCTTCTTGTTATGTTACTGTACCACGTCAAAAATGACCATCATGACGTGTATTTCTGTCCTGGTGGGAAGAAGTCTAGAATTTGGAAGATCAGTGAGGTACAACAGGTTCTTGAGTCAGACGTGTACACCAGATTGTTGTTTGCCCATGCCATAAGTGGGTGTGACACCACAAGCAGGTTGTTCTCCATCGGCAAGAGCCTTCCAGTGAAAAAAATAAAATCAGAACACTTCAGAAAGCAGGCTGATGTCTTTGCAACAGAAGCAAACCACGATGAGATTGCTGCTGCTGGGCAAAAAGCTATTGTTTGTCTCTATGGTGGAAAAAAAGATGACACTTTGGATGACCTGAGATTTGTGAAGTATGTCCAGAAAATATCAACTGCATCAAAGTCTACAAAACCCAATGCTCTGCCACCAACTGCGTCTGCAGCAAAGTTTCATTCCTTCCGGACATACTTTCAAGTGCAGACATGGATCCATCTGGGGAACACAATGAAAGATTCAAAACAATGGGGGTGGGAGAATCAACAAGGACTGTTTCTTCCTATCTATACTGACAGACCAGTGGCACCAGAAAACTGTTGAATGTTGTGCGATGCAACTGCAAATCTGGCTGCGGAAGTTCTTTGTGTAGCTGTAGGAGACATGGACTGGTGTGCTCAACGGGATGTGGTGACTGTAGAGGTGAGGACTGTACTAATATCATCACTATGGCTGATGTTGAAGACTCCGAGTCAGAAGATGAACATTGACAGTGAAATCATCCAGGTCAGTACTTTTATGTGTTGCAAGTGCGTGCCTGTCAGCCTGACGTTCATGTCTGAATTATGTCATTTTGATTTTTCATGGACAATTAATTAAACTGTTACATGAAATCAGGCACCATTGAAACATAAAGAAACTGGTGTTTTTGATGAAACATGTCCTGTCATTACCACATTTTATTGGTAACAACTTTGTCTCAACACTGTGGTAGGACAAGCAGCCATAGATATGTTCCAAACTTAACTACATACAGAGGCTGATGGTCTGCAGTCTGAAAGTTAGGGGGTATGGATGAAAAAGAAAGCCTGTTTCATAAATGTTTGTTTGGTTGACTCCTCCTATGTTTTTTCTTTGCACAAAACGTGCTAAGAAATCTGTCTATTGCATTTATTCTTCATGAATTGTGTGTACAACATAGTAGCAACAGTAAAAAGAGAAATATTTCCTCAAATCCACGAAGAATATTTGCCCACTTTTGTTGATAAAAATGAAGAAAACCTGTATATCTTTATGTACTGTTTAACTTTTATGTTTTTTAAAATCATCAACCATTTGTAAATATTTTCAATCATTTTCCCCCCATTTGCATTGTATTTACTGGGATCTCTGAAGCAGATTGTCTGTTTTCCGGTTCTTGTAACATCAGCTTGGGGGTATGTTCTTTAAACAAACGTACATAATTCATTGCACCATATATTTCTTTTTGATTTTGAAGTGGTACTGGCAGATGTTCAACAAGTTCAAATCAGGTGAAATTTCTTTTGTTGCAATTTGTTTAAGGTTATAGGCTATTTTTTGAAAATTTGACTGGACTACATGGTTACAACGTAGTTTTTTCTTGGGTTTCCAGTCTTGTAGGCATTTGATTCAATGAGGTGGCTGATCAACTTGCCACGAATGCCACAAATATTGACTGGAGTAAGTTTTCTATTCCTCACACCAATCTTAAATCCAAATCTCAGATTTATGTCCAATGCTGACAAGAGGACTTGATCACCAAAAAAGATAATAAAAGCTCAAATCTGATTTAAATTTCAAGAAATTTTGCAATTTCCCTCTAGTGGCCATAAAAAAGAAATAGTTTTGTGTCGATTGCACACAGGCCAGTCTTTTTTAAACCTTCCCGTATCTTACGTAAGATGAAGACGCTCTGTGGTGCATTCCCTGTGACGTACCACCACTATAAAAACACGTCCTTCTGAAGTGTTGGGCTTACCATGACACAAGACACGAAACACATTACAGTAGACTTCATGAAAAACCCTGCTCTAAGATGTTCCACCAGGTTTAACCTTTAAATTCCTAAAAGATAGATATTTTTCGTCTGATAAATGATTTGTAAACGAATATTTAAAAGCATTTTCAGCGTGCTTAAGAAAATATGTTTCACTAGGTTGACAGCCTGAATATAGCATCTTGCAGTCAGCTGGGCATCGAATGAAATGAAATACAAATCATCATACATATGGACTTAAAGTTGTCATAATATCAAGTGTATCATGCTGAATTGACGAATATATAAAGGCATTGAAACTAATGTGGATAAGAAGAAAAAGAAACACCTGAAGGTGCTGGGGAGGACCCAGAGAAGCACTGTCTTCGCCTGCCTTTAGAGCAGTCCTGTACCACCCTTGGAGGCCTGTGCTGTGTTGACGATGGGTACAGGCACGCACAGGACACTCCATTAAGATATCAAGGGACATAACTGCTCCTGAACAGAGGTAAATTAGACTACAGGATGCAGCTTATAACAACCTTAAAGTAGCATCCCCATGGGTGTACCAGCCCGTATTTCATGACTGCAGAGCCCACCGGCGAAAAACACCACCCTCCAGCTGCCGAGCACACCCACAGACCCAACCACCCCTGCCCACGGACAGACGAAGACAGTGCCACTCCAGACACAGCCAAGCTTTCGCCATACGGTCTTATGTGCCCTCAAGAGAGAATCCAAAGTTGTAGTCTTCCCCACTGTCAACAGGACTTTCCCTGTGGTCAGTGGGTCTTTCCTCACCGTCATGGACCTTTCTCCAGGTCAGCCTAGTAGGCAAAGAAGAAAAAGAAACACCCGAAGGTGCTGGGGAGGACCCAGAGAAGCACTGCCTTCGCCTGCCTTTAGAGCAGTCCTGTACCACCCTTGGAGGCCTGCGCTGTGTTGACGATGGGAACAGGCACGCACAGGACACTCCATTAAGATATCAAGGGACATAACTGCTCCTGAACAGAGGTAAATTAGACTACAGGATGCAGCTTTATAACAGCCTAAAAGTTGCATCCCCATGGGTGTACCAGCCCGTATTTCATGACTGCAGAGGCCACCGGCGAAAAACACCACCCTCCAGCTGCCGAGCACACCCCACAGACCCAACCACCCCTGCCCACGGACAGACGAAGACAGTGCCACTCCAGACACAGCCAAGCTTTCGCCATACGGTCTTATGTGCCCTCAAGAGAGAATCCAAAGTTGTAGTCTTTCCCACTGTCAACAGGACTTTCCCTGTGGGTCAGTGGGTCTTTCCTCACCGTCACTGGACCTTTCTCCAGGGTCAGCCTAGTTAAGGCAAAGAAGAAAAAGAAACACCCGAAGGTGCTGGGGAGGACCCAGAGAAGCACTGTCTTCGCCTGCCTTTAGAGCAGTCCTGTATCACCCTTGGAGGCCTGCGCTGTGTTGACGATGGGTACAGGCACGCACAGGACACTCCATTAAGATATCAAGGGACATAACTGCTCCTGAACAGAGGTAAATTAGACTACAGGATGCAGCTCATAACAGCCTTAAAGTAGCATCCCCATGGGTGTACCAGCCCGTATTCATGACTGCAGAGCCCACCGGCGAAAAACACCACCCTCCAGCTGCCGAGCACACCCCACAGACCCAACCACCCCTGCCCACGGACAGACGAAGACAGTGCCACTCCAGATACAGCCAAGCTTTCGCCATACGGTCTTATGTGCCCTCAAGAGAGAATCCAAAGTTGTAGTCTTTCCCACTGTCAACAGGACTTTCCCTGTGGTCAGTGGGTCTTTCCTCACCGTCACTGGACCTTTCTCCAGGTCAGCCTAGTTAAGGCAAAGAAGAAAAAGAAACACCCGAAGTGCTGGGGAAGACCCAGAGAAGCACTGTCTTCGCCTGCCTTTAGAGCAGTCCTGTACCACCCTTGGAGGCCTGCGCTGTGTTGACGATTGTTACAGGCACGCACAGGACACTCGATTAAGATATCAAGGGACATAACTGCTCCTGAACAGAGGTAAATTAGACTACAGGATGCAGCTCATAACAGCCTTAAAGTAGCATCCCCATGGGTGTACCAGCCCGTATTTCATGACTGCAGAGCCCACCGGCGAAAAACAACCACCCTCCAGCTGCCAAGCACACCCCACAGACCCAACCACCCCTGCCCACGGACAGACGAAGACAGTTGCCACTCCAGACACAGCCAAGCTTTCGCCATACGGTCTTATGTGCCCTCAAGAGAGAATCCAAAGTTGTAGTCTTTCCCACTGTCAACAGGACTTTCCCTGTGGTCAGTGGGTCTTTCCTCACCGTCACTGGACCTTTCTCCAGGGTCAGCCTAGTTAAGGCAAAGAAGAAAAAGAAACACCCGAAGGTGCTGGGGAGGACCCAGAGAAGCACTGTCTTCGCCTGCCTTTAGAGCAGTCCTGTACCACCCTTGGAGGCCTGCGCTGTGTTGACGATGGGTACAGGCACGCACAGGACACTCCATTAAGATATCAAGGGACATAACTGCTCCTGTACAGAGGTAAATTAGACTACAGGATGCAGCTCATAACAGCCTTAAAGTAGCATCCCCATGGTGTACCAGCCCGTATTTCATGACTGCAGAGCCCACCGGCGAAAAACACCACCCTCCAGCTGCCGAGCACACCCCACAGACCCAACCACCCCTGCCCACGGACAGACGAAGACAGTGCCACTCCAGACACAGCCAAGCTTCGCCATACGGTCTTATGTGCCCTCAAGAGAGAATCCAAAGTTGTAGTCTTTCCACTGTGGATAAGGAAGATATTAACCAAAAAACAAAAATGGGTGGTAATGTTGCTATCACAATGTCCAGAATTAGAATCAATTCATAAAAGTGGACCGCAGTTTTTTAGTAAAACTAGTTCTAACGACTTCTGGAGATATATTTTCGGCGCATATAGTCAATTTTGTAATCAAATAGAATTAAATGAGGGCATGAACTTGCATCAGAGCCCATATTCTACAATGAAAAAATTCAAGATTGCCAACAAGACTTTTCATTACAAGAAATGGACACAAAATAATAGTATATCTAGTGAAGGATTACTTGATGAAAACGGCAATTTCCTGCCTTTTAGATCATTTATATCCAAAAAGTCGGAACAAAAACAAACTTTTTAGAATACACAAGTTGTATACAATCATATAAAAAAAATATCAGAGGAGTAGAAATATCCGTATTCAAGATAATGCAACCGAAAAAATGAGTAAAGCTGTACAGTCGATAGTTAATGTACAAGGAGGATCAAAGGTATACTATGAATTGCTTCTAGAAAAAAATTGAAATATTAAATATCAAGCCTTTCATGCGATGGGAAAAGACATTCGATAATACACCGATTGATGGGAAGTAGTGTTGAAAAAAATAATGAAAATAAAAGAAGTTAAATTAAAATGGTTTCAAACCAGAATATGCTATAGAATTCTGGTGACAAATAATGTCTTAAGCAAAATTGGCATTGCTGACAGTAGTTTGTGTAATTTCTGCCAAAAAGAGAAAGATACAATAGAACACTACTTATTTACCTGTCAACATTCATGTCTTTTTTGGCGGGAATTAGAGAAAGTCATGAAAGAAAACTGTGGAAACTGCAAACGTCTTCATTTAAACTTTGAACGTGTCCTCTTTGGCACAGAAGACAACAGTAAAACTGATGAAGTATTTGACCTTAGTATTTTGTTAGGAAAATTTCATGCATACAAATGCAGAATAAACAAAACAAAGCCAAACATAAATGTCTTTTTGAAAGAATTGCGTATCAAATACAAGATAGAAAAATATGCACATGAATTAGAGATGAAGCAATACGAGTTCCAACTAAAATGGTATCCATACAGCAGTTTACTCAAAATATTTTTTTTTCCTTAGCTTTTACTGTGCATTCCCTCAAAACAACAACAACAACAACAACAATAACAACAAAATAAATAAAAACCAAGATTAAGAAATGTTTACATTTTTACTTTTGTTTTTATTCTGACTCGAAGTGAGCAGTGATATCGTCTGATACAACAACAACAACAAAAATCTTCTCTGAGGATAAACCACCGCTTTGAGTCTTCTAGCGTGCCGATTTACAAACTGAAACGTGAAATGAAAGTTCCTATGAAAGAAGAGATTAAATCGAAGTACTATGTCCTTGTTATCATCTGTTTGACATAATCAACTTTAGTTGTATATCGGTGATTTTTTTTTTCTTTTTTCGTTTGAGTATGTGTGGGTGTGAGCGCGTGCGCGCTCGTATATGTGTATGTATATGTTTGTATATGTGTATATGTGTATGTATATGTTTGTATATGTGTATATGTGTATGTATATGTATGTATATGTGTATTTGTGTGGTTATGTATATATATAATATATATATATATATATATATATATATATATATATAATATATATATATATATATATATATATAATATATATTGTTAAAAGAAATCTCTACAAATTTGTTTCGAGCGGCTTGCGCTGTCATCAGGATGGCTTTTGGTTTGCCCACCGCCGATGTTATATAGCGTGTGGGCTCACGTTTGCGGTTGTTTGCACGTGCGGGTTGGCTGCACGTGTTTTTTTGGGGGCTTTCAGGTTTTTGTTTTGAGCGTGTTCATTAACAACGATTTCCATTTATGCCTGCAGTTGTTTACTATTTCTGTTTAGTGTTTAAAACTTTAAACACTAAAACAGAAATAGTAAACAACTTTGAAGATCAAATGAAAAGAATGATAACCAATATTGAATTAAAAAAATCTAACAACGGTTTCCAAACAACACTAAAAAAACAAATAAAACAAGTACAAAATGACAAAAAAATATTTGTGAAGGCTGATAAAACTAGCAATTACTACAAAATGGAACCAAAAGAATACTCTCAACTCCTTGACAAAAACATCCAGAAAAACTACAAAAAAGCCGACAAAAATATACATGACAGCATCCGCACTAAAGAAAAAGAACTTGCAGAGCGCATAGACCTAAGTGACGATCAAATGAAAAGAATGATAACCAATATTGAATTCAAAAAATCTAACAACGGTTTCCAAACAAACACTAAAAAAACAAATAAAACAAGTACAAAATGACAAAAAAATATTTGTGAAGGCTGATAAAACTAGCAATTACTACAAAATGGAACCCAAAAAGAATACTCTCAACTCCTTGACAAAAACATCCAGAAAAACTACAAAAAAGCCGACAAAAATATACATGACAGCATCCGCACTAAAGAAAAAGAACTTGCAGAGCGCATAGACCTAAGTGACAGGATAGAAGCGACAGCAACAAAAGAAGCTTTCATAACACTCAAAGACCACAAGCCCAATTTCCATAACAATCCAACATGTAGACTAATAAACCCATCCAAATCTGAATTAGGCAAAATAAGCAAGAAAATTCTGGAAAAATAATAAAGAACGTAAAATCAAACTCTGAATAGAACCTCTGGAAGAACACATACGAAGTTATCCAATGGTTAAAAAAACTCAATAAACAAAGTAATACAGTATTTTATCACATTGACATAGTAGACTTTTACCCATCTATAGACGAGGAACTACTCGCCAAAAGCCCTGAAGTTTGCCAGTAACCACACAGACATAACAGGGTCAGAAATGGAAATCATTCTCCACACCAAGAAAACATTACTACACAGCAAAAATGAAACCGGATCAGGAAACCAACAGAAACTCAACATTCGACGTAACCATGGGATCATATGATGGTGCAGAAACATGTGAACTGGTCGACTATTCATGCTGTCCAACATCAAAAAAAACTCGGAAAAAAAGTCGGACTATACAGAGACGATGGCCTTGCTGCACTGACCACAATCCAAGAACCATCGAAAACAAGAAGAAAGAACTATGCAAAATCTTCCAAAACCACAACTTAAAGATTACCATTGAAGCAAACAAAAAGGTAGTGAACTACTTAGACATAACAATGGATCTCAACAATCACATATATAAACCATACAAGAAACCCAACGATACACTTCTTTATGTACACACCAAAAGTAACCATCCACCATCTATATTAAAGACCATACCCCATGGCATAAACAAGAGACTATCAAACCTGTCAAGCAATGAGAGAGTGTTCAACAATGCAGCAGTAGAATACCAGGAGGCACTACAAACAAGTGGATACAACTACAAATTACAATACAACCCAGACAACAACACAAATAAAAGCAAGAAAAATAGGAAAAGAAAAATCATATGGTATAACCCCCCATACGACGGGAAACTCAAAACAAACATAGGGAAAGAATTCTTCAAAATCCTAACAACTTCATTTCCAAAAGAACACAAACTGTCCAAAATATTTAACAAAAAACACTGTCAAACTATCGTACTCATGTATGCCCAATCTCAAAAACCTAATTGACGCATCCAACAAAATGAAAATCACACAGCAAAGAAGGGAACAGTGCCCACTAGACAATAAATGTCTTCACAACAACATTGTATACCAGGCTACTGTGACATCAGAAAATGAAAAAGAAACATACATAGGGATCACTGAAAACCACTTCAAAACCAGATATGCAAACCACAAACAGTCATTTAATAAAGAAAAATATAAAAACCAAACAGAACTGAGAAAATATATTTTGGAAACTTAAAGACGCAAAAACAAGCTACAATATATCCTGGAAAATCATATAAAGAGCATCACCATACAGCAATGTTTCAAAAAGGTGCAACCTATGTTTAACTGAAAAATGGTTGATACTATGCAAACCGCACTTAGCAACTTTAAACACCAAAACAGAAATAGTAAACAACTGCAGGCATAAACGGAAATCGTTGTTAGTGAACACACCCAAAATAAAAACCTGAAAGCCCCCAAAAACACGTGCAGCCAACCGGCACGTGCAAACAACCCCAAACGGGAGCCCACACGCTATATAACATCGGCGGTGGGCAAACCAAAAACCATCCTGATGACAGCGCAACACGCTTGAAACAAATTTGTAGATAGTTTTAAGATTCCTCTTTTAACTTGTTTTATTTATATATATATATATATATATATATATATATATATATATATATATATATATATATATATATATATGTATATGTTATATAATGTATATATATATATATGTGTGTATATATATATGTGTGTATTTATATGTGTGTACATATATGTATGTACATATATGTATGTGTGTGTATGTATGTATATGTATGTATGTATGTGCATGTATATGTGTATATATACATTAATATGTGTGTACTTCCCCTTGATTTAGCGTTCTTGTTCGTTTGTTTGCATTACTTGTTTGATTGTTTCTAAAAATATTTGCTGAGTTCGATGCTTGTTTTTTCCCCCAATGCATTATCAAATACACTTTTTGCAGTCTTTGTTACACTACAGATATACTTGATAGTATGCTGAAGGGTATGTCCTATGTATAGTTGTATAATTGGCACTGACTTCGATGTAACTGCCTTTTCATTTGTCAATCTCATTGATATGTTGTGGTGATAATGTAACATGTCTGAAATTGAAATAGAACCTTCATTGCAAGGGGGGAAAAAGTGTATCATGCTGGTGTTACTATTCAGTAAGTCATTTTTATTATGAGTTGATGGAGCCTTTCTTGATGAAAGTGTGCTAGTCACAGACACTAGGAGTATTGATGGCTTTGTATTTTTAAACTCGTTATCTGTTGTTTCTCTTAGTCAATTCACGATTTATCTTCTACAAAGTGCATTGAGTGACATCATGTAATTGTACATTAGATCGCTTCAGGTGTGCAATTGTGATTAACCCCTGCAGTTTTTCCTATTAACTCCTACACACTATCCAATTGTCTCCCCTCCCTCTCCCCACCTTTTCTTTGTTTCATTTCTTTCCTGTTAATCATCACGATGTAATACAAAAATAGTCTTAATTAAATGTCTACAATTATTTGTATCTGTAATGGCATATTAAACAGAATTTCGTCCCCCCCCCCCACTACCACCACCACTACTACTACTACTACACGACGACGACGACGCGACGCGACGACGACGACGACGACGACGACGACGACGACGACGACGACGCAATTGCCGACTTCTGCTTCTACTGCTGCTGCTGCTGCTACTACCACTACTACCACTACTACTACTACTGCTGCTGCTGCTGCTGCTGCTGCTGCTGCTGCTGCTGTGGCTGTGGCTGTGGCTGCTGCTGCTGCTGCTGCTGCAACTTCTACCACTGACGCTGGTGCTGGTACTACTACTACTGCTAATACTACTACTGCTGCTGCTGCTGCTGCTACAACTATCACTACTACTGCTACATCTACCACTGCTGCTGCTGCTGCTCCTGCTGCTGCTGCTACTGCTGATATAACTATCACTACTACTGCTTCATCTGCCACTGCTGGTGGTGCTTCGGCTATTGTTGTTGCTGCTTCTTACTCTCAGTCAGTGCCAAAACATTGCTGCTACTGTAATTGTTGCTGCTGCCATTGCTACTGCAGTTGCCACTTCTGCTGAAACTACTATCCATCACTGCTGCTGCTGCTGCTGTCACCATATACATTCATACCACAGTACATGGTGCATGATGATGACAT
>CM031628.1:10564597-10587693 GCA_018398815.1 Conus ventricosus | reverse complement strand
GTTAATGATTTTTAAAACAATTAGAATAATCTATTAAAGGCTGATATCTTAATAAAGTTACAAGGAAAGTGGAACTAGCGTTTGAGGTTCTCAGGTGAACATAAACGAATAAAACAACGAAAATTCATTAGTTTGTCCTTCAGATCGCTTATTCAGCCTGGGGATTATTGTGTCAGGTAAATCTTGTAAAGAGGTATTTAGATCAACAGGGCTGAACAACAGAACATGAGAATATCCCTACATGCCGTTCTAAGAGCAATGGGGTTTGCTTGTTTAGAATTTTTCTCATGGTCAGAAAAAAGGAAGGTCTTCTGGTTTTGAATGTTTGTTTCCTGCAGAGCTTTGACAATTGGCTCAAGGTTATGACACAGAAACTGCAGTTCCTGGAAATTTGAACAGTCCACGGATGTTTGAGTGGAGTACTGTTCTATCCATCATGATGAAAAAATAACAGGGGAAAGACATCCCACTTAATCTCCATTTCTTCATCAGATTGTAGTGAAAAATATTTATTTCGTAATCATACACGTTTTTTGTTGTTTTTTTATAATTTTTTTTTAAAGCCAGGAAGGTCGTATGTGGCTGTCTGTGAGTGTGATCACGTCTAACCAGCGCGTTGGACTTATATGTTGGTCAGACATCTGCTAGGTTGTAGACATGAGACCCTCTTCTTAAATTTGCTCATTTTAGTCATTAATTTATCTATGCATTAGCTTGAAATAGTGTGCAGTGTGGTCTCAAAACATAATGGATGAGGCGTAGCGTGTATGGACTAGTTCGCACGCAATAACACCTCCTTGATGAACGTGAAAACTGGGGCCGGAATAGCTCAGTTGGTAGAGCGCCGGACTCGTGATCCTGGGGTTGCGGGTTCGAATTTCGGTATAGGGGGATTTTTCCCTCGGAGTTAACATTGGTTCTGACTCCATTCCCCACACAGTCCTTCGAATGAGACTATAAACCGAGGTTCCGTGTGTGAACGCACGCACAACATCTCGCACACACGTAAAAATCCCATCACCAACTTTCGGAAGAGAAGGCCAGTTTGGCCGTTGGTATGGATGACACGTGACACATAGCATGCACCTTCCCCGAGATGGAGTATGGCTGCCTTAATGGCGGGATAGAAAAGGGTCATACACACAAAACTCCACTGCCTGGCTATACAGGGAGTGTCCGCAGGAGTATCAGCCTGCATACGCAGAAAGAAAAAAAAAGAAAAGAAAAAACGTGAAACTGTGTGTGCATGTGCCAGTATGAACGCGCGCGTGTGTGTGTGTGTGATGTCTATCTGGTACTATATTATATACATATTCAATTATAAACAAAGCTTGCTCTTATGTCTTAGGATTGTAAGAAATAGGGGGAGATAAGGCATTCATATCTGTAGAGGATGGCTAATTCTCCTAAACTAACAGTATGTGCTTGAGTGGGTGGCATGGGGAATATTAACTGCCTTCTCCAAAATGAGCTTCCAGCACGCTTATAGTCTCCAAGGGGGAGACAATCTCCAATGGGAAAAACCTCACGTAAATTAACTCCTGGTTCGATACCGGTATTTCGACACCTGATTGTTTCTTCCTCAGTGACCGCGAAAAAGTCGGTAACTTGACTCCTCTGCCTTTTCGGTTTTAAGAAAAATGGCAATCCAGAAAGGCTGGTGTGCCAATTACCGTCGTCTATGTTTGTTGACTTTTTTCAAGAAAACAACCAAAGGTGCCACCTAAAAGCAAAAGAAAATCATGGAATAAGCTAAACAAGCTACATTTTCTTGTGATAAAAGTAGAAAATATAAAAAGATAACCTCTTAATACACAGTTGCTGTGGGCCAGTTCTGGGAATGAATCCGCAAGGGAACTAAATTACCAATTATCAACTAATATATTCCAAGATAAGGTAAAACCACGCACCATTCCAGGCCAACTCTACCGAGCAGCTTGGTGTTACAAATGACTGCAAGAAATAATTCAATAATAAAACGAAGCTTGCTCGTATGTCGTAGATTGGGAGAAATAGGTGGAGATAAAGCATACATATCTTGCAGTGGTAGATAAATTCTGCCTAACTAACAGTAGGTGCTTTAGGGGGTGAATGGGGAATAGATGAATGCATCTCACAATGAGGGCCTTCAGTAAGCTTCATTAGTCTCAAGGGGGGGAGGAGGACATCTCGAATGGGGAGGAAAACTCACTAACATATAACTACCTGGTCAGACGGCAGTTATTTCGAAACCTGATGTTTCCATTTTTCCGCAAAAAAAAAAAATAAAAATAAAAATAAAAAAAAAACTATCTGTTGTGTTTTTTTTCTGTTTTTTCATACTTTTTCAAAAAGTTTTCCAATGTGAGGGGCTCAAGTAAATTTTGCCAGCCGGATGAGATTTAAGTTTTCCTAGTTTAAGTATTGGAGTAACAGTCTGGCTGTTCTTCCTGTCTATACGCGAGCATTCCAGGCTTAGCTGGAAAGAAACTCCATAAACTTTGGACAAACAGGACCCATCTGGAAAAGGCGTGACAATGTTAATTCAATACCGGATCAGGGAAACTCGTGGTTCGCTTACCTAGTTCCGTACATTACATAAGTTCTTAAGTCGTAAGTTTGTGTTTATATATGAAGTTGATACTGTCTCCCGCTGAGCTGCTAAACGTTTTGTATTAATCTTTCCACTCCTTTCTACGGATTTGTTCAGCCAGAGATAAATGCTGAATGCAGTTTTTTATCATTAATTCAAAGTATCTGCAAATACTTTGGCCTTTTTTTCTAAAAATTCGCTTATTGATTTGTTTGTTAAAGAGTAAAGCAGACTAAGGGAGATTGTATGTGCCCTTGCATTTGTTTCTATAACATTTTTTCCATGATTTGAAAACCAAACCTTCTGCATTGTTTTCAAACAAAGGCATCATCAAATTGCCATTCTACTGTTTTAAGAAAAAAACCAGTTACTGATTTTGTCTTTCACCAATCACTTGTTTGAATTTAGTGCACACCACACACGACAACACAACACACACACATACCCAAAAACAAAAAACACAACACACACACACCCAACACACACACACACGCAGCACGCACGCCACGCCCGCACACCACGCCACCGCACGACGCACGCACGACCGCACACACACACAACCACACACCACACAAACACACACACCACACACACACAACACACACACCCACACAACACGCACACGCAACGCACGCCGCAATGGCCACATACAGCAGGAATCAATAACAAATAAAAACAGTAACAACAACAACAACAAAACAATTAACCAAGACTTACTTGAACTCTAATTTTTCCAGAGTTGGGTCCAGACCCACATACACAATCACGAGCTCGGTTGCTGCCCATACCACGTGTTACACGGCTGCCATTTCCTGGTGTTGGGAATGAAAAAAATTGGCCAGATAAGCCACCTTCCTTGCACACCGTGTTTTTGCCTCGTAGTAGGTCAGTGGCTTCGCTGGCTGGGCCAATAGATAGCAGCGACCCTCACAGAGAAAATCTGACCATGGTCACACAGTTCATGGTGAACACTGGTTTCATCTTGAGCCGGTCTACATTCAACGATCCGCTTGCGGAGAGATGAGGTTGAACGGACAGTCCCGCCTTGGGTGCGGAACAGTTTCCACGTCGTATAGGACACTTTCCGGGGGATGGAAGGATTGCTGATGTGGTCAGGATCACCCCACACATCACACACACACGCACCACACCACACACACACACCACACACACACACACACACACACACCACCACAATATATATATATATCGAAATATATAATATTTCTATATATATATACTTATATTATAATAATATATATATACCCCTTATATATATTATATATATATAAAACGTCCAACTCAACAATACTCTATTTATGGACCTGCTGTGGGATATTTTAATGTTGTGCATGCAGTCTCGTCCGGGCGCCAAAAAGGCTGTATGTCATACGCTGCTTGAAGGCGTTTTTGAAATCACAATTTGGTAAGGTTATTCTCGCTTGTGGCTTCAAGTCTGTTAACAAGGAAGACGCTTTAACATCTCCGTGCTAGGGTTGTTTCTACGTCAGAGTGGTGTATCGGTAAGATAAGCTTAAAAGTTGTAAATTGCCTTTCTTGGGGAGAGTGGTGATCAGGGATTGGGTCCATGGTGTTGGTCACTCACCAGTTTGTTACAAATAGGCTGCTGAAGGCGTTGGTTCAGGGCCTACCTGTTCCCTTCCTCCATGACTCAGATAGTATGTTGTCCACCCCCTGGTTTTCCCAGGTTTCAAGGACTTCACAGCTGCTTTCTGCTTTCTTCTTGCAGTCTGGAAAAGCTGTTCACGGTATGTTATTGGGGGGACATTTCGGGACTTGTGGGTATTTATTGTCGGTGTTGTGATGAAGTTGTTAATTCGGAGCAGTATTCTGGTTCTAACGGTTTGAGAATGGGCGTGGTTCTGTGGAAGGCCACTCCCCAGACTGTCTGTGTGGAGGAAAACTCATCTTCATCAGGGTCATGCCTTTCCCACTGATTGTTCTTCTGTTAGGCTGACCTCCATGTCTTAGCACTATTCCTCTACCATGTGTCCTTTTAGCTTTCTTTATATTTTCCTTTATCTTTACTACCTGCTCTATTCCCGTTTTGAAAACCATCTTTTTTTTTTTTTTTTTTCTGCTTTTTTTTTCATTTTTCTTGTATCTTCAGTTCCTCTTCTCTTTTCGCAGAAATCAAGAATTCTGCAGTGACCTATGCTTATTTGACAGGATGATGTTTGCTCGACAAAGGTCTCACTGGCAGGTTTCAAGTCACCGTAGTGTTGGAGGTGTTTACAAGTATGTCAACGCTCAAGCATCTTCTTTCCACATCCAAAGGGGGAGATTGCTGTAAATGTTTTGCTAACCATGAGCCTGGGAAAGGGCCTCGATACTCAGGGTTCTTCAGCTTTTCGAGTCATAATTTGGAGCCGAGTGTTCTGTTTGTGATTGCAGCCGTACTGGAAAAGTCCCTATAAAGCAAGTCATGGTCACTTCATCCGTAAGCTCGGCGGGACAGCTGCGTTGTCTTCCGATGTTTACGCATGACTGAAAAAATTTCTCTTTGCCATGATAAAATTAATTTGGTTGTGGAGGTGTTGTAATTGGGCTGTACCATGTCCATAATTTTTATGCTTTGTTGTGTCCAAATGGGTTGCCATTATAAGGTCGATGGAAACGCTTAGTAGTCGGTGACTTGTCCTTCCATCTCGCGGATTGCAAAGTTCTCCCCGCATGTGCCCCTCCATGAAACTTGTAAGCCTTTTCCCTGTCTTTGATCCAGTCTATTGTACTACTACGATGTCTTCCCTTCGGGACACTTGATCTTCCTGTGTTGGTTATAGAAGTCTTCTTCATCGTCAACCGGAACCTCTGAAGTACGGGACAGCCCCCGTTGTTATGCTGGTGATGTTAAAGAGGGTTTTGCCCTTACTGGGTTTTTTTTGTGTGAGTCTGCTTGAACTGGGGACTGGTCCACCCTTTATGACAGCGTGACTATGGTATTTGTGAATGAACGAGGAACCTTCCACATCGCACGTGTCTGTTCTTCTCTTCAACCAAAGCACGACGGGATTGGGAGTGGTGAAACGTGAAGGTAAATGTGTAAGGATGCTATTTTTGCCAATGAGTGTACGGGGCCTACACTCGTCAAGAATATTTCACAAGTTGGAGAGTTTCTTCGCTTGGAAGGAGGAAACAGCCAGGCTTTCACGCCCCAGTTCTGCAGTGATGAGGAAGGCAAACATCTAGCGTCAAATGGGAAGGCGTCGTCCCCCCCCCCTTTTTCCCCCCCCCCCCACCCCCAAATAAAAACAAAACTCACCACGGCCAAACAGCCGTGTTCCAACACAACACAACCCTCATTCCTCCCCTTCAGCAGCGACAGAAGGGAAGGCTCGGCCCACTATTGCTGGAGGGAGCCCCACGGGTCGGCAGTACACGCAGTTTGATTGTAGGGATGCTTTTCTCTCTTTTTCTTCCTCATGTTTGGAGGGACGGACGAAGTCGGCAATGAAATTTGATCAAGGTCTTTACACTTCTGGAGGTTTTTAATGAATTGGAAAGAAAGGCTAATTTAACTGGAAAGTGTGTTGGTATGTGAAACACACACACAACACCACACACTCACACACCACCACCCCACACACACACACACAAACACACAACCCCACACACACACACACACACACACACACACACACACCATACTTGTTTCCCTGGACAATTGGAGTGAGTACTTTTTCGGCCGATGTCATCTGTTACCATCCTTTATGAGGTCTCACAAAAAGTAAAAGTACTGGGGACTAAATTTCTTTCATATCAATCAAAACCTCCGTATCTCAGTAATACTAAAGACGGTTGAAAGCTAGTATCTTGTAAATGTAATTATTTTCAACATTTCATATGGGACAACTCACTACAAGCATTGTGGTGTACCTATGCTAATTTATGCATGATGCATAATTTATGTTGGACAGGAAGTACTCCACAAAAAAACAGGTGACGGGTGGGAGTGTGAACTGCCAGTCTCTTTTTCAGTTATTTTTTGTTTGTTTGTTTTGTTTAGTTTTTTCAATTTTGATCTAATGCATGTGTTATGTGTTTCCGGAAATGACGACAGCTGTTCCAGCATGTCTTTGCAGAAGAAAACAGTTTGAATTTTTTTTCTTTGTTTGTAGGTTTTTTTTTTTTTTTAATTTTGATCTAAATTTCTCGTGTTATGTGTTTTGAGAAAATGGACGACCATCTGTTCCAGTCCGGTTCTTTGCCAGAAGAAACAGTGTTAATTTGTTCTTTGTGGACTTTGGTGTTTATTTTCAATTTTGAACTAAATTCATTTTGTATGTTTTCGAAATGACGGACAGCTTGTTCCGGGCTCGTCTTGGCGAAGAAAACTGTCATGATTTTTTTCTTTTGAAAGCAAATATTTCAAAGTCAGCTGGTTGTTATGTTCCTGTTGGTTTTGCACGTTCAGTGATGTCGTTTGTTGTTCTTGCCGTTGGAGAGCTGTTCCCATTCCAGAGTTTCAAAGGTAAAATACTATTCTTCAAGGGTTCCAACTGTCACTTAATGAAAATGCACTGGTGGTGAGCCTGCATTCGTGCACAGGCTACGGACCCTGCATCACCATGATGCCATGGTTATGGCATCCATCCCACCTGAGGGTTCAGGGTTTCAACCCTCAGCCGAGGTCATTCCTATCATAGGCAGGTTAGGGTGTCTGCCTTGCTTTAGCATTCCGGCATGAAAGAACTGGGTCTGGCTGTGCTGTCAATATTACTGTTCGTGGATGAAGATTGCCGAAGGCCTGTGAGACTCATCTGTCAAGTGTTCGTGTCACAATATCTCTGCCAGCCCCTGTACAAGGACGATCCTTATCATTCTCAAAACTGGCAAATTGACCAACTCTGCAAGCCTCATGTCCAGACTCGCAATTACTTTCTTATACTAAGGACCTGGTACATGTATCGCATTTATCATAGATGAGAAATAAAGACTATCCACAATGCCCGTGCTTCTCTGGACATTCACACACATCCTGACCAAGTGCCCAGCATGCAAGCCAAATCTCCCCTTATCCATAAACCTAGCACACACGACCCTGTAAACAACGCAGCTAGGTGGTCCAGCCCCACCCCCCCCCCCCCCCCCCACCCCCCCCCCCCTCACCCCCCCCCACCCCCCCCCCCCCCCCCCCCCCCCACCCCCCCCACCACACACCCCCCCCCCACCCCCCCCCCCCCCCCCCCCCCCCCCCCCCCCCCCCCTTGAATCCCCCAACAGGGGGGGATAAAGAGGACACAAAAGCAATGACCAAACAAAGGCAATAACACAACGTTTCGCCTCTTAGAGTCTTTTGACAAGTGGCATGAAACAGAGGCACAGGAATGTTTCAAACAATCTGACGTGACAAAAGCAACTTCAAAAACACAAACACACACCATAAAGGGTCAAGTGACACAGGGGATTGTTTCAACAACTCTGACGGATAAGGAACTTCAACAACCCCGCCAACCCCCCCCCCCCCCCCCCCCCCCCCCCCCCACAACACAACACACACCCAGTCATGTGTATATCATTTTAGCATAAAATGAACCACAAAACATTTGTTTCTAAATACAACTCATAACAAAAAATACTCCACCCACCTCCTTGCTATTCAAAAAGTCAAAACCACCATGTACATAAAAAAAAAAACCAACACCCATACACCGCCCTACAAGTTAAAAAGTGTGAAATCAAGCAAAGAAGTCAAAATAATGTCAAAAGGATGGGTTTTTATATATACTAACCCCAACCATTACCAGGCCGGCGGGGACTTCACACACAACCACACCCTCCTCGTACACCAGCCCCCCTCCCCCCTCCCCCCCCCCCCCCCCCCCCGAAACCCCCCCAAAAACCCCACAAACAAATTTTAAGTGGCTACGGTCAGGGGGCAATAATCACCTGAAGCTGCGGAAATTTTGGGCAAAACCTGGACCCACCTTAAAATTACAACCCCCAAAAAAACCCAAAAAAAAATCCCCAAAACATTTGATATGCCAACAAAGTATAATTCAAGAACGACAAATTACTCACCCCCCCCCCCAAATTTTCCCCTGAGCAATGAAAAAACGTCCACCTCCTGGCAAAATTGTGGAACGAGGACACTACCCTAGCTGTCCTCCTCACATTAGTGTTCGAGTTTACTGATCGGAATTTTTTCAAGGAATCTTCTGTCTTGTCATGTTCTATATTTATTTTTTTTCCTGCCGTGCCACGTTTTTGTTACTCCCGACTTAAATAAAACAACAACTATTTTCTTTCTTGCTCACTTGGTGCTTGCTTGACTTCAGTAACATTAACCAACATTGTGAAAAGTTGTTTTTGGTTTTCCAAATTGAAAATTGAAAGCCATCTCTTTATTGAATTTACTCTGAATTTTGGATTACAAAGGACCCGTTCATTTTTTTTAGTTGGTTTTAACCCGATAGGAAATGAACGGGCCTCACCAACAATAATACATGTTGTTCATGATAAGTTAGGAAGACTCAAGCTAATAACTTGGCAATCACGCATTACACAGAGCCAAGACCTGAATCTGGGTCGCTGTCCTAAGGAGGACTTTCGTTTCCCAGATGCCAGAAGCAGAACTGGCTACCCTGATTATCCGTGGGGCACTTCAACATGGGATCCCGTTCAAGCCCTCCCGATTTTTTAGGGTGCGCAAGGCCTTAATCTTGGGGCAAAACACTTCAAGATTGGAGGACTACGGACAATGTTCGGGGGTTACATAGCAGTGCAGGAAAAGACGTACAACAGCCAACAACACCGAGAGAAAGAAATCAGCTGGCAAAGCAGAAGGAAAGAGGGGAAAGAGGGAAGCAGTTACAAGCTGAGGGAGGCCCAAGGAGTATGTTCCAGGAGGGATGTTAAAGTGCATTGCAAGTGACAGTGGTATCCGCACCATTTCACCATACCTGAATGAGGGAAAAATGCTAGACTTCTTCAATTCTTTATTTCCGTCCGTTTTGGTGGTGTATTTTTGACAAAAGTATTCAAACCAGAATGGCGTGAACTTTGGACACATATTGTTCACACTTTGCCCACAAATGACTACAGAAGCGACATTTTATTTAAAACAGTTTTTGAGTTATTTCCTTGCCAATGTATCCCTTCATATATGTCGTTTTTTTTCTTAACAGAAATATGCATGTTTTTCCCTTCGTCCATAAGGTTCGATGTGCATTCATATTTGAATAAACTCTTTCTGTAATGGACAAAGTATTCACAGAATGACATGAAATTTGACCCCCCCCCCCCCCCCCCCCCCCCCCCCCCCCCCCAAACACCCCACCCCCCCCCCCCCCCCCCCCCCCCAAAAAACCATATTGGTAACACCTATACCCTACAAAATATACAGAAGAGGATTATATCCTAAACAGAGTTTTTGGGTTATTCCTTTGCAACATCTACATACATGTATTATCTCCAGCAGAAATATGCCATTTTTTTTCCCCTTCGTCATATCAAATTGACGTGCAATTCCTAGTAGCAATTAAACCTTCTGTAATTTTGTAGAACAGTCGGCAGTTCAATCAAAATTAAAAAATCCTGCAATTAAACAACTCTTCTCTGTGAAATAAGGCCGCCTCCTAAAAAACCTTGTTTTGATCCAAGCTGGCACCAATTGCCATTAGCAACAATCCAAATTGCTTTACATTTTCACTAAATATATTTTTTTAAGGAGAGTTCTTGACACACAACCAACAATCACTTCAATGGCAAAAAAAAACGTTATTTTGTTTTTGGGGTCCCACTATACATTCGGTGCAAGTTTGGCCTGAGAATGGCTTTTAAAAGGTAACGTTAATATTTTTGGAAAGTGTTTTTGATGCCATTTCATGTTTTCTTCGCTAGGACTGCAACTATTCATTCCGTAGATTTATGTAATGGAAGGCCCATATTTTCAGTGACAAAATTAAAAAGCTAACCAAAACAATGTATTTTCGGGACTGGGCAGATTAAAATGTCCATTACATAAAAGGGATCTTCTAAAGGAATGAAGTGGTCTTTTTCACACATTTTTATAATGCGATACCACTTGGAAAAGTACGAAGATTCATTAGCTCGTTCGCTAGTTTTAAGGGATCCATAAGCACAATTAACCACATACATGAGGGGAAAATAACGTACCATGTCCCGAGCAACTGCTGTAGTGAATGACACACGTTATAGAAACGATTATTGACAACAATCAAGGGCTCAACCAAATATTTATAATGTGCTGATTGGTGCACGAAAATACCCATTTCATGGTGCAAAATGGGAAAGAGTTTTGGGACAAACAAATTCAACTGTCCAACGTTTTTCAAAACACAAGAGAATTCCAGAACTTAAATAAGCATGGTTTTCACTTAGAATTAACACAGTTCATAGTGACCAAACTTCTTACTTAACAAAAAAGATGCGGTAGCACAACAGTGCGTTATGTGATTTTTGCACACAGACAAAAATACGGCGGTTCATTCTTTATGGGGAATCTGTACACACGTTCAATCCTTTCGGAGTGAATTAGACAAACTGTTGTAAAAAATGCAAATGTGTTACCATTGCGACAGGGGGGGGGGGGGCCTGTATTTAACGCTGGTCTTGTTACTCTCTGGCACTTGACGCAAATTCGAAAGATCCGTGAGTGCCTTTTCTTTCATTCTATTGCAATGCTAAAAATTCGTTGTACAGAAGTTGGCCTTAGGTAAGGCCAAGCCATCGGTTTCAGGGGTTTCTTCAGACAACCTAAAATACATAAGAATGCAGACAGATACTGTTCAACCTACCTCGAAGAGCAAAGCACAAAATTCCGCATGCAAACCTGGCCTTGGCAAATAATACACTCTTAAACTAATACCAAACTACACAGCACAACGGCCCCAACTAGGGACATTGCAAAACAAATCAACAGGCTAAAACGAACTACAAGAGACCTACAATGCCAAATCAAATGACAACGCTTCCGCTAGAGATACTGCCAACCAAATAGCAAGCTCAAATGAGGGACTTTGTTAACCATACTTATGGGCAAGCTCTGCTGAGTCACTGCCACAATCAAACTTGGACTTACTCAACCTTGAGACAGTGCAAAAACCTAACTGAACAATTCCAACAAGAGACTCTTGACAGGCTTCAAACTAACTGATATTGCCGGAGGACATTAGACGGGCTCTCACATGGATATTGCCATCTAAACATTCGGGAAAGTGCAACCGTATATTTCGAAACTGGGGGGGGGGGGGGGGGGGGGGGATAGTTACGCCAAGGACATAAACACAGCACAGGATAAGGAACAAGCTCAAAAATAGGGCCTTGGTTAACCCACTTGCCAAGCTCTGCAGCCGATCCTGCCACACAAATTGGCAATGCTCAAAGAGGGCTTTGTTTAATCATATGGGCAAGCTCGCTGAGACACCTGCCAAATCAAAATGACTACAAGCTTGAGACAGTGCCCAAACCTACCTTACACTACCAACAAGGAGACTCCTGACAGGCTCAGCTTACTGATATTGCCGGAGGACATAGACGGGCCTACACAAGAGATCTTGCATCTAAACTACATGGAAATGGACGTAACTATTCAGAAATAGAGGGGGGGGGGGGGGTAGGCGGGGTCGTTCCGCAAGGACATAAACAAAGACAGGTAAGACACAGCTCCAAACTAGGGCATTGTTAAAAACAAAAAAAAACCCTCCCCCCCAATCCAACACAAACTAATAAAACACAAAAACAAATAACCCAAAATTGACAAAGCCCTTTACCATGAGTCCTGCAAAAACTTGGCAAGACCACACTCGCGGGCTTGTGTTATCATATGGGCAAGCTCGCTGAGTCATGCCAAATCCAACTGACATACTCAAGCTTTGAGACAGTGCCCAAACCCTAACTGACAATTCAAACAAGAGACTTTGACAGCGTGGGGGGGGTGTGGGAGGTGTTAGTTATCGCCACGGAACATAAACAAAGCAACAGACACGACACAATGCTTTCGACCTCTAGGGTCTTTCTAGGCAACACAAAACAACGAATAGGACACTGTTCCTAAATGTCCTTTCCTTTTGCCTGAAGACGACCTAAGAGTCGAAATGCATTGTGACTTTCCTGCACTTTGTTTGTTCCATGTCCTTGCGGCAGCCAAACCCCTTCTTTCTCTAACAAGTTGCTTCATGTTCCACCCTCGGTCAACTCTGTTTTGCAAGTAATAGTTCTGCACTTTGTATCTTCTAAAACTGAACAACAGACAAACTGGCCCACCTGAGTCATCACTCACCACCTTCAGGTGATATTTAACAACGGTCCATTCTCTAGGAAAGGTGTGCATATGTTCTCCCACCATGGTCTTCACAGACCCCATAAAAAACAGAAAAACCAAAACACCCAAGATTGACTTTTAGTAGCGAGTGGTTTCACAGCAAACACAACGTCCATTGAGCACAAGCTTAGCTCACCTCCCCCATGGGCACCCAACTAGAGGTCACAAAACACTTAGACTTCTTTAGTGGTGTTCATGCAGATTTTTAAAGGTAAATGGGACTTGGAAACGTTAGGACCCAATTGATTTGGCGCGTCATTTTCCATTTTTTTGCTATAGAAAGTCAACACAAATGGCCTCCAAGCACAAGATTTTCAGAAGCATAAGGCTCTAATGTTTTATCAGCCGCGCCCCATCTATAAATCAGTTTAAAATGATATAGAATCACTATCTTAAACACGTTTGCGGTTTACAAAACAGACCAGTAATGTTTTATATTATTCATGAAAATGGTGTTCATTCTAGGGGCCCTTTCAATAGTGGGTGATGGCTTCGGTCCCACCAATTCTTCTTCAGCCAATTATCTGGTAGTGTGTGAACTTGTTTTTACCATGTTTGGGTACTAACACTTGTACTCGCAAAATTATGTCCAGTTCCCTCGACTTCGTTGCGTTGCAGAAATTTGTGGGAAGCGGTTGTGGAAAACAGAGAGCTCAAGATATGGTAAGAACAGAACGGACACCAGACAAACCGTAAGCAAAGGTAGAGGCCGACAGAGGTACCGAGAGCGAAAGGAAAAGGGGATGATACTAGCACAGACTGTCCAGGGCGGGGGAACAATTTGTTACAAAGCCACCCGGGTCCCCAGGGGGAGAGCGTGAGGGCCATCCAAAATGAACTAATTATCATTTACAATCAATTTGTAAACATTCCAATACGGATTTTTTGTCAAAGACAAGTTTTCCATTTTGGTTTTTTGCAACATGTTCTGTACACTTTGAAGCTTCCCAATGTAGATGTTAGGCACTTCCAGTTGCATGCTCACTCTGAAGGTGTTGCTTCCCGCCAACCGCTTACTTACCTCCCACCTCTGAGATCCCCAAAGAAGAGACCGGCACTTGCGATGGATGAAGCACCCTGGAGATGCTTGTTTCCCCTTGAAGTGTTTCTCGCCAGCCGTTACCTACAACCAGAAACAGACATGATCATTAGAAAATTGCCACTTTAAATTATGCGCTGAGTTTGTTTTAGAAAACCAAGTCTGGTGGGACAAAAATCCCCGCACAACAATCCACACTTTTTTCAATTACTCACCTGCCAACTTCGTTGCTTGTTATTGTTTTCGTTCCTGTGCACAACACTCGCAGGGCTACTTGGTACTAGAGGAGGCCTCTGTTAATTCCGACTGGAAAGACTGTGTGCACCGTCGTTTTCAATTGCCTCGCCATAAAGACACACATGCTCTAACCTCCGGTTACTTTTAATTTCAATATACGGCTCCTATCGAGAGATAACCACCGATGCCAACAGGATTACACAGGATCACTGTAGAACAGAAATGCTTATCTGCACTTTTGCCCAGCAGCCAAGAATCAAAACAATTACTCACTGATATGGTGTGACAAGGTAATTGTAAGGTGATTACACAGTCACATGATGGTTAAGAACTAGATGAAGGTTTCACAATTAACAAACGGTTTATTTCCCATGGGATGAAATAAGGTTCCACAACTGAGAAATTGGAACGATGCATATATTCTACTAAACATCAGACCCCAAAAAAGAATTTTTGTCAATATCAAGAAAATTGAATACACTCTTTTAGCATTGTTGTTTTTGATCCAATACTTTGAAAATTAAACTCCAACTGGTTAACCCACAGGCACGTATCTGCTATTATATGGCTAGCAATCGTAAAGAATTCCATCCTCAGTACAGAACCTTTTGCTAGAAGCAAAAAAAGCAAGTCAGCTCATTATAATTTATTTCGTTAACCTATTACTAAGAAAAACGGGTATCGTGTGAAAAATTCACAAGTATTTGTAGGTTCATACCAGCCCATTTTTTACACTGGTGTATCGGCAGCCAGATAGATCAACTGCGCAAGAGGCATCAGCTTAGAGTAAACATTCAAAAGCCCTCAGTAAACTCGACATTGTTTGAATAAGATAAAATCCATTTCCCTTTTGTTCTCATTGGCGTAGTTTTATTTCATAGACTTCCAGCTAGCAAACTCTGAAAAATGCGTCTTGGGTTGACTGCTAAATTTTGAAAAAAAGTGCAACATAAAACAAGTCCAGTTATCACCGTAAACATCTCCAGCGGCTTTCTACTTTTATATTCTCTGGAAAATGAGGTCCATCACTGGAATAGATGACAGGAGATTCGTAAAGTTTTTCTGTTGTTGTTTTCTGACCCATCATGGGTTGTCTTGAGAAGCCCCATCTGGCGGTTGGGCTGGGATGTTCGCACCTATAAAAACTCTCGATATCCCTTCACTTTGGTTGGTCCTAGCAGTGTCTATGGACCCGAACAGAGTGTACCAGTCCATTCATTCTCACCACTGGCAATACCGTACTGAGGAAGATTGTACTGCAGTTTTACCGATATACCGGGCAATACAGCAAAAAGTGCCATTTTCTGACACTCTACACCAGTTTGTAAGTTCTCATTTTAAAGTTTATTACTTGAGATAGGCCTTATACAAAACTAGTAGCCAATTGAGTTAGGCTAGATTGTATTTGGGTCATCAATTCATGCATTTTCCGAATGCGATAGGTTAATTCAACATAACCTTTCGTTCCGCTAGGGACTCAGTCAGTCAAGATTTGAAAATCACTAACTTGCCACTTGGCCAACAAATTTTTGAGAGAACCACTCGTTGTATTGGTCATCCCCCATCACCAGTTTATCAAGCAGCACAGCAGCACCCATCCCCTCCCCAAGGCCAAACTGAAACCAAAGAATCCCTCACGGTCTCCCCTAGGCTTATCTATATGCCAGATCTCCCGTCCTTCGATCTGTTACACCAAATGATTTAAGTAAAACTCCCACCTGTACATGTATCAGCGAAGAGACCTGCTGTTTCAAGGTGGGCCTCTGCAGTCTCGTTTGCCTGATGTCTCTTGGCTGGTAGGCACACCCTAAACATAACAAAAAAAACACATAGCTTTGAAACAATGTCCTTCTATTTCCGCGTAGGCATCCCCGCCCCATGCCAAAATCTGTAAGTACCTGCCCAGAACGTGTTCCTGGTGTGACTGTGCTATGAGGCAAAGGTCATGGATTTTGAATTCTTGCTAGTTATGCTTGAAATGATCAACCAGGGGGGTGAGACAAGAACACGTTTTTATTATATACATTTGTAGTGTAGGTAAACTTAAACATGGCTTACAGCAATCTATGCGCTTTTGGAAAAAGAAAAATTTAATGTCAATTCAACAGCAGTGTTGTTGGAATACCTACCTGTTTCAGCGAGAACTTTGGGTTGTAATGACTGATGTCATTTTGCCAGCATTGGTATGTGATAGAGTTTTTAATCAAATCATAGGCATATGGAAGCAGACAAAATGTGTTAAAGTTCTGTGTAAACAGAAAGGACGCAAAACGAACAGGAATGGGACGTTTTGCCAACCACAAAAACGAACCAGTTTTAAAACAAAAAAAAAATAAAAACAAAAAAAAAAAAGTAGTACAAAAACTGTTTTTTATTTTTTTTTTTTTTTTTTTTTTTTTTTTTTTTTTTTTTTTTTTTTTTTTTCTTTTTTTTTTTTCCATTTTTTTTTTTTTTTTTTTTTTTTCAATCCATGACTCAGAGTGCCGGTTAGTCATGTGATAGAGACCATGGACACATGCTCAGTGTTGTGGGCTCAAATGCCATCAGTGCATGAAACGATTTATTTTCTATATCAATACAGTTTTGATTCTTCTTCATACATTAAAATCCCATAAATCACTGAAATCCCCCCAAAATAAAATTGAAATCCCAAACACTAGGGACCACCAGCCGTGGCGCTGAGGTTAGCGCCACAGGGACCTTTCTGTCAGGGAGACGGGGTTGAATCCCATAAGGAAAAACACAAATACTTTGTGGGCTTTTTTGGCCTCCGAAAGGTCCTAGCAGCAGTTGATTGATGCTTCTAGGCCTCTAGTTGGGCGGAGACTCGGTACACACAGCCAAAAGTTCAAACCATTGTTACTATGCTAATTAGAGAGTGTTGTTCCAAAAATTTCCTGACAACAGCGGGGGCCAGGTTGACGCTGGGGGATGAAAGGAAGCGTTAACAGTATGTCCTGTCATGTAATCTCTAATCTGTACGCATTGCTGTTGCTTCATCATTTTATCATTCTCATCAGAAATTTTTTTTTTGAATGAGTCAGGTTTGTGTAGCCTTTAATGCCATGCTCCCACATCGGTGACCTCAGAGTTTCGATTTCCTTCACTACTTTATTCCTGTGGTGAGTTTGTGTTCAGAATCTTTCGGTGTGCTGGGAGGGTCCCCGACGTGGGGCTGTCGTTCCATGAAAGCAGTGACGGTTTGCTAGCTACGGGAGGACTCCAAACACAGTTTTTAGTCTGCGTTTGTTGGGACTAAGCTATTATTTGTCCATTAGAAAGGGGGATTAGTCGGTGGTTGTCCTGCGTAGTTTAAATCAGAACAGGCACTACTGAACACCCATCGACTGGATAAGCCCGCAGTGCAGGGTGTCTTCTGGTGTGTGTCCCACCGCGATTTAAAACTTCATCTCATAGTGCCCATGGGATGCCTGGTTGCTGCAAACTGAGGGACAGACTGAGCTCGACAGGCTTCGGGAGGCTGGAGAAGGAGCCACAGCACTGGGAGTAAAAACGCCACCTTGAAGGCGGACAGAAAAATGGATCAGAAAAAAATCCCAATACAGCACAGGGAAAACGGCTTTACTTCTGCAGCAGAAACCTACAAAACCAGCAATATGTCGTTGCTTTTGTTGTTTGCTTTACTTTTTTCCCCCTGGGCCCTTTACCAATCAATCTCGGCTTTTGGTTTCGTCCAATGTAAATTCTACGATATGCATTTCCTTTTTGTATGCGTGACACCAATGACGGACACATATTACTCAGTTTCATCATGCATGTTCCATATACAATGAAAACTGAACTCGGGACAAATAGGGGGGGGGGGGGGGGGGTGGGGGGGTGGGGGGGGGGTGGGGGGGGGGGCGGGGGGGGGTGGAGGGGGGGGGGGGGGGGGGTGGGGGGGGAGGGGGGGGGGGGGGGGGGGGGGGGGAAACCCCCCCCCCCTCCCCCTTTTTCCCCCATACTTAAAAAAAAAAAACCCTTTTTTTTTGTATTTTTTTTTTCTTCATCCAAGCTGTTCCATATACCTGAAAACATGGTTAACTTTTTTTTTTTTTTTTTTTTTTTTTTTTTTTTCTATTTTTTTTTTTTTTTTTTTTTTCCAAGATTTTTTTTTTTTTTTATTAGGGGGGGGGGGGGGGGGGGGTTGGAACAGTATTATCTCGCAGGCCCCCCCTCCTACCCTCCATGTCTCTTCCCTCTGTTCTCCCTATATTCATAATAAGAATTAAAGACGTACAAATTGTGCATCATGGAGGAATTTTTCTAAGGTTGTTCAGCTTTTAGGGGTGTTTATTCTTATAATTGCCCTCCAGACTTATTATACAGACAAAACACCCCACACCAGGAATTGGCATTCTTTTAAGATGGCAAACATACTACACGAAGGGAACGTAGTAGCGCCTGCAATGAGGGGCCTTAGTTCAAGTCTCGCCGCATGTTGCCTATCATTTGGCAGGTAACATAACATCTGTTTTACCTCGCTTTTTTTTTTTTGACAACCAGACAGCACACAGATATATTTACACCTCATTACCCCCAATGTTACATCAGTATATGTCATGGGGAAACTAGGGGTGGAGGGAGGTGATGAGAATGGTTTTGGTGTCTTCTCATTGTTCCTTTCTTTAACCATTAGAGCTTGTGAGCACAGGTTACATACACTGATTAAGACTTTCTTGATTTAAATATCTGCAGGGGGCTTGGGGCAAGTGGCATTTACGTTTTTATTTAGGCTTACACTTCATGAAAAAAAAAATTAAGACTAGCAAGAGAAGCGGAAGGAGAAAAGCTAAACTCACCGGCTGCTATCCCTTTCAAGGACTGCTTTCGCCTATCATTACTATCAGCGAGCGTATTCACTTTCAGCAAGGCAGTGGATTCACCTGGGGGAGAGAGATCAGCGTAACATGCAAGTACCCCATGGCAGTAATGTGGGATGACTTGGCCATGTAATACACCTGGCCACACAGGGGACCATATGGTCCCCACAATCTTTGACATTTTTAAGCAACAAACATGATATTGATTGGGTTTACTTTTTTTCCTTCATGATAACCTATCTCATATCAAAATGACACGGTAGAAAATCATCAGTCCAGGCGCTCTTCGGATACTACTAACGGTACAAAAAACAATATGGACCACAACCACTTTTGATCATAAATTTGAAAACTGACATGGTTACGTCCTTCATTGGATGTGTATACAACACAAAAAAACTGAAAGTCTAATGCAATTAATAACAAATGAAATACTCTAGTGGCCTGTGACTATTTCCCAAATATTAATACAACAAAAAAAAATAACGTCCTCCATCAACTTTGAAATTGCAACAGCATTTCATTGTTTCATGTTAATGCATCTATACGCCAGGAAAAGACATGTTCAGACCCAAGGAAAGACAGTTTCTTGAAACTTTGCCCCTTCAATATTTGGGTCGGTCTCTTAAGGGGGGGGGGCTTTTTTTTCTGGGGCCCCTGAAGTACTGTTTCAAGGGCCCCCCTGTGTGTGTTTTTCTTTGTGCGTGCTATGTGTACTGAACCAGTCAGAACAAAAGTCTAGTGTTGGCAGCAAAAATTAGCTTGGCGACGGTTCAAGAATCATTTACTTTTTTATTTAAATCATACAAAGGTCCTCATCTAAAGTTAGTGGCCTCATAGACTATAGAAGCTGTTGTGACAACAAATCACCAACAAACTTCCGGCTTAATTTAATTTTGACATTGATATTTACCTTGTGAATACATTTGCTTACTATTCTAGTACGGAGGTTGGTGCACAGCTCGCAGATTCAAGCTGGGGGGGTCACACTTCAATTATACGATGTTGAAATATACTATTTCACAACTTCTTGATGGGGTGAGATTTCTGTATTTGTGTTTGAATCTCCTAATTAGCTTGACCTCTTGAGTTGAGGAAATTTAGCTTGACTCCTGGATGCTTTGTTCCAGTCTGAAATGCTGAAATGCAGTAACACGATGGAAGGGAAATGGACCAAACCCGAAAATGTTAATCTTACGTGATTTCATAAGAAGCACTGCTCTCTTCTTTCTCCAAGCTGGTAAAAATGGATGAAACTGATCTGTAAGACTGCCAAAAGAAGGACATACATTCTAAAATGCTCTTCTAACATCCTAATTGTTTAGTATTGTCATTCTCTCAACACTTTTTGTCTCAAGAGTCTTTAGCAGGAAGTGTTGCCAAAATGGCAACATCGTTCTGGATCAAAGGCTTGGTTTTCACATAAGAATGAGGTCAAACAGTTCAACTCATATATTTTTCTCACTCTGCCTTTCCAATTTCTATCAACTTTTTTTTCCTCAATATCTATTTTGATCATCCCAATCGCACGACCAGCGCGTCTACTGGCTGCTAGTTTTGCTTTCCGATTCCCGGGCAAAATATTTCTTTTTTTTTTTTTTTTTTTTAAAAATATACAAATTTCCAGGTTAGCACTTAGGGCCCTCCCCTTGATTGTGATGTATTTCACAGTGTAAAGGTCCATCACCCAATATTAAAATGTAACTCTGTTTTGACAAGCAAAGACTTAATGTTTCGGTATGCTCTCGTTCCCCCTGCCCCCGCTAAACCATTCATTTATAAATGCATAAGCTAAATGTTTCTGCTCAAGGTCCGGAGAGGTGGAGAAAAGATCTATACCCCCCCCCCCCCCAATCCATTTTTATGCCTTTTAGGCCCGTTCTCCTCTTGCCTTCTGTTGGTGGCTCTGTGCACCTTACTTGTCTATTTTAACGTGGTCAGCAGAGAATGCGGGGGGGGGGGGGGGGGGGGGGGGGGAGGACTTGCTTGACATTGAAAATTTAAATGCCGAGCTGTGTCCTACCGCGATCCACTCTCTTTTTTTCTTCCTTTCCTATTGACAGTTACACCTTTTTGTTTAATGTTTACGACACTAAATCGAAACAGACATCAGTCATCTTATTACTTGGAGTACCTCCTTTACATGGCTCACTAATGTCTGATGTTGGCAGGTCTGGTCAACTCCATCGCACGGAAGCATACATACACTGACACCCGTTCTCTAATCTTTGCGTTTCAGCTGACTAAAAACAATTAATGTCCCTGAAGTAGGCTACAGCTAGAAGGCAAGTCCTTGCACGCAACAGACATTTCCCTTTTTTTAAAACTAAATTTAAAGTGCACCCAGGTTGTTAATCATTTAAAAATCAGTTTTGTCTCGACACAAAGAAAGCCCAAACAAAAATTCTCGTTTTCCAACATGAAAATGCAACGTCCGAAATCGAGACGCTGAGCATGCCATCATGAAACTAAGGCATTTGCATAAACGTTTCACTTCAAGGTGGAGTGGAATTATCTCCATCTTTCTCGTCCTTTTAGTTTTTTTCATTTCTATTTTATCATGACAACGATTATTACAACATGTAATACCACTATCCAGAAGGAAATATTACTCACTAACTTTTTTTCCACCAGACTGTCGGCCTTTTGTAATGTTTGTGGTGACGTCACCGTAATAAGCAGCCACTTGACACGGAGGACCACACTGTTTAATCATATGCAAGTTCATGAGGTCATTACCCCTGAAGGCGTCAGCTCATTGAACTTCCAGCGCCAAAGTCATATGTGTGTGTCTTTGACCCTTACACCCACCGAGAACGTTTCAGCGTTGTTATGGATATTTAGATTTTTATATGTGACGTAAAGGTAATAGAATTTGGCAGTTGAATATGGGGTTCTCGTTGTGCGCAGTAACGGGACAATACGATTACTCCTTTATAAGACATGGTCCTCCACAGCCCGGTCGTTGGCGCTTGTGGCAATTACTGCATAAACATAAGGTAGCACACACACACACTCACACACCACACCCCACACACACACACACACACCACACCCCACACCACACACACACATACACGCACCACGACCACACGCACGCACGCACGCACGCACGCACCTTCCCACCACACACACACACGACGCTCACACCACACACACCACACCACCACACCCACGCCACACACACACACACAACACCACACACCCACACACACACACACACACACACACACACACACACAACACGGGCGCGCGCCCTCGCGTGGATTGCCTTTCTTGGACTGGACAAATAACAAAAAAAAATAAAAATAAAAAAAAAAAACCAAAAAAAAAAAAAAAAAAAAAAAAAACAACAAAACAAAAACAAAAAACATAAAAAAAAACATAAAAAACACTTTTTTTTTTTGTCCCTTTTTGTTATTTCCTCTCAGGTATTTAGTGAGTACCGTTGCCCTGACAGATGACTTTATATTCAAGCTAAACGTTGATCTTGGTCTGAAAAGTTTAGGGGGGGGGGGGGGATGATGGTCACCACACCGTTTTCAGTCTTTTGGGGACCGTACCTTCCTGCTACAACCATTGGTGGTTGCTCATCATGTTTCTTTTGTTGGTCTTTCAGACTGTGAATCTGCCAACAGCGCTATAGGGACACTATTTATACCCCCGTTAGGCTATTTCATTTGTCTGGTTGAATAGGTGGCGCCCGGCTTTTTTTAAACTACTTCCTCTCACTTCGGGGGGGGGGGTTTCAGTGGTGTTGGCTGCTAGTTTTTTCTCTGGCTCTACGTATTGCATCTGATTTAAAGTGGTGCATCCCCTGAGGATGGAATATGTTTGGATCCTGCAGATATATTTGTTCTACTGTCAGTGGTGCTAGGTTTTGTGAAGTTTCCTGGCGAATGGAAAAGGAGTCTCTGAAGGAAAACTAGGGTTTTCCTTTGCTCTTTTCTCCTGCTTGCTGATTCTGGGTTGCTGAAGGCATTCGTGCTGTGGCTTTTCCCCAGAGCTTCTTGGTCCTTTGTTCAGGAACTGGGAAAACGCTGCTTTCGTTTTCAGGTTTACTTTTTTTCCCAGAATTTAGCCATCTCTCATTGGCGGCGTTTGAGATTTTTAGGAAGG
>CM031628.1:10549597-10559597 GCA_018398815.1 Conus ventricosus | reverse complement strand
TCTTGCATTGTCCTGTTGGAATGTCCAGTTTGGGTGTTGCACAAAAAAAGGAACGACATGGGGTCTGAGCACCTGGTGGATGTAGCACTGTGCATTGACACCCTGTCCACGACCAGGACCAATGTTCTGAAAGATGACTGGTCCTATGGCGTGGTTAATACCAATTGCACCCCATATCATAACGTTCGGGCCTCCCCAGGGGTTCCGCTCTACCACACAGGAGCCAGCATAACGTTCACCAGGTCGACGCCATATTCTGACACGACCGTCAGCCATGTCAATACAAAAACGGCTCTCATCTGAGAACAGTATGCGTCCCCACTGCTGCCTGCGCCAGTTGATTCGGGCTTGTGCCCACTGCAGCCTGTCCTGCCGGTGTCTTGGTGTCAGTACCGGACCTCTGTGAGGACGCCTACATGCCAGCCCGTTCTCCTGAAGACGCCGCCGCACAGTGTTGAGGCTGATTCGTTGCTGGAGATTCCCAGGCACCTGTCGAGCAGTGTTTGCGGCTGTTTGCCGCCTGTCCCGCAGATGGGTTCGAACAAAATGGCGATCCTCTCTTGGTGTGGTGACCCGAGGACGGCCTGGCCGGGGACGATCATCAGTGGTACCAGTGACTCGCATGCGGTGCTGCAGACGATAGATGGTTGAGATGTGGACGTTAAAGATGTTGGCGACCTGCCTGGCATCCACACCAGCCTCCAGATGGCCTAGGGCACGATTGCGTTCCTCTGCTCGTAGTCTTGGCATCTCTGTAGCGCTCAGACGGCAAGTCGTTATCTGAACCTTGTAGCGCGGCTTTATAAAGGCTGCATGCCTGCGTACTTGTCGCTGGTTAACTTTGCTCTGCAATGTGTGCACGTGCCTCACATGCAGCAACCAGTTTGCAATTTTTGTTGACCCTCCAATGCCGGGAATGATGTGTTGCTCACACAATTTTTTCACTGCACGTGAGTCTTGGACCCAAACAACTTGCCACAATGGTTCAATATTGTATATTCACCCCTTTGCACCCGAAAAATAGCCTTTCAATTTTTCGGGTTTTTTATGGAAGTCAGTGTAGTTTCAGCAGAAGTGGCAACTGCAGTAGCAATGGCAGCAGCAACAATTACAGCAGCAGCAATGTTTTTGGCACTGACTGAGAGTAAGAAGCAGCAACAACAATAGCCGAAGCACCACCAGCAGTGGCAGATGAAGCAGTAGTAGTGATAGTTATATCAGCAGTAGCAGCAGCAGCAGGAGCAGCAGCAGCAGCAGCAGTGGTAGATGTAGCAGTAGTAGTGATAGTTGTAGCAGCAGCAGCAGCAGTAGTAGTATTAGCAGTAGTAGTAGTACCAGCACCAGCGTCAGTGGTAGAAGTTGCAGCAGCAGCAGCAGCAGCAGCAGCAGCAGCAGCAGCAGCAGCAGTAGTAGTAGTAGTAGTGGTAGTAGTGGTAGTAGCAGCAGCAGCAGCAGTAGAAGCAGAAGTCGGCAATTGCGTCGTCGTCGTCGTCGTCGTCGTCGCGTCGTCGTCGTCGTCGTCGTCGTCGTCGTAGTAGTAGTAGTAGTAGTAGTAGTAGTAGTGGTGGTAGGGGGGGGGGGGGGGGGGGGGGGGGGGGGGGGGACGAAATTCTGTTTAATATGCCATCACAGATACAAATAATTGTAGACATTTAATTAAGATTATTTTTGTATTACATCGTGATGATTAACAGGAAAAAAGAAAAGGTGGGGAGAGGGAGGGGAGACAATTGGATAGTGGGCAGGGGTTAATAGGAAAAACTGCAGGGGTCAATCACAATTGCACACCTGAAGCGATCTAATGTACAATTACATGATGTCACTCAATGCACTTTGTAGAAGATAAATCGTGAATTGACTAAGAGAAACAACAGATAACGAGTTTAAAAATACAAAGCCATCAATACTCCTAGTGTCTGTGACCAGCACACTTTCATCAAGAAAGGCTTCATCAACTCGTAACAAACATTGCCGTGCTGAATAGTAACACCATTATGATACACTTGATATTATGACAACTTTAAGTCCATATGTATGATGATTTGTATTTCATTTCATTCCATGCCCAGCTGACTGCAAGATGGTATATTCAGGCTGTCAACATAGTAAAACATATTTTCTTAAGCACGCTGAAAATGCTTTTAAATATTCGTTTACAAAATCATTTATCAGACGAAAAATATCTATCTTTTAGGAATTTAAAGGTTAAACCTGGTGGAACATCTTAGAGCAGGGTTTTCATGATGTCTACTGTAATGTGTTTCTGTCTTGTGTCATGGAAAGCCCAACACTTCAGAAGGACGTGTTTTATTGTGGGTGGTACGTCACAGGGAATGCACCACAGAGCGTCTTCATCTTACCTAATATATGAGAAGGTTTAAAAAGACTGGCCTGTGTGGAATCGACACAAAACATATTCTTTTTTTATGGCCACTAGAGGGAAATTGCAAAATTTCTTGAAATTTAAATCAGATTTGAGCTTTTATTATCTTTTTTGGTGATCAAGTCCTCTTGTCAGCATTGGACATAAATCTGAGATTTGGATTTAAGATTGGTGTGAGGAATAGAAAACTTACTCCAGTCTTTATTTGTGGCATTCGTGGCAAGTTGATCAGCCACCTCATTGAATCAAATGCCTACAAGACTGGAAACCCAAGAAAAAACTACGTTGTAACCATGAGATTTTAGAGGTATTCATTTTTTTAAATCCCCAGTTGATAATGCTTAAGATTATAGCCAGTACCAAAGCAAAACGGAAGTCAGACAGAATGATACATTGTTTATGATTTGATTTAGAGACTGTTTGAAATGTCAGAACCAATACTGTGAGATCAGCAATGTAGATGGAGCAGACTGAGGGAAATTCGATTGAACATTTCTGAGATGAAGAGGTTGAACAAGAAGCAACAAAACCAGATTCTTTTTCGATTTGGGGCCATGAGTAAAATACTCTGAAAGGATGGAATTCTAGAATAAGATTCAGCAAAAGTGCCTCGTTTGCCAGAGAACTGATGGTTGTCTTTCATAAGAGGCAAGAACAAAGCCGTTCGCAGTGTGGAAAGTCCACAGTGAATTGTCTAGAAATTTGGACTAGTCTCACACCACTTCAGGGTCGATATCTGCGTTGGAAAGTAAACAGAGTCCAAGGGGCAGAATTGCTATGGGATTGTCCTCAAAATCTCTCGTGAATTTCGGTTGCAGTACACATTTGTAAGCAAGGATTGGGGGATTCCTAGAGGAGGTTTAGGCACAAGTTCAGAGAATATTTTAGACAACTATCGGAGAGGAATGCTTCATAGCGTCTACATGTGCACTGTACATATAAGCAGTGGAAAATGTTCACAGAGCCACGTCCCTTTATTGTGTATAGGATTCACTGTTCTGTGGTAAGAGAATGTTACAGAACCACCGATGACACAGTAGTCACCTTGTTTGGAGAAAATTAGAGCCATGTTAAGATGGAGAGGAGCTTCCTTATCAGTACTCCCATATTCATGTGTGTGCTGTATGTTCTTTCTGACAAAAAAAATTGAAATGCTGAATGAAACCTTTGAAGCTGAGGTTTTGGTCGACAAAAATTCCCAACAGCTAGAATGGGTGATTCATCCAGACGAATTTGGGAGTCATCAGAATTTTGTAAAGAGATGTGAAAGTGGATACATTTAGTTTTTTGTTGTTGAACATGTCCGTTATAAAGAGGGAAACTGGCTCTGAAAACCTAGGATATATAATCAACAATAGTACATTTTCCACATTGTGTTATACGCTGTCGCTAGGCCAGAAAAGCTACAACATGTTGATTGTTCATAAAGGTGTTGCAGATAGTGATTTCAAAATGGACATCTATAGAATTGTCCTTGTGCTTATGGAAAACAATATTGGTCTTTGGTCAAAGGCCATCAGTTTCTAGCTTCCACAATCGAGAGTTGACCTTCTTTTCTGTTAATTTACAAGATTGAAGATTACTGGTCAGAGCATTTGGACGATGATACGTAGGACTGGTCGAGTGTTTTCTAGATTTGGAAATCTGAATAATGAGAGCTTTCTACAAAGAGAGCAGGGAGTATCCTGTAAGCCCGATAAGACTGACTTTCAGACAAAAATACAAACAGTTTCTTGAGACGTTTCAACACTTAGAAATCAAAATCATGAAGGCACCGTTCTTTTGTTTAGAGTTTTTATTAAAACAATTAGAAAATAAATCTAGTTGCAAAGCGAGACGACTGCAGGCGGGAATCTAAACAAATCTTAAATAAATGTTAGCGAACCGCCCAGAGAACGTGGAAAAAACGAGTCACAAGACAAAACACAACGCGTTTCGACTCTTAGGTCTTCCTCAGGTGAGACATAAGCGAATAAAACAACGAAAATTCACTTAGCTTTGATCGCTTCAGATCGCTTAGGGTTTCCATGCAAATTGTTCTGAGAAGACTACTAGTAGTCTAAAACAACCAATGCACGAGTGTACCAAGAAAGATATGGAGGTATGCTGGAGACCTATCACTCAGACAACACCGATATGGCCCTGAGAAGAGAAGACATCTTCCAACAGGAGAACCCTGGACAAAGTATCTACAGTACCCAAAAGAGGACTGTGCCATTAAAATTTCCCAGTGGCAAACAGTTTGAAAAAGTTCTTCAACTGGGTTGACCAACTATATTCAACTGACAAATGCAGATGTTTGTTAAAGATATAAATAACAAACAGTTAAAGTTTTGTGTAGGATTATTTTGTCAGGTAAATCTTGTAAAGTGGTATTTAGATCAACAGGGCTGAACAACAGAGACATTGAGAATATCCCTACATGCCGTTCTAAGAGCAATGGGGTTTACTTGTTCAGAAGAGTTTCTCATGGTCAGAAAAAAAAGGAAGGTCTTCTGGTTTTGAATGTTTGTTTCCTGCAGAGCTTTGACCATTGGCTCAAGGTTATGACACAGAAACTGCAGTTCCTGGAAATTTGAACAGTCCACGTATATTTCAGTGGAGTACTGTTCTATCCATCATGATGATGAAATAACAGCGGTAGACATCCCACTTAATCTCCATTTCTTCATCAGATTGTAGTGAAAAATATTTATTTCGTAATCATACATGTGTTTTTGTTTGTTTGTTTATATATATATATATTTTGTTTTTAAGCCAGGAAGGTCGTTGTGGCTGTCTGTGAGTGTGATCACGTCTAACCAGTGCGTTGGACTTATATGTTGGTCAGACATCTGCTAGGTTGTAGACATGAGACCCTCTTCTTAAATTTGCTCATTTTAGTCATTAATTTATCTATGCTTTAGCTTTAAATAGTGTGCAGTGTGGTATCAAAACATAATGGATGAGGCGTAGCGTGTATGGACTAGTTCGCACGCAATAACACCTCCTTGATGAACGTGAAACTGTGTGTGTGCATGTGCCAGTATGAATGCGCGTGTGTGTGTGTGTCTATGGTATATATATACATATTCAATTATAAACAAAGCTTGCTCTTATGTCTTAGATTGAAGAAATAGGGGGAGATAAGCATTCATATCTGCAGCGGTGGATAATTCTCCTAACTAACAGTATGTGCTTGAGTGGGTGAATGGGGAATAATAAATGCTTCTCAAAATGAGCCTTCAGCAAGCTTATAGTCTCTATGGGGAGACAATCTCCAATGGGGAAAAAACTCACTAACATATAACTCCTGGTTCGATACCGGTATTTCGAAACCTGGTTGTTTCTCCTCAGTGACCGCGAAAAGTGGTAACGTGACTCCTCTGCCTTTTCGGTTTTAAGAAGAATGCTATCCAGAAAAGGCTGGTGTGCAATACCGTAGTATGTTTGTTGAATTTTCAAGAAAACAACCAAAGGTGTCACCGAAAAAGCAAAAGAAAATCATGAATAAGGAAAACAAGCTACATTTTCTTGTGAAAAGTAGAAAATATAAAAAGATAACCTCTTAATACACAAGTGCTGAGGGCCAGTTCTTGGAATGAATCCGCAAGGGACTAAATTAAATAAACTAATAAATTCCAAGGAGAAAAAGAAACACCCGAAGGTGCTGGGGAGGACCCAGAGAAGCACTGTCTTCACCTGCCTTTAGAGCAGCCCTGTACCACCCTTGGAGGCCTGCGCTGTGTTTGACGATGGGTACAGGCACGCGCAGGACACTCCATTAAATATCAAGGGACATAACTGCTCCTGAACAGAGGTAAATCAGACTGCAGGATGCAACTCATAACAGCCTTAAAATAGCATCCCCCATGGGTGTACCAGCCCGTATTTCATGACTGCAGAGCCCACCGGCGAAGAAACACCACCCTCCAGCTGCCGAGCACACCCCACAGACCCAACCACCCATGCCCACGGACAGATGAAGACAGTGCCACTCCAGACACAGCCAAGCTTTCGCCATACGGTCTTATGTGCCCTCAAGAGAGAATCCAAAGTTGTAGTCTTTCCCACTGTCAACAGGACTTTCCCTGTGGTCAGTGGGTCTTTCCTCACCGTCACTGGACCTTTCTCCAGGGTCAGCCTAGTTAAGGCAAAGAAGAAAAAGAAACACCCGAAGGTGCTGGGGAGGACCCAGAGAAGCACTGTCTTCACCTGCCTTTAGAGCAGCCCTGTACCACCCTTGGAGGCCTGCGCTGTGTTGACGATGGGTACAGGCACGCGCAGGACACTCCATTAAGATATCAAGGGACATAACTGCTCCTGAACAGAGGTAAATCAGACTGCAGGATGCAACTCATAACAGCCTTAAAATAGCATCCCCCATGGGTGTACCAGCCCGTATTTCATGACTGCAGAGCCCACCGGCGAGAGACTTAAGTCGTTAAGTAACCGAGCACCATTCCAGCAACTTACAGAGCAGCTTGGTGTTACAATGACTGCAAGAGATATTCAATTATAAATGAAGCTTGCTCGTATGTCTTAGATTGAAGAAATAGGGGGAGATGAGCATTCATATCTGCAGTGGTAGATAATTCTGCCTAACTAACAGTATGTGCTTGAGTGGGTGAATGGGGAATAATGAATGCATCTCAAAATGAGCCTTCAGTAAGCTTATAGTCTCTAAGGGGGAGACAATCTCCAATGGGGAGGAAACTCACTAACATATAACTCCTGGTCAGACAGCAGTATTTCGAAACCTGACTGTTTCCATTTTCGCAACTAAATGTTGTTTTTCTGTTTTTCATACTTCTTTCAAAAGTTTTCCAATGTGAGGTGCTAAGTAAATTTGCTAGACGGATGAGATTTAAGTTTTCCTTGTTTAAGTATTGGATTAACAGTAGCTGTCTTCCTGTCTATAGCGAGCATTCCAGCATATCTGGAAGAACTCCATAACTTTGACAACAGACCATATGGAAAATGCGTGACTATGTTAATCAAAACAGGATCAGAACTCGTGGTTAGCTTACCTAGTTCCGTACAATTACATAAGTTCTTAAGTCGTTAAGTTTGTGTTTATATATGAAGTGATACTGTCTATGCTGAGCTGCTAAAAGTTTGGTATTAATCTTCAAACTCCTTTCTTCGGATTTGTTCAGCCAGAGATAAATGCTGAATTCAGTTTTTATCATTAAATCAAAGTATCTGCAAATAATTTGGCCTTTTTGTCTTAAAAATTCACTAAGATTTGTTGTTAAGATGTAAAGCAGACTAAGGGAGATTGTATGTGCCCTTGATTTGTTTTAAAATTTCTTTCCATGATTTGAAAACAAAACCATCTGCATTTTTTTCAAACAAAGCATCATCAAATTGCCATTATACTGTTTTAAGAAACAGTTACTGATTTTGTCTTTACAATCAATTGTTTTGAATTTAGTGCACACATACACACACACACACACGCACGCACGCATGCATGCACGCACGCACGCACACACGCACGCACGCACGCACGCACGCACGCACACACACACACACACACACACACACACACACACACACACACGCACGCACGCACGCACATGCCACAACAGCAGAATCAATAACAATAACAACATTAACAACAACCAACAACAACAATTAACCCAGACCTTACTTGAAATCTTCATTTCCAGAGTTGGTCAGACCCACATATACATCACGAGCTCGGTTGCGTGCCCATACCACGTGTTTGACGGCCCCCATTTCCTTGTTGGAATTAAAACTGGCCAGATAGCCACCTTCCTTGCCACACTTTGTTTTAGCCTCGTAGTGGGTCAGTGGCTTCGCTGGCTGGGCCAGTAGATAACAGCGACCCTCCACAAGAAATCTGCCATGATCACACAGTTCATGGTGACACTGGTTTTCATCTTGAGCCGAGTCACATTCAACGATCAGATTGCAGGAGAGATGAGGTTGAAAGTCAGTCCAGCATGGTGCGGAACAGTTCCACGTAGTATCAGACACTTTCCGGGGGATGGAAGATTGCTGTGTGGTACAGGATCACACACAGACACACACACAGACACAGACACACACACACACACAGACACAGACACACACACACACACACACACACACACACACACACACACACACACACACACATATATATATATATATATATATATATATATATATATATATATATATATATATATATATATATATATATATATATATATAAAAGTAAACACAAAATACTCTATTTATGACTGCTGTGAGGATATTTTAATGTTGTGCAGTCTCGTGGTCGCCCAAAAGGCTGTATGTCATACGCTGTTGAAGGCGTTTTTGAAATCACAATTTGGTACAGGTTATGCTGGTGCTGATAATATCTGTCACACATTATCCTCAAGTTAAAAATCTGTTCCGTGGTACTGCACCTGCTCTAAACCCTGCCGGTTCCTCAGCAATGATCTTCTCTGCTCGCGGCTTCAGTCTGTTGAAAAGAAAGTTTAACATCACCTTGCTCGGGTGACTAGTCACAGTGTTGTTTCGGTAAGATTAAAAGTTGTAAATTGCCTTTCTTGGGGAGAGTGGTGATCGGGGATTGGGTCCATGGTGTTGGTCACTCACCAGTTTGTTACAAATGGCTGTGAAGGCGTTGATCATGGCATCTGTTCCTTCCTCCACTGACTCTGATGCTATGTTTTCCACCCCCTGGTTTTCCCAGTTTCAAGGACTTCACTGCTGCTTCTGCTTCTTCATGCAGTATGGAAAAGCTGTCACTGTCTGTTATTGGGGGGAACTTTCAGGACTTGAGGGTGTGCTGTTGTGATGAAGTTGTATAATTCGGAGCAGTATTCTGTCTAACGGTTGAGAATGGCGTGGTCTTCTGTGAGGCACTCCCCTGACTTTTCCTGTGTGGAGGAAACTCGTCTTCAATCAGAGGTATGCTTTCCCACTGTTGTTCTTCTGTAGGCTGTCCTCTATGTCTTAGCACTACTCCTCTACCCATATGTCCTTTGCTTTCTTCATATTTTCCTTTATCTCTCTGCTAACTGCTCTATACCGTTTGATCCATCTGCTTCATTTTTCTTGTTCTTCAGTTCTCTCCTCTTTTCTCACAAGTCAAGAACATCTGCAGTGACCTAACGCTTTTTGACAGGATGATGTTTGCCAAAGGTCTCACTGGCAGTTTCAGTCACCGCAGTGTTGGAGGTGTTTACAAGTATGTCAACGTCAGCATCTTCTTCCACATCAAGGATGGAGAATGCTGTAAATTTTCCGCCTATCATGGCCTGAATGGCCTCTGATACCTCAGGGTTCTTCAGCTTTTCGAGGTCAAACTTGAGCCGAGTGCTTCTGTTTGCTGATTGTCTGCAGGCGTACTTGGAAAGTCATCATTAGCAAGTCATGGTCATTTCTTACCTTAGCTCCCGGGAAGCTGCGTGTCTTCACAATGTTTACGCTTGACTGAAAATGTCTCTTTGCCATGATATAATTAATCTGGTTGTGGCGTTGTCATTGGGCTGTACCATGTCAATAATTTTTATGCTTTGTTGTGTCCAAATGGGTTTGCCATTATAAGGTCGTTGGAAACTCTAGTAGTCGGAGGCCTCTGTCCTTCATCTCGCTGTTGCAAATTTTCCCGCA
>CM031628.1:10542097-10547097 GCA_018398815.1 Conus ventricosus | reverse complement strand
AGAAATTGATATCTTTGACTCAAAAATCATTCAGTTGCCATATTCACAGCTGTTGGTCATATAAGTGAGGAACTGTTGTAGGGAATGCATTGTTGAGGCCATAAATGTGAGCGTTTATTGTCAGCGTCGTGCGTGTGTGTCTGTGGCAAGACTGAATGTTTGAATATCGGAGTGTGTGTAATTTCACCTTCATGAATGTAAACGTGTTAGATGAGTTATGTGAATATATATGATTAAAGTATAAATTGCATCTGAAGAATTTACTACTATGTTATCTTTTCGCATTGTCTATTTTTTTGTTAATCGATGTTAATTGTTACGTATCTGTGTGTGACGTTCTGTAGTTCTGGTGCATAAGACAGTGACAGATATAAAGCAAAGTGCAGCTCACACACACATCAGTGATAGACAAAAACACAGCAAAAATACACAACATTGACATACGACAACAAAGTAGAGCAGGCACAGAAGTGACGGGAACAAAGTGAAACATTGCTAACACAACATGATCTGACAAAAGCAAAGCAGAACATACACAACAGTAACACATAACAACAAAGTAGAACAGGCACACAAGGACAGGAACAAAGTGAAGCATAAGCTAACACAACAGTAACTGACAAAAGCAAAGAACATACACAACAGTTAGAGACGAATCACACGCAGGCAACTTTTTTCCCTTTTTTTCCCCTGACGCTGACGGGATTCGAACCAGCAACGTGGGCGTCTCAAGGCGTGTCTTTTTGAAGGAGGTTGCGCCAACATCGCTATCAGACACCTGTTCAAGGCTGGGAGCTGTTACATGGGATCATAGGCTGATGAGCCTACACATTCCCTTGCTCCAACCTCTCGGTGAGGATTTTGGCCTGGAAGCTAGATTCCCCACAAGCTGCTGGTTAGATTTGCATACAGCTCAGTCTTGTAGATGTGAGCTTGTTCCATTCTATTTTCTTATGGCACAATGGATTCGATCAAAATCATTCGTTCTGATGACCCGAAGTTGAGAAAAATGTCCGATCTCATGCAACTTGAGATCTCTGGATGATTCTCCCACTCTTGAAGGACTGCTGTGCAATCCCAGTAATCCATTTCATCTGGTAACCCTTGCTTCCAGTTCTTGATATTGCAGCTGTTCCAGACATGATTTGTAATCGCCTGCCGTGAAGAATGTCGTTCCTGGCGTTTCTGCTGGCTAGTGCTTCCTTGGCAATGCTAAAATCATGTGCAATCTCTTTGAGCACTTGGTTGTGCCTCATGCGTACCTTCCCTGTGTTAGTTCTGCTTTGCATGAACCCTGGACATGTTCCACTGTTCGTTTGCAATGACGAGTGGATACGTCGGATTATCTGATTTTGCCCCTTTGACCAGGTTTGATCTCAAGGGCAGAAGGTCAAATACAGATCTGAGGATGAAGCTGACTCTAAGCGGTGCCATGTGCCGTATCTCATTTCAGCTGAACTTCTTTGGACTGTGTGTTCCCACTGATCTTCCAACTTTGTCATCGAAGTCGTCAAGCATAGTCAGTAATCTTTCATTATTCACCTGGTTCATCTCCAGGATGGATTTTAGAGGAAGCTTTAGTTTTGCATGGGGGTCAGTACAGTGCAGCGTCAGTGAGACCAGGTGGGACACCAGCCCATTTCCATGTGTATTTATTGATTTTGGCCTCCATTGATTTGGCTGTGATAGTGCTGATATAGTATATCAGTAGAGGGTGGAGAAGCTTTGAGATCAGCATGAAGTGCAGACACTAAACCGTGTATTTGCCAGGCAACCTGCACTGGGCTACCAAATGCATGTTTTCTTAAGTTATTTGCTTGGTTTCGTTTCCGCACACCGAGTCTTTGAGGAGTCAAGATGCCATCTCCCAAGGCTCTTAATTGATTCTCCTGCTACATGTTGGAATGACTTATTTTTCCTGCGTTGCTGCTTAAACGTTTCTTTGTCCACTGTAGGTGTCTCTGATTAAGGCTTCTGGAATAGTTTCCTGGTCAAGTGGATGGGGTCTGTGTACAAGCCATCTTGGGTCTTCTTCGTTTTGCTCCTTCTCCCCTTTGGTGATTATGCTTTGCTGAGGGCAATGCGTTGGGCTTTCAGGTCTCCCACAGCTACTCCAATTCTGTCTTCAAACTTCTTAAGCAGCCTTCATCTGATATTTAGACCTTTTTTTAAAAAAATTCTTTCGCGTGTTATCGTATTCTTGCTGGCGTCTGAATATTTGGGATGTCTTTAGTTCTGGTTGGTTTTACTCATCCATGAGTTGTTCTGGTTCCGTATACAGTGTCATCAGAGGTGACCTTTTGTTCTCCAGTATGCTCTTTTCCATCACCACATCCAGTCTTTGGATTAGTCTTAATTTCCCCACTTTTCCTTTTGCGCTTGTGGGTGGCAAGTTTCTGGCGTTTGACATCAAGATCCTGTACAAATACCCTGTATGAATGATCGGTTTGGATGTTATTGCCACTGTGGTTTCAATCCTGGCTTTGGCTTTCCGACGTCGTATCTGCTGGCGCAGTACACTGCTGTTCACTTATCAAAATATTCATACAGCCCTTCTTTGTCCAGTGGATCATTATATTGTGTTTGGTAGAGAACATACACCAAAGACTATAACATGTAAAGAGAGCATACATGAAGAACATACACAAATGGGATAGATAAAAGGAATGTAGAACATACATTAAAGTAACAGATGAAAAAGTAGGACATAAGCCAAAATGACGGATAAAACCACACACATACACCCCCCTCTCTCTCTCTCTCTCTCTCTCTCTCTCTCTCTCTCTCTCTCTCTCTCTCTCTCTCTCTCTCTCTCTCTCTCTCTCTCACACACACAACACACACACACACACACACACAAACACAACACACATACACACACAGACACAAAGACAAGACACACAGAACACAGACAGAGAGAGAGAGAGAGAGAGAGAGAGAGAGAGAGAGAGAGAGGAGAGAGAGAGAGAGAGGAGAGAGAGAGAGAGAGGAGAGAGAGAGAGAGAGAAACTTAACAACCCGAGAAATACAAGTGAATGTTTTTAGCTAAACGAAGCCTCCATACTTAGCTGAAATGTTCATTTGTCGTTTGGGGTTGTCCATCATTGAAAAAAAAACAAGTCAAACCAACGCCACAATCGTGTTTAATATTTGAACAGCGTCCTCGCTGCTTAATCTGTGTTGTCGTCCTCGCTTAATTCTTTAACAGTGAAAACAATTTGCGATCAAAATCATGGTCAATGTTATTGCTGATGAATAAACAAATGGAACACACACACACACACACACACACACACACACACACACACACACACCACACAAAGAGAGAGAGAGAGAGAGGAGGAGAGAGAGGGAAGAGAGAGAGAGGAGAGAGAGAGAGAGAGAGAGGAGAGGGAGAGAGGAGATGAGAGAGAGAGATAGAGAGAGAGAGAGATTATGCTATCACCCTGTGCAAGCTATAAAGCATCCGAAATCCTCTGCTTCTGAATGGAAAAGAAGAGAAGGTAATGGAATATAAAAGATCTGGCGCACCAAAACGTCGCATTTCCATCTCTACGATCACCTCCTTCACGTTACTCAGTACTTTGGCAGGGAGGTAATGTTCCACAACGTCTCCACAGTCTCTGTTTCTGTCCATCTCTCACTGTGTACAGAGTTAAGTGGTCGTGGGAAGCACATAGCAGGTACATGTGTCGACAGCTGATCATGATGGTGTGACTGTCCTGGACTCTAAAGGATACTGTGCGGTTTAAAACTCCATGCCTTTGTGATGTTTCAGACTCTGGATTGTAGCCCACAGGCTGCACATACCTGAAATCAAATATGTTCTTGCCGTAACTACCACAAATCTAGTTCAGCCTTATTAAGATCCCAGTCTTTTTTCTTTACCAACTTCTTCTTCTTCTTCTTCTTCTTCTTCTTCTTCTTCTTCTTCTTCTTCTTCTTCTTCTTCTTCTTCTTCTTCTTAGCTTCTTCAGCTTTCTTTTTTCTTAGTTTTAGAATATTCAAATGATTTTGCAAGCCAACAACAGTATCTGAGAGAACAATAACATAATCAGCAAATAGCATCAAACATATTTCAAGAGCTCCTGGGATCATTCATTGTCCATGCTTTCCCCTTTTTGTTAATTTGATAGCCATTTCATTAGTACGAAAAAATAAAACAACTGTGGGCTAAGTAAACAACCTTGCTTAACGCCTCTCGGACAAATGAAGAAATCAGTGTAAACGTGTTTGTCTCACACACATGCCAGAACTGTATAATACATACCTCTGATGGTTTTGTACAGTTTACCTTTAATGCCACTGTTTCTCAACACATCCCACAATTTCATTTCTATTCACAGCATCAAATGCCTTCTCGACGTCAATGAATGCAGCATACAGATTATAATTTCTATTGAAATACTTTCGGCTAATGCATTTGAGGTACGTTCATGGTCTATGGTGCTTTAGCCCTCTCTAAATCCTGCCTACTCTTCAACTGTTTTTATCTGTCCACTTAGTAAGCTCTTTATTCAAGATATGCGTTTAAATCTTTCCTATTACACTTGTCAGTGCTACTCCTCTGTAGTTATCTGGATTGTTCATGTCTCCCTTTTTCTATATCGGTACTATAATAGACTTTGACCAGACGACTGGAAATGTTCCTTTCTCAAAGAGGATGTTAAAGAGATAAAATAAAAAAATCAATGAAAGCAGATTTGCCAGTTTGAACATTTTCATATATGTTATCGATACCACTCTTTTTTCTAGTTTTTAAATGTGTTATACCGTTTATAACTTCACCTTTGGATATTGGGTCACTGAACAGAGGTTCTGCTGCATTATCGTTTTCTTCTTCTGTCACAGTATTTTCGTGTTGATCTGCATTTTCACCATCATTGAAGATCCACAGAAATGACCATACCACAGTTGAGAATTAATTTCATTATAATTGACATTTTCATACTTACAGATCTGATATTTGACCAAATAACTTTGTATAATCGACTTCTTAG
>CM031628.1:10522945-10541097 GCA_018398815.1 Conus ventricosus | reverse complement strand
GATCAGTTTACTTCGAGTGTATATTTTCGAAAGTGGCAAACGAAACACAGCAATTTCATTCACTGGATTCACTGAGTTACTGTCTTTTCGCTTCATTGTTGAAAAGCGTCAGCCATACCAAATCAACTCCAGTCACCAGAGATTTTGCCCTAGAGTTTGTTCCTTTAACGCGCCAGCTAAAACTGTAACTGTATAATTATCATAATTACTATTAAAGTGCTATAAATACAAATATTTCCCAGGCAGTTTCTAAGTTGTCTGCCCAAATATATGCGTTACGACACGTAGAATGTGTAAGCTTTCATGAACAACATATACATTTTGCAAAATTCCATTTCAGTAGAATCACAAGGTTAACAGGAAAAATATGTAACTTTCTTGATTTTTTCTTAAAGGAGTTTTAACTACAGTTTTGTTTGTTTGTTTTTTTTGTTGTTGTTTGTTTTGTTTGTTTGTTTGTTTGTTTGTTTGTTTTCCCTCATGTGGACCACAGTCATTGTATCTGTGCGTTTGAACCTTTTATCCTCCTTGAAAACAGAAAACCAAAATTCAAAGACATTGTCCAATAAGCTTGGCATTTATGAGACCGCTTTCCCATTCAGAGATGAAAGTGCAAATCTGACAGAAAACTTTATGAGCTGGGACATAAACATCCCTAGATTAATTAACTGTCTACTAAACTATCTGTGGTCTTATGGCCTTCATCAAGAAGATTGTTCATGAATTTTGCTTCAGAAAGATAACCTCCGGGTATTTTTATGAGTTTTTTTTTTTTCTTTCTAAAATGTTGAAACCTTTTTGTTTCAGAGAATTACATCACAGTATGTTCATCATACTTCATGTCATTTTGTTGCATCCTATCTGTATCTGATTTATTCAACTCTGTGCTTTCTTCTCATGTCTTGTTCTGTTATGTTTTATCCTACCCTAGGAAGGATTCGAGTGGGAGACAAGTGCTATCTCCAGTTTTGCAGAAAGGGATAGGACATCACAAGCAAACAAACTGTGTGAGAGACGGGGAGCTCAGCTGGCCAGTCTGAAACCAGATGATAACGTGACGGCTATCCTGCAACTTCTGTGGAGACGTCATCCTATTACAGTCATGATTGGATTTAACATCACCTACATTACTGGTGCCATGGATGTAATTGTTTTCTCTCTCTCTCTCTCTCTCTCTCTCTCTCTCTCTTCTCTCTCTCTCTCTCTTCTCTCTCTCTCTCCTGAATCATTATCACCCATGCTCTGATGTGCTTTAAATGCCTCAAGTGTTCGTTCCATTTCCCCCTAAATACTTATTCTGAGGGTGTGGGGGCAGTGTTTGGTGGGTGGGAGACACTAACACAGACAGTTCTATTACCATTTGCAAATAAATCCAGTTAGCAATGAGGGTGCAAATTAACGTCTGTATAGATTGATCACACACACACACACACACACACACACACACACACATACACACACACACACACACACACACACACACACATATATATATATATATATATATATATATATATATATAATATATATATATATATATATATATATATATATATATTCTGTTAAAAATATTTCTAAAATGAAGTGCTAAAATCAACAAGCTTGTTTCGAGCCTCTTGCTCTCTTCAGGAGAAATAGAAATATTTTTAAACAGATGTTGCTCCCTAGACGGTTGAGCTCTTTTGGATTTTTAAAGGACATTTTTATACTGTTCGTGTATATATATATATAATAATATATATATAATATATATATATATATATATATATATATATATATATATATATATATATATATATATATATTTGTTAAAATAAGGTTTTAAAAGAAGTGATCTACAAATTTGTTTCGAGCGTGTTACGCTGTCATCAGGATGGTTTTTGGTTTGCCCACCGCCGATGTTATATAGCGTGTGGCTCCCGTTTGCGGTTGTTTACACGTGCGGGTTGGCTGCACGTGTTTTTTGGGACTTTCAGGTTTTTGCTTTGGTGTATTCACTAACAACGATTTCCATTTATGCCTGCAGTTGTTTACTATTTCTGTTTTGGTGTTTAAAGTTGCTAAGTGTGGTTTGCATAGATATTAACATTTTTCAGTTAAACATAGGTTGCACCTTTTTGAAACATTGCTGTATGGTGATGCTCTTTTTATGATTTTCCAGGATATTTGTAGCTTGTTTTTGCGTCTTTAAGTTTCCAGATATATTTGCTCAGTTCTGTTTGGTTTTTATATTTTTCTTTATTAATGACTGTTTGTGGTTTGCATATCTGGTTTTGAAAGGGTTTTTTCAGTGATCCCTATGTATGTTTCTTTTTCATTTTCTGATGTCACAGTAGCCTGGTATACAATGTTGTTGAGAAGACATTTATTGTTTAGTGGGCACTGCTCCTTTCTGGTGCAATTGCAAGATTTCCTTTCTTTACCTTCTTTGCTGTGTTGATTTCATTTTGTTGGATGCGTCAATTAGGTTTTTGAGGTTGGGCATACATGAGTACGATAGTTTGACAGTGTTTTTGTAAATATTTTCGACAGTTTGTGTTCTTTTGGAAATGAAGTTGTTAGGATTTTGAAGAATTCTTTCCCTATGTTTGTTTTGAGTTTCCCGTCGTATGGGGGGTTATACCATATGATTTTTCTCTTCCTATTTTTCTTGCTTTTATTTGTGTTGTTGTCTGGGTTGTATTGTAATTTGTAATTGTATCCACTGTTTTTAGTGCCTCCTGGTATTCGACTGCTGCATTGTTGAACACTCTCTCACTGCATGACAGGTTTGATAGTCTCTTGTTTATGCCATGGGGTATGGTCTTTAATACAGATGGTGGATGGTTACTTTTGGTGTGTACATAAAGAGGTGTATCGTTGGGCTTCTTGTATGGTTTATATATGTGATTGTTGAGATCCAGTGTTATGTCTAAGTAGTTCACTACCTTTTTGTTTGCTTCAATGGTAATCTTTAAGTTGTGGTTTGGAAGATTTTGCTAGTTTTTTCTTCTTGTTTTCAGGTTCTTGGATTTTTGGGTTTGTGCAAAAGGGCCATCGTCTCTGTATAGCCCGACTTTTTTTCCGAGTTTTTTCTTGATGTTTGGACGCATGAATAGCCCGACCATTCACATGTTTCTGCACCTCATTTCCCATGGTTACGTCGAATTTAGTTTCTTTTGGGTTTTTTCCTGTCCAGGTTTCTTTTTTTGCTGTGTAGAAATTTTTTTTTCTTGGTGTGGAAAATGATTTCCTTTTCGACCTGTTATGTCTGTGTGGTTCTGCAAACTTCAGGGTTTTTTGGTGAAGTATTTCCCTCATCTATAGGGGGAAAAAGTCACTTGTCAAATGTGATAAAATACGATTACTTTGTTTTTTGAGGTTTTTAACCATTGGAAAACTTCGTATGGTTTTCCAGAGGTTGTTTCAGAGTTTTTTTTACGTTCTTTATTATTTTTTCCAGAATTCTTTTGCTTATTTTCCCAAATTTCCCAGATTTGGATGGGTTTATTGTTACATTTTGGATTGTTATGAAATTGGGCTTGGGGTCTTTGAGTGTTATAAAAGCTTCTTTTGTTGCTGTGCTTCTATCCGTCATTAGGTCTATGCGCTCTGCAAGTTCTTTTTCTTTATGGGATACTGTCAGTTTTTTTTTGTAGCTTTTTTTGTTTTTCTGAATAATAGAACAACTGAAAAGTTCAACACAATAGAGATGGAAGCTTTTCTTTTTTTAAAAACCCCAAACGTAAAAAAAAAGGGACAAAAACACCTTGACTAAAATCATGGCGATCCCCACCGCCATAGGAAATGAAAGTTTTTGGGAAAAAATGAAAAGAATGTAGCCAACTTTCAATTTAAAAAATCAAACCTTTTTCCAAACAACGTTTAAAAAACCCAAATTTAAAACAAATACAAAACCAAAAAATATTTGTAAGGCTGAAAAAACCGTAACTACTAAAAATTTGGGAAACCCAAAAAGAATACCCCCAACTCCTTGAAAAAAATTTTAAAAAAACCAAAAAAGCTAACAAAAATATAATGACGTACCCGCACTAAAGAAAAAGAACTTGCGGGAGCGCATGGACCTAAGTGACAGGTAAAGCGACAGCAAAAAAAGAAGCTTTCTAACCTCAAAGCCAAAACCCCAAATTTTTCTAACAATAAAACATGTAACTAAAAAAACCCCCATCAAATCGGGAATTGGCAAAAAAAAACAAGAGAATTCTGGAAAAAAAATAAAAAGAACTAAATCAAACCTGAATACAATTTGGAAAAACCATCAAGTTATCCAATGGTTTAAAAAAACCTAAATAAACAAAGTAAACAGTATTCATCACATTTGCATGTGCTTTACCCTCTATAAGGGGGAAACTATCCCCAAAAACCCCTAAAGTTTCCAGAACCCCAAACAGACTTTAACAGGGTCAGAAAGGAAATCTTTTTCCCCACCCAAAAAAAATTTTTAAACACACCAAAAAAAAACCTGGATCAGGAAAAAAACAGAAACTCAACTTTGCAAAACCATGGGACATATGAGGGTGCAGAAACTTTAAAAAATGGTCGGACTATTCATGCTGTCCAAACATCAAAAAAAAACCGGAAAAAAGTCGGCTATCAGAGACGATGGCCTTGCTGCACTAAACAACCCAAAACCCATCAAAACAAGAAGAAAGAACTATGAAAAAATCTCCAAAACCCCAACTTAAAGATTTCCATTGAAGCAAAAAAAAAGGTATAACTACTTAGACAAACACGGGGGCTCAAAATCAATATATAAACCATACAAAAAACCCAACGATACACCCCTTTATGTAACACCCAAAAATAACATCCCCCATCTGTATTAAAAACCATAACCCCATGGATAAACAAGAGATATCAAACCTGTCATGCAGGAGGAGTGTTCAACAATGCACAGTCGAATACCAGGACACTAAAAACAAGTGGTCAATTACAAATTTTCAAAACAACCCGACAACAACACAAATAAAAACAAGAAAAATAGGAAAAAAAAACATATGGTTTTAAAAACCCCCCAACGACGGGGAAAATCAAAACAAATAGGGAAAGAATTCTTCAAAAAACCTAACAACTTTATTTTCCCAAAAAACACAACTGTCGAAAATATTTTTTAAAAAAAAACATGTCAAATATCGTACTCATGTATGCCCAACCCCAAAAACCTAATTGACGCATAAAAAATGAAAATCAACACAGCAAAGAAGGGTAAAGAAAAAGGGAAAAATTGCAAATTTCACCAGAAAAGGGGCAGTGCCCCTAAACATAAATGTTTCTCAACAACATTGTATACCAGGCTCGTGACATCAGAAAATGAAAAAAGAAACATAAATATGAAAACCACTTCAAAAAACCGATATGGAAACCACAAACAGTCATTAATAAAGAAAAATATTTTAAAAACCCAAAAAGAACTGAGCAAATAAATTTTTGGAACCAAAGCCCCTTTAGGCCTCACAATAATACAAAAAAGGTGTTCCCCCGGTCCCGGGGCTCTCAGATTTGGGGGTCATAATTAAAAAAAACATTCTTGCACAGAAACTACAAAAAATGAAAAAAAGAAAAACTATATCTTTTTGAAGGAAAAAGAATGAAAATTTGATCTGGGGTTCTTTTGTTTTAATTTTTTTAATAAAAAAGTATTTGGCTTTTGTTGGTAGATTTTTTTGCCGATCAAAAACTTGTTTTACCCGGCCTACACATCAACAAGAACACACGAAAAAAAAATTTAAAAAAAGTTTGTATTGTCAACCAACACCTGTAAAAGAAAATAAAACAGTTTGGAAGTCTTCAAGCGCCACACTCGATGCAGCTGACCGTCCCGACCACGCCCCCCCCCCCCCTCCCCACCACACCCCCCTTTCTTGACTTTTAACCCCCTTTTTTCCCCCTCATCTTCCCCCACCTTTTTTGTCCCCGCACCGTGTCACGCCGCGAGCAAACCCGCTCCCCCCTACGCGACTTTCACACACTGGAAACCAGCATGGGTGCAGAGTACACATAGGGTGGCTGTTCGACGCTTTAAGTAACACACACACTGAGGGCACAGGCCCTATCAATAACTGCGAATATGGTCGGGAATTCCACCCACTTCATCTCACCTTTATGCTCGAGTGAGTCTTTAAAAAGATTTTTGTGTTTTTCAAAAAACCCCAGAAGCCCGCCAGCTGTGTAAAAACGTTGATTTGGGCGCGGGGGGTCGAAAGGGTTTCGCCGCCCATCTTTGCAAGCGGACACGAAAGTGTGGCTGGTCATCCAGTCAGTGATGAGAATAAATGGGCTTTCCCCCCCACGGTGGTCATTTACATATTATTTTAAAACTACAGACATATAAGGCTTTTTACGCAAACTCTATTTGAGTCCGTTGATAGAAATAGTAACGAATGAAAATTCAAGAAAAATGCATGACGTCAGGGGAATGCCCATAGGCACTGGAAAAGCACTTTTATTACAGCGTCAGCTGACTGATTAAAGGCGCTCAACGGGTTTTAAAGACGCAAAAACAAGCTACAATATATCCTGGAAAATCATAAAAAGAGCATCACCATACAGCAATGTTTCAAAAAGGTGCAACCTATGTTTAACTGAAAAATGGTTAATACTATGCAAACCACACTTCGCAACTTTAAACACCAAAACATAAATAGTAAACAACTGCAGGCATAAATGGAAATCGTTGTTAGTGAATACACCCAAAGCAAAAACCTGAAAGTCCCAAAAAAAAAACACGTGCAGCCAACCCGCACGTGCAAACAACCGCAAACGGGAGCCCACACGCTATATAACATCGGCGGTGGGCAAACCAAAAAACCATCCTGATGACAGCGTAACACGCTCGAAACAAATTTGTAGATCACTTCTTTTAAAACCTTATTTTAACAAATGTTGCTCCCCAAGGGGTTGAGCACTCTAAAAATCGTTTTGGGTATTTTAATCACATTGATCTATATATATTATATATATTATATATATATATATATATATATATATATTATATATATATATTATATATATATATATATATATATATATATATATAGTTAAAACAAGTTAAAAGAGGAATCTTAAAACTATCTACAAATTTGTTTCGAGCGTGTTGCGCTGTCATCAGGATGGTTTTTGGTTTGCCCACCGCTGATGTTATATAGCGTGTGGGCTCCCGTTTGCGGTTGTTTGCACGTGCAGGTTGGCTGCACGTGTTTTTTGGGGGCTTTCAGGTTTTTGTTTTGGGTGTGTTCACTAACAACGATTTCCATTTATGTCTGCAGTTGTTTGATATTTCTGTTTTGGTGTTTAAAGTTGCTAATGTGGTTTGCATAGTATTAACCATTTTTCAGTTAAACATAGGTTGCACCTTTTTGAAACATTGCTGTATGGTGATGCTCTTTTTATGATTTTCCAGGATATATTGTAGCTTGTTTTTGCGTCTTTAAGTTTCCAGATATATTTGCTCAGTTCTGTTTGGTTTTTATATTTTTCTTTATTAAATGACTGTTTGTGGTTTGCATATCTGGTTTTGAAGTGGTTTTCAGTGATCGCTATGTATGTTTCTTTTTCATTTTCTGATGTCACAGTAGCCTGGTATACAATGTTGTTGTGAAGACATTTATTGTTTAGTGGGCACTGCTCCTTTCTGGTGCAATTGCAAGATTTCCTTTCTTCACCCTTATTATATATATATATATATATATATATATATATATATATATATATATATATATATATATAAATGCTGAACAACTACGAAGTGGGAGAAAACAAGTGCAGACTAACAATTCTGCAGTCATTATAGTAATGACTTGGCAAAGATCTGAATTTTGAAAAAAGAGGGGGGGGGGGGGGGGGGGGAGTATGTTATAAATATGAGAAACCCTCACAGATGCCTGAGGGGAACCTCGTATCACTTCGAAGGCAGATCTATTTGTATTGCTGCTCTAGGCTTACGTCCGTGGAAGGGACTCATCGGGAGACACGGCTGATTGTGTCTGTGTTTGGTGTCAAATAGGAGACACACCAGTCCATGAATTCTGTGGTGTTCTCGCCACCAAGGGGTTCAAAAACAAGTCCAACAGCACCCCCAAAGCAGCGCAAAGGATAGTAAATGAAACAAAACGAAAGTGTGGAGAGGAAAAAAGTGCTGGAAAAACTAAAGGCATTATGCAAACAGTATAATATGTAGGGACAATCTTTGAGCCTATGCTTGAGGATCCATTCAAGGATGCAAGGGGAGATCAAAAGATATGGAACAGTCTGAGTAGTCAGCTCTGCTGGTTCAATAACACAAGCATTGTGAGTGGCTAAGAATTGTGCAGAACAACCTTTACTTGAATCTCTTAAGAGATGCAATCTCCCACTGATTGACCAAACATTATAAGGCTGAACAATTAAGTAGTGGGAGAAAACAAGTGCAGGATAACAATTCTGCAGTCATTTTGTAATGACTTGGCAATGATTTGAATTTGAAAAAAAAAGGTTTGAAGATGAAGAAGATGGGGGGGGGGGGGTATATTATAAATATGAGAAACTTCACTAGATGCCTGAGGGAACCATCGTATTCCACTTCGAAGGCAGATCTATTTGCATTGCCTGCTCCTAGGCCTTACCTTCGCTGGATAGGACTCATCAGGGAGACACGGCTGATTGTGTCTGTGCTCTTGGTGTCAAATAGAGACACACCACAGTCCATAATTCTGTGGTATTCTCACCACCAAGGGTTCAAAAAAGAATCCAACAGCACCCCCAAAGCAGCTAGCGAAGGTAGTAAATGGAACGAAACGAAAGTGTGGAGAGGAAAAAAAAGTTGCTGAAAACTAAAGCATTATGCAAACAGTATAAAATGTAGTGGACAATCTTTGATCCTATGCTTGAGGATCCATTCAAGGATGCAAGGGAGATCAAAAGATATGGAACAGTCTGAATATATATATATATATATATATATATATATATATATATTATATATATATATATATATATATAATGAAAAAGTTAAATGAGATGCAAATTGATACAATTTTGAAATAACACACACACACGCACGCACGCACGCAATTAGATCAAAGATTGAATCCTAATATTATTATTTCCAAAATGCTAGTTTCTACGATGCGTTTTGCAAATATCATGATCTTTGGTTCATTATTACTGGTGAACCTTGTCATGAGGTCTTGTGTCTTCACTGCTGGATCACTACATTTTTTGCGTGTGCTTCGAATATTTGCATATTCAAGGCAAGCAATTAAAAAAGGTGTTTCACCCTCAAGCTGTTTTTTCGCCACACGTGCGGGCATGCTTTATTTTCCGATTCGTCAAATAATTTCTCGTGTGTCTTAACACCAAAGTTCTGGTTCGGAATTTTGTAAATCATATTACTTCCATTCATAAAAATCCTGAATTTGTTTTCTTTTTCAAAACGATTTAAAAGAGAAAAAACTCTCATATATATCGTCCTTCCCATACTTGCATCCCCAGTTTTGTTCATAACATCAAATTAAGCAGTCTTTAAATTCAGAAAGAAATTATACATCATTGACACTCCCTGACAAAGGGTAAACCGTTTTGTGTCACTATTTTCTTAACACAAGAATCCCATTCAAGTTTCCCAGTTTCATGTTGCTGCATGAGGATTCTATAAGCCTGACTACAAACTCTGGTCATGGGTAAATGAACTAGTCTTGACCGCTATGTGATGGCTTGACAAGGTACTATATATGGCAGAATCGTCCAATCTCACCACTAACCATTTTCTTTAATGCATGCATAATCCACTTTATTGCATATGCATGCACTTTTTCTATGTGGATGTTATCCACATCCTCAAACTGAGGAACTTTTTTTTCACACCTGTGAGAATCGTAAGAGGTCCTACTTTACAATTGGAACTGGGATTTCGATCGGGAGTATGCTGTTTTCAGTCCCGTCTCCTTGTCTGCCCTGATGGGCTTTGTCAGCGCCGTTGTGTGGCGTGTTTGGCCTCTTCTCCTACATGGGAGGAGTTTCTTTTGTTCCCCTACCCCTTTCCACCTTTCCACTTCCTTTATAGCTTTACAGGAGGAAATAGTGTAAAAGGGACCAGTGTCACGAGGCCTATGACGATTGGCCCATCTTGGGTGGTAGAATTATTCATTTATTTATTGTTGTTGTTGTTGTCGTGTTATCAATCCCTTAATGTAGCTTGTGTGTTTGCACCTTAATGTCGTTCAGCTCAGGTGAGGTTGACTTTCTCTCTCTCTCTCTCTCTCTCTCTCTCTCTCCCTCTCTCTCTCTCTCTCTCTCTCTCTCTCTCTCTCTCTCTCTCTTAATTTCGCTGTCCGTGCAATTCATCCTGCAGGTTCACGGGTGGCTGGTGCCTTTCTCTGAACTGGCTGTCTCTATCGGCCTCTCACCTGTCTTTTTACCTGCCGCACATGCAGCATTCCCCTTAGCTTGAGGTATTCTCACTCTGTGACGTATGGTGGCATGTTGGCTGCCTTCGGTTAGGCAGGTTTTCTCTTCACTTGTGGCGGAAGATGGTCCCTGGGAACGCCCGCTCCGGTTCTGGTTCTCGACCATATCGCCGAAGTTACAATCGGTACCTTCATTCCTGCAGTCGGCCTGTAGAGGGAGCGATGTCAGCGTTTCCGCATCTGCTCGGCTGGTTCACACTCAACTGGACAGAGGCAGAGAGTCGCTTGACCCGCCACTTTCTTGGGTCACCCACGGGTAGCTGTTCCTTTCCCTTCTTGTTTCTCCTCCCCTGGCTTCACCCAGGGCTGACGTTCTTGAGGCCGCAGCGAGTGAGGAGCGCGTGTTCTTTACTGGATGGTCCTACCCCAGTCTGGGACCTTCAACGACTACCGCCTCGTCCGACGGGATGGTTTCTACGCTGTCTTCAGACTTCATGCAGCCCATGTGACAGCTAAGCGAGTGTGGTTAGCTCTGTGTCGTGCTAGTAGAAGTGTTGTGGGTGTGTGCTGAGAGTGTCGGCACCGAAAGACTATTCAAAACAGGCCCGTCTTGGACACCCGATTGGACATGATGCTCCAGTGAACTTTGGAGAGGCAGGGGTGGGGGGAACAACGGGAAGGAACAAATGTGTATTGAAATGTTTATTTGTGATTATGTGTTTGTTGTGTGTGTTGAAATACTTATTTGTCACTATGTGTATGTTGTGTGTGTTGAAATGCTTATTTGTGACTATGTGTGTATTGGTGTGAATAATGGTGTATTGTATTGTAATCTTTCTTGTGTGTTCCTTGCGGAGCGTGTGAGTCAGTCACTCCCTTCACTCCCTTCTAGACCGATCCTGTCAGGGCAGACCTCCAGGAGCCGGTCGTGACAACCAGCCATGAGCTGAGGCAGCTGTGGTGAACTGTGAGCGGCAATGTTCTCCTTCAATCTGTTTTTGCATCTTGCTTCTCCTAACCTGATGAAGCACTGAAACAATGGACTCTTTGTGGGACTCAGAAAAAAGAAAAGAGACTCAATACTTAAAAGGACCTGTGCCACCCCCACCCCCTCAACACTTTTCTGGTGTGGACAAAAGATAACTTTTTTGTCACTGAAAGCGCTTGTCTGATACCATGTCTTTTATTGTTTAGCTTTGCGTGCAAGGCTCCCGTTTTTGTTTTGTTTTTGTGTGTGTTTGTTTGTTGTTTTTTCCTAACATGATGCAGTTCAAATTGGTTGGTAAAATTCTATAATTGACCAGCTGGGAACTGGGCACAAACTAGAACTTAAAACGTTCATCATTGACTTTTGATAGAATTCTACCCCAGGACATCCCTCACCACCCTTCAAATGTGGCTCATGGTGTCCCCTGACTCCCTCTCTAGATGGGGAGTTACAGAAATTAAAGAAGAAAAAAATCATAAAAAGTGTTTCCTTTCCTTCTGGGTAGCCCTCTTCTTCCCCTTCGTAAGCACCTCTGCGATTTGAGCTGATTAGGATCGTGGTGTTTTCTTTTTTTGCTGTCTAGCCGTTTTGGAAACACTTCAACAATGGTGATGAAGTGTGCTTATTGTTGTGCTGATTTTGAGCGGTACCCTGACTAACCGCCCGGTACCAGGTGTGGTGCCATTTGTCTCTTTCTTCTGCCTGCAGGAGTAAAGGATGTTTAAACGTGTTTGGAAGCATTCTTGGTGTACCCCTACCCCCACTGGTATAATACAGAGTGCCCCCTCTGCGATACTTAGGCTTCCTGAGTCCCCCCAAATGGTGACTATTCTGAGGCCTTCTCCTGATTGCTGTAACTGAATGAGTGTGACTGGACAGGTTTACTGATTTAAATCATATGTGGACTTTGTGTTGTCACATCTGTGTTCTTGTCCTCCATTTCGATTCGAGTGGATGGTTCTCGGCGAGACTTCTGCCTGTATTGCCTGTGTTCTTTCCCTTGTTTCCCAGACTTCATTCATGTATACACAGCCCAGTCACACAGACTGTGTTAATATTATTTGGTAAATTGAGTTCACAAAAATATGTCAGAATCAAATGTCATTGATGTAGTATTAACAGAGATTTAAATTCGAACACAGCTGTAGCGGTTTGTAGTATGGTAAATCGAGCTATTTTTAAAATTTGCGCTTTAAGGCGATGAAAGTGTACAGATAACTACAAACGTTCCTATTTAAATCATATCCTTTGTTCAAAAATAACATATTTGCTAAATATTGCAAGCTAATGCATGGAAACCCCACTTTTCACTTTAGAGAGTGTCCTTCAAACTCTTAAAAGTATGGATCAATGCAAGGTTTACAGTCATGCATTTATAAAACCGGAGATACAAGCCCAGACACAGTGTAAGGAACATGCAAACAGACATTATTATGTTCATTTTACAGACGTGTACGAAATTGAGGAGTATTAGAAATATGAAATATTCGTGCCTTTTTTCATTCCCCAAAACACGCAACATAAACAGGCAAAATATAATTTGAGCAGTCATCTGATCTTTGCTGCACCCATACTGTGTCAATGTGAAAAAAAACTCTCTGCCAGTCCTCTGTGCACTAATGTGTTTGTTTCCAGGGGTAAAAAAAAACAACAGAGTATAGCTAGTTAGCAGGCTATATTTTCTTTAAAAAATCATCATCATCATTATCACTATCATCATCATCATTCTCATTATTATTATCAGCAGCAGCAGCAGCAGCAGCAGCAGCACGACAAGAATAACAAAATGTTGAGAGCTACTCTAGTATTCATTTGACTTAACCCTACAATAATTTGGGAGAAACGTAACAAGAGGAAGTTCAATATTTTCGTATAGTTAACGATATGGTGTTTGCCGGTGCTTATCAGGTCAATTTTACAGCTTTTTATCGGAGACACGTACATCCACCAATTACACTTTCTCATGATCTAAATATTGTCATCCTTTGTAAACGCACATTCAGCATGATTCAGCACCAGTCAGTAAGGTTGTTTATCGGTTTACAGATGACAGAAATACTTTGAAGTAGTGAGAGAGCCTGGGCTGACTCCCACAAAAGAGGAAGATAAGTTATCCACTAACATTAGAACAGAAATTAGATCGAAGATTTCCATCAACTAATGTACCTCTTTGTCCAAGGCAAACTGTTAAAACTTATCTAAAGCATACTACCATCGCCACCATGACAACCACCACCACCACCACCAGCAATAACAAGAGCAACACCAACAATAACACCTTTGCCTAACAGTTTTGTTTTCTTTTTTCTTTTTTTTCTCTCTCAGAAACTGGATGGATCGATTAAACATCAAACAAGGGGATATAAGCCTAGCACGTCATGACGGGTTTACAATAGTAACAATAATTCCATCTAAAAATGTTGCTAATGAAAGCACTAATGGTAGTTATTTTACAAGTATAAATGTCCCTATGTTTAAACAAAAACAATTTGAAAAGTAGCAGAAATTTTGTTCAAGTAATTTAAAAATCGCCCTCTCTCTCTCTCTCTCTCTCTCTCTCTCTCTCTCTCAAATTGTGTTTTTAAAGACACGTTTCGTTTTGTGGACACTAGTGCCCCTGTAAACCCCCAGAACGACTTCCTCTCCCTGAGGTACGTCCGTTCCTTCCTTGGTGAACTCAAAATTTGATATTACCCCTGATTGCCCCCTCCCCTCCCACTCTCACGTCCGCCTTCCTGCCCAAGATCTAGTCATCAGGGTTTATCTTGGGCAGTCCTAGTATGATCCCCGCCCTTTTAGTAACTAATTTCGGCTCTCATGGTCGCATTATTTTCTTCATTCTCTTGGATGAGCTTGATGACTACCCTTCATCTTCAGTAAATCTACTCTGGGAAGGAACGCCCCTCCCCCCTTCCCACCATCTTCCACACACCAATCCCTCCATTCTCTTATTTTCCCTGCACTCCCAACCCCAGTGCACCCCCACACCACCCCAAACATACACAAATTATAGTGGCACTTACCTAAAGGATCGTAGCGTTCGTACAAAAAAATTTTATTCTTTTTTTTTTTACGGTTGGTTCAGCATGTGCTGTTGATGAGAGTGGTGCTTAGTTCAATTCCAGGCGGATAGTTACGGATAGAGCACCACGCATATACATGGCTGTACATTATATACCCAGGAATGTTTCTTGGGGCACAAAACATCAGAGCATTCATTTTCCTCAGGACAGCACGAGGACGGTGCCAGAACCTCCCCAGGCGCACTGTTCAGGGGCAGAGCCAGAGTAACTCCTCTTCCTGGCTGCTCCATCCCACCCCATCTCTTTGCGATTTTAACACAACCTTATGAATTTGGTTTTGGGATCGACGCATTTCGAGCTTGACGTCTCTACGTTCAACATAGCCAGGAAGGCGCCCATTCCTTCTTTGGTCTGCTTTACTTGCACATCGCTAATGAATGAAGGCACCAATTCATTCAGGAAATAGAAATGCTTCACACAACCTTTTTTCTTCAGGGTAGTTGGGTACCTCACGAGGAGCAGGGGAATGTTCTGGGTCTACCCCGGTGCGTGCGTGCGTGCGTGTGTGCGTGCTGTGTGTGTGTGTGTGTGTGTGTGTGTGTGTGTGTGTGTGTGTGTGTGTGTGTGTGTGTGTGTGGGTGCATGCGTGCGCGCGCGTGTATGTGGTGTGTTTAAATCGTATGTATCGAGGGATGCCTGGTCTTAAATAATCATATTTATTATTTCAATCTTATTAAACTGAATATATTTAGATAGAGTATGCTGCTTGCTTTTAATGATGATGATGATGCTCACTTTTGAAATTTTAGGTTCCATGTTTTAAAGAGAGTGGATGTGTACTGTAGCTGTGCACGCACATGTATTTGTACGTGTGTGTGTGTGTGTGTGTGTGTGTGTGTGTGTGTGTGTGTGTGTGTGTGTGTGTGTGTGTGTGTGGTGTGTGTGTGTGTGTGTGTGTGATGTGTGTGGGGGGGGAGCGGCGGGGGGGGGGGGGGGGGGGGGGGAAGTGTTTGTGCTTGCATGAAGATATTTTACTGATGGGATTGATTTACTATGGATTCTTACACAGGCATTTTACGCCTTGTGTTGTGTGTGTGTGTGTGTGTGTGTGTGTGTGTGTGTGTGTGGTGTGTGTGTGTGTGTGTGTGTGTGTGTGTATGTATGTGTGTGTGTGTATTGTGTGTGTGTGTGTGTGTGTGTGGTGTGTGTGTGTGTTGTGTGTGTGTGTGTGTGTGTGTGTGTGCGTGTGTGCGTGTGTGTTTTGTCCTGGTATATGGCTGCTGTGCTGTCGAAAATGAATTTTCCATCTCTTGGACAAATACAATTGTTATCCTTATCCTGTTATCCTGGAATGACTCTTTCGTGATACGACTATGAGTTTGGTCCAACATTTACACAAAAATGAAAAAAAAGAGGCGTAAGGTGTAGGAGAAGGTGGGAATGGGGGCTATCCTGGACATGCCCACCTGCCCGAGGAGTACTCCCTAAGATGGGAAAAAAATGTTCCAAAAGAACTTTAGCGTGTTCGTTTATGGCAATGTTAGATTCCCCCGGCCCCCTCGACCCCTCCCCCCCCCCCCCCCCCCCTCCACTCTCCGCAAAGTGAAGTACAACCAAGCACAGTCCGGGGATAACTCTGAGAGATATGGGATAGTCAGTTTGGGGCAGACCCAAAATGGCCCCATTTAACATGGGACACATGAAGGGAAAAGGGGGGGGGGGCATTTTGGGTCTCCACACCCACCCCCTCCATAAAGTGAAGCACAATCAGGCACATTGCTCTGAAAACTCTGGGAGGTATGGGGTAGTCATTTTGGGGCAGACCCAGAACGGTCCCATTTAACATGGAGGAAAGGAAAGGAGAGGGGGGGGGATAATTTTGGGCCTAACCCACGTTCCCTTCCAGGGACTGGATCAAGACAGTGGTTGGGGGGAGGGGGGGGGGGGGGGGGGGGGGTGCAATCTGGTGCACGAGTTGAACAGGGAGAGTGGCCATTTTGATACATTACATCTCCAGCTGCGTCTTTGATCTCTGTGCCAGAATGTTATCTTTATGTAAAACGTGGACTGAAAAGTAAAAGACCGCAATTAAGTATTTGTTTGAAAAGCTGTTTGACGGCAATGGTCTTCATTAACTTGAATGAACTAAGAAACTGATCTTTCATTGCAAAGGTGTCCACCCTTTTAGTTGCATCTGTGTTGCATTCAGACCACTAAGAAAAAAGTCAAATTTCACATTGCTCTTTCGTTTTGTTCAGGTATAAACAGACACTGATGTGGATGGACAAAACGTTAGCCCATGGGGCGTTCACAATACCAACACTCGCTTGGCTACAGATCCCACTAATCCGAGGTGTTGTAGGTTTGATATAACACTTCTAATTGTTAACAAACATATCTTCACAAAGCACAATAATATATCTATTCAAGTTGGTTCCTGTACACATGATTATGATGGAACTGTCGTATACCTCTGTAAGGTCAACGAGCCGGTGCACGAAACTCTCCGTGTCAGGTCTGCCGCCCTGTTTCCTCATAAGACTGCCTTCAATGCCCACTTCATTCTCTGTCCTTTCAATCCACACGACGTATTTGTTTTTGGCCTGTGACGCTGGCAGTGACTGTTGGGCCAAACATGGCGGTCCACGTGGCACTGACAGCAACAGCTGGGACATGCCTGCTGCTTCATCCTGTTTGTTTCCGGAAAGAGCGTCACTTCCCTCGCTGTTCTCATGCCTCACAGGAAGTAAGGGCGTGCCCTACACGTTTGTGTGTGACCACCGACAAGATTGTAGTGACAATAGTGATGAGTCGTTTTGTGACTTTCGGGCTTGTCAAGAACAGCATGTGGCAGAGCTAGACAGGTATCGTATTTTCGAACACGTCAATCCTCCTGTTGCCCAATAACAACGCACCATGCAACATTACAAAAATGTGGACTGTCCTATAAATTAACTCCTGGGTTTCCAAAACATACATTAAAGGCAAAGAAATTCGCCGAGGGACTATTTTCTAGATTCGAAACGTGTAAAAAATGGATTAAGACTTGAATAGTGATATCTGAATTACTACTGCGCTTCAAAATACTTGGATAAATTCCGAATTCATTTATAATAAAAGCTTAGACAATGAAAGATTTTATGGAAAGAATATAGAGCTAGAAATGTGCATTGTCTCTTTTTCTTGTGCTTCATAGTCATTTTCACCAAGTCAAACAAAATCAAGCTTCAAGATAGTCAGCCATTATTTTCAAATGTCCAAGTAACAAATCAAAGCTTCAAAGAAGTCAGCCATATTTTCAGAAATGTCCAAGTATTTTTTTCCTAGCTTGGGACCTTCCCACTTTCCCTTTTGGCCCCCCCCCCCCCCCCCCCCCCCCCCTGTCATCCGTTTGAAATTTTAACGTAAGTTCAAAAGACTACGCCCACTGATTGGTTAAATAATATCAGATCATATCATTATTGTTCGTGTTGTTGTTGCTGTTGTTCAGTGTTGTGTAAACCATTATGAAGATGCAAAAGCAATAGTCCTCCAAAGGGAAGAAAACAGTACACAAGATCACAATTCCACTCTACAAATTTTCGGCCACGTGGCCTTTTTCGAGAAAAAAAAAAGAAAAACAACTACGTAATGTCCAGTTGCCAAAGATGGACATTATACTTGCATTGTTTTTGTGGGTTTCTTTCTCTTGAAAAAGGCCACCTGGCCGAAAATGTAAAGAGTGGAATTGTGATCTTGTGCATATGAAGATGATTTCAA
>CM031628.1:10507945-10520445 GCA_018398815.1 Conus ventricosus | reverse complement strand
ACGATTTACAATTTAGGCAAAACTGTTTTTATATAGATGACATCAGTGTGAACATGTGATCAACTGTAGAATAGTTTTTGTTGACTCCAGCTTGGTATTTCCAGGTAATGTTATTTTCTTCCACCCACTCCTGTAATCTCCTGATGATAATAGCGCTGCACAGTTTACTGCCAATATTACGCAATGAAAGTCCTTATATAATCATTTGGATGGTTTGCATCATTTTCTTATACAAAGGGATAACAACAGACTCGGACCAACTTCTGGGATGTACCCCTTGATCAAATAAGGCGTTAAATAATTCAATAATAGCGCAACTACAACTTCTTCTTTGGAAATCAGACGGTGCAGATTGACATCGTCTTAATCATATCAGTATGAGAACCAGCATTTTCTTCTACAAGATCACTGAAATGATGAAACCATGTTTCTAAACTTATATCATTTTTCGGGCTGCTATCTTTATCCGGAAATGTTGTGGACACAGTCTCAAAAATGTTTCTGATTGTTTAGAGACCTAAATTTGCAATAGGCCACATAAGACAGTGTTGACAAAGAACGTCGATATTTCTTAAACAAATTGCAACATTTCTTTTGTTAGCTTGGCGTTTCATATCATAACAATTGTCTTCTTTGTGACATTTTCCAGTACAAAATCTGTTTCTTCATACATTCCTGAACCTCTTTTATGCAAGCATTAAGCACAAACATTTAACGCTTCTTCAATGTTGTTATCAACCAGTTTTACAGCCTCTCGCATGTGCGTTTGCTTTTCATCGGAAAGGCCTACATCTTCAAACAATTCAGCATGAGCTTCTCTCCAGACGATTTGTTTTGTCTGTGGACTGTGTGGACTAGTTACGACTTGGGGAAGCGAACTTCAGTCATAAAGGCATGTTGTCAGATTCTGTTCTGTCAGACACACACACACACACATCTCACAACTATGAGAAGTAACAGAAAACAAATCATAGAACATCAAAAAGTAGTCATTCACACTACTACCGCTGTCCGATATGCATGTGTAGCGACCTTGAAGGTGGCCCTTACCCACACCATTTAAGATACACAATTTTAAAGCAGTGCACATGGCAATCAACAGTTTTCCATAAATCTTCAGGACATCTTCTGAATTTCGTACACGCAGTGGTCACTTTTGTGTTGATCATTGCACGTAAACAAGCTTTCTTCAAAATCACATGACAAATTTGAGATTCTACTGTTCAAGTCACCGCAGCTTATCGCATCCTCATCATTGTTAACAGAAAGTAAACAGTCACAGAGATATTCTCCTAAAAAGGAACTCGCATTTTCTTTATCAAAGTAGGAATAGTAGGGCGAGTCGTCTAGAGGTACATATGCACATACAAACATGACATGTTTTAAGGTGCCAAGCAAAGCTTTATCAACAATATGAGCACAAAACAAATCAGATCCAACATCCAATGGTGTGAAAAAAACAGGGGGGGGGGGGGGGGTCAAATCCCATTTCTAACAAGACACATCAGCCCCTCGGAACACCTTCTGCGTGCCGTAAACCTGATGTACGTGTAAAATAAACTGTGCACCCAGAGAACACAGGTGACTGAAAAACATCCACAAATGCCTTGCCAAAACATATGAAATCAAAATCAGACACATGCGAAAAAAATAAAATGATTATTCTGCGTTTAAGAAAGAAACCATTAACATTGCTGTGAAGAAACAAATAGTTTCATTTTCTTTCAAGTCACCATAACATAATCGATCACTTTTAGAGAACAAAGACATTAAACAGACATTTCCATCAGGCACATCACCATCTGTGTTACTAACAATTTGAACCAGCACTGACGTTACTCAGTTTTCCTCACAACACACGATCTTACGGATCGTTTCACGAGCTGCCGACGTACAACACTGGGTTAAAAACAACCAGTGTCGCTCTCTGTTGATTCCCTTTACTGTTGAGGACACATACATAAGATTATTGTTTGAGACTGGCCGAGTTCCTACCTTAATTCAATGGTTCTTTATTAGCACCAATGGTGAATCGCTTGCCATCGATGAGAAGGTAAATAAAGACTAACGTAGCACGTTCACCATCACTACTGACTTTCATGGGGTGCAGTGACTATTTCTTCCTTAGGTCTCGCATCCTAATTGAGAAGGCCTCTCCAATGAAAATGCTTGTTCCTTACAGTTCGCATTTTTGCACTGAGAATGTCCAGCTTCTGCTTGTAAAAAACAAACAAAAATCGAGCAATCACGGGAGAGTCCTGCCTATTATTCAGTCGCTGTCCCCTGTCGAATTCAAAATCCTGAGACAACTCTAATGTATTGGCAATGAGGCCCTGCAACACATTGTTGCAGTCCACAGGAGTCTCGTTTTCCCGACGTGTCAGTCCATAGTTAATGAGGCTATTCCACTCGGATCTCCCCTCACTGGTCTTCATCTCACACTCCTTTATCTTCTTGATCAAGTCTTGGTTCTGCTGCCGTAAGCTGGAGACCTCCTCCCTAGCCACTTCAGCTCCTCCTGCATGGCAGCGTATTCCTAACGAAGGGCATGCATGTCCTGCTTCACATCGTTGAGCTTCGCGTCAAATTTACACTCCAAGAAGTTCAGCTTGCTCATAATGTCAAACAGTGAAGATTCCTTTCCGTCGTGAGGATGGCCAGGTTTCTCCATACTGGCCCCGCTGCTGGCTGTTCATTCACTGCGGCTGGTCATGTGGGTCTGCCTGGTGCTGTCTGTGGACTGGGAGAGTTTAGGATTGCTCTCCACGTCACCACATCGAAGAAGCAAACTCCCCAGAACGAATAGGAGAGGAGCAGTCCTAACACAGCACCGTCACCTCAGCACTTTTGTGTCAACAAAGTTGATTCATCTCTAGCCTGTTTCAACATAAAACTTTGAAAAACAAACAGGAATCCTTTACATGCTACTCGGAACTCCACAGATCAAGAAGGCGCTGTTCCTTGTAAAGTCTGTGCACCACTCTAAAGACACATGCAATTCTTAATAAGCCAAATTTATCAATTAACTGGCGGTGCACTTGATGCACAAAATCCTCACATAAAACGGAATTACTTGTTCAGCATTCAACAGAATTACTTCAGACTGAAGGTTCAGACATCAAGAAAGACTTTGACACAGTAATGAGGATTTTTATGAAAGTGGGGTGAGAGATGTTCAGATTCTTAACTCGAACTGGCGGCACTGATAGCTGAGGTGAGTGATAGAGTGAAGAGGTGGTGGTGATAATGATGGCACAGCACAAGCCAAGCAGAGAGGAGAGCGTGTTCTGGACATGGCAGAGGAAGAGGTTCTGAGGTTCATGACGCAAGACTGGCATCACGATTTTGAATTGGTGCTGCTGCGCCTCCTTTCACTGGTGAACATGATTTACTCACATCACAAGAATGCCACGCCCCCTTCCAGGTATGCCAGAAAACGAATCGTCTGCCACCACGTGGTCAAGTCAAGGCTTTCTGGCAAGGTGTGTACATTTCATTGCGTTATCATCCTATTATTGTTTCTGTTTTCTTTGCATCTCACTCACACACGTATGCGTCTACATAAACACACACACACACACACACACACACACACACACACACACACACACACACACACATTTATGAATTTATTGACAATGATAATTATCGTATGTTGACATGTTTTCAAGTAACAGCCTGGGTGAATAAAATACAGAGAAAAACATCTTTTAGACAGATAATGATTTATTGTCCTGTTATGTTTGGTGTTGATGCAGTTCATCAATGAATGGATAGGAAGCTGGTCCATGTCATCACCATCATGGTCAACCCCCACACCATGAATGACGTGACCATGTGCCGTGGGCAGTTCAGGAATCCTGGCTGTCCAGGACTACATTCAGAACATGGCTGGGATGGACAAAAGTCACCACCTGATGCGCTGCTAAACCGCAAGACCACAAAGTGGCGGGAAAAAATCTTTTCTTCTACCTCTTCATCCTGTGTGACAAACTAACCCACTTGCTGTCATTGATATTGCATTGTACAAAATTATATGGATTATTAGTACAGCAAGCGAGCCAGTGTGTACATAGTGTGATGGTATAGATTTTTAGATACTTCTTTCTTTTAAAATCTGTGTTGGTGTCAATACAAGTAGACAATAAAGTGTCCTATAGGCTATGATATAAATCAAAATCATATTTGGACATTATTTTGTTTATTTTGTGAGCGAACAGACTGTTACAAAGACTCTGTGCTTCCCTGGATACATAGGATAGACATCTGCGTGTATCAATTCGAATACAAAGGGATGTTTTTTCACCTGGTTTCAGAAGATGAAAGATGAAGGTAGAAGTTTGAATTTACCCCAATTAATTCAAGATGTTTCTTACCAGTTCTGAAATTCTCATGGCCTTACTCTTAGTTTCTTTATGATTTTATTTTATTACCCTTACAAATGGTCTGCCCCGTGGGAAAGTAAAGCGGAAAACTGCCGGTACCGAGTGAGTTTTAAACCGCAAATTGTACCGTCATCACAACAAGGCTAACAGCATGTTCCTCTTCCTACTGACTCCTTTTCTTCATTCTCTGGTTGAACTGACCAAACCCAAGTGTTGCTGGAAACAGCGTCAACATCGAAGTCCCACCTAATCGTTTATTGATAATTTACCCCAGCTATCACTTCTTACTTATTTATGCCCATAGCCCAAGTGTCAGCATAGGCCATCGGCAACACTCCGCCATCGCACTCGGTTCTGGGCTGCTCGCTGAATGCCTGTCCAGTTGGTCCCCTGCCTCTTTTTCTCTGCCTCGGTGTCTCGCCTTCAGCTGCTGCGAGGTCGGCCTCTCTTCCTTTTCCCCTGCGGGTTCCATGTCAGGGCTTGTCGTGTGGTGCTGGATTCTGGCTTCCTGAGAGTGTGTCTAATCCAGCCCCACTTCCTCAGCAGAATCTGCTTGGCCACTGGTTCTTGTCCTGCTTGCTTCCATCGATCTTCATTGTTGATCTTCTCTGGCCATCTGATTTTGAAGATGCGCCTCAGACAGGTGTTGATGAAGGTCTGATTTTTTTTGCTGTATTGCCTTGGTCATTCTCTAAGTCTAGGAGCCATAGAGCAGAACCGACTTCACGTTTGAACTGGATATACGCAATTTTGTTGTCCTTCTGATGTCTCCTGAGGCCTAGATGTTCTTTAGCATGATGAATGCTGCTCGCGCCTTGCCTATCCTAGCTATGATGTCTTGGTAGGTGCCCCCAGCCTGTCAACTACACTTCCCAAGTAGACAAAGGAATCTAATTCCCGATGGGCTTGCCTCCGACTGTGACTGGGCTGCTGCCTGTGGTGTTGATCTTCATCAGCTCGGTCTTCTTGTTTGTGTTCAGCCCTATTCCTGCTATTGTTGTCTCAATGTGGGTGGTCTTGTCCTGCATCTGTGTGTGGCTGTGAGAGAGGAGTGTCAGGTCGTCAGCAAAGTCAAGGTCATCTAGCTGCCTCCTGAGTGTCCATTGTATCCCATTGTTCCTGCCTGCTGTTGTGGTCCTCATGATCCAGTCGATGACCAGGAGGAAGAGGAAAGGTGACAACAGACGTCCCTGGCGCACTCCTGTCTTCACCCTAAAACCGTCTGACAAATGGCCTGCATGAACTACCCTGCAGCTCATATCCTGATAGGTGCTCCGGATGAGAGACATGAGAGCTATCACTTCACTATGTTGAAATCTCTAGTAGTCTGATCTGCTTTTAGTTTTCTCCATAATTTGATAACAACTTTCTGAGGGAGTTCACCTGGATCACCTGGCCTATGTGGAAGTTGTCGTCATTGTAGACGCCTACCCACTGCCTTTGTCTTTCATGTGCACATGACGTTTGAACATACCAGCTGTCATCAGATGACTCACATGTCAGACTCACTGTCACTATCTGTGATATCCCTTCTCTTTCTTTTTGAGCGCAGCTTAAACGTATCCCCAAAGACCATCAGCTCCAACTCCTGTAATGGTTAAAAGATGATTTCTGAGGCAGGCCAAGACCATCAGCTCCAACTCCTGTAATGGTTAAAATATGATTTCTGAGGCAGGCCAAGACCATCAGCTCCAACTCCTCTAATGGTTAAAAGATGATTTCTGAGGCAGGCCAAGACCATCAGCTCCAACTCCTCTAATGGTTAAAAGATGATTTCTGAGGCAGGCAAATAGAGCGTCTTTGCTGTCGGTCAGTTTTAGCCCAGTCTTGTTTCCATATCCTTACACCACATTCTGCTACCTTACTTTTGTTCTTTGATGTCAATAACACGATGCTGCACTGGTTTCTAAACATCCTTAGGACGTCTATAAGGACTGCCTTTGTTTTGTATCGCTTAATGATATTTTGCTTCAGCAAGCCTTTCTTTCTGTCTGTTTTGTCTCCCATTTTCCGCAGCACGTTCTCGAATCTGAATCCTGACTATTCTTTTCTTGCAGTTTGTGTTTTGTCATACGCGTTTTTGGCTTGCTGTTTGGCAACTTCAGTGATAGCAGCACTCTGGTCGTGTGTCTTGTTTTCCATCTTTCCAAAGACATGTTCTCCTAGCAAGTTTGTTAATTGAAATCTTTTAATTTCTTCTGCGTTGTCCTCGAGATCTTTCTGTCCATACATGCCAGAGAAATCTGCTAGTTTTTTTTTTTTCTTCTTCTTTTTTTTTCTAACAGTTTTCTGCAGATCTCTTGCAGTGCTGGCTTGATCACATCAGTACCAGAGGCAGACTTCTTGAGGACAAGGACCAAAAAGGACTTCCCACCTCAAACTCCCCATTAAAAGACCTGGGGAATCAGAGTTCAAGACAGAGTTGGTCATTGCACCAGTGTCGAAAATGTTTCACCAGCAGCTGAACATACACATAAAACTGTGCACAGGGCACTTTGCTGTAGAAGAGATACCAGTAAGGACCTGTGACACATAAGTACAGGAGCGCAATGGAACATATTAGAGTTAACAGTTTGGGGTCTTCGAGGTTTCTCCACACTTTGCAGTTTATAGCTGGTTTGTATATTTTATTTTTTATTTTTTTCTGTTCGTCATCAGAAATAATTGTTATTGTTGTTGCTGTGGTTGTTGTGGTTGTTTCAATACATAGTGTCCTCCTTCCCAGAGCCTCGTTTCCATTCCATATGCATTGTACTCCCACTTTCAGGAGACATGTAACTGTCGGTTCATTTCTAATTTTCACTGTCTTGAATGTTGTTTGTCCCACTTCAAAAAGACCAAAAGAGTTCAAACCGCATAGTGTTTCTTTTGTAATATATTTTCTCTTTTGTTCAGCCGAACAGTAACTTTTTTGTGTGTGATCCTAAAATACAAGAAACGTAATATTCACGCTTTTCAGCTAAGAAAAAAAAAGAACTAGGGACATGATAGTATATAGTCGACAGACTTTTCAGCTCGAAACACATGAAGTAGTGACATAACAGTGGATAGTGAACAGACTAAAACACATGTTACAGTGCTACGCTTCAGTCCAGTTTTGTGATGGCCATGTGGACTGTGTCAATGAGGAGGATGAAGCCATCTGTCCATATATCAAGCCACAACAAGAAGGAAAGCCCTTGACTCCTCCTGCTGTGATTGACTTTGTACAATCTGGCAAAACCATCATCACCCCTCTCCCTAACATGACGGGTGGACAACCACCATGGTTTTATGCTTGTCCAGACACTCACTACCAATGTGTCCATAATGGCTATTGTCTGCCCACCTACACCAGATGTAACAGTTTTTATGACTGCCCCTACCATGAAGACGAAGCAGGCTGTGACAGCTACATCTGTCCAGGTCACTATCGCTGCTTTGACTCCCAGGTCTGTGTACATCCAAGCCAGGTATGTGATGGAATCTATCAATGTCCGAGATCTGAAGATGAGCTGTTGTGTGACCTGCACTGTCCACACCATTGCACGTGCTATGGACTGGCATTTGCTTGTCCACGACCTTTCTGGGCTGCGGATTATTCCGAGCTGCGATATTTGAACGCAAGTGGCAGTGGCATGACTCTCTCACGACTAGGGCCAATATTATGTTGATATTTCTCAGTCTTTCTAACTGTCATTTGCGAAATCTTACCCGTATAACTCTGCCCAATCTTTTCACCCTGGATTTGAGTTTTAACAGACTAGCCATCATCCCTCTCCATGTTTTACATGGCACGCCTAATTTGCAAACATTGGTTTTATCAAATAATCCCATAATGTTCTTTGGGGCAGACGTTATAATAGCAACAAGCCAGCTGAACAAATCAAAATACTGGATTTGTCAGTGACCAATCTTTACACATTGGACAGATGGATATCCATCATCTTTCCCTCATTAATTTGGCTTAATCTATCACACAGTGGTACACAGCACGTGACTGGCAGAGGATTTCAACCAATGAGAAAGCTTCAGGTTCTGGACATGAGGGATGCCCGATGACAGAGATTGACAAAGAACTCCTGCAAGGTCTGGACCAGCTCCACACAGTCTATGGTGACAACCACAAATTGTGCTGTGTGGCCACACTTCTACCAGGCGTCACCAACTGCCAGGCACCAAGAGATGAAATATCTTCTTGTCAGGATCTGCTAAAATCTAACACTTATAGAGTGTGCTTGGCTGTATTCAGTTGTCTGGCATTAGTAGGCAATGGTATTAGTTTTGTTTTCCGTCTGTTCTCTCTTCAAAGAAATACTTCATCAGGGTTCCGCTTCTTCGTCCTTCACTTGTGTGTGTCTGACTTTCTGATGGGCGTTTACCTGACAATAATAGGACTGGCTGATGTATTTTACAAAAATCGTTATGTCTGGGAGGACACGACATGGAGACACAGTGTTTCCTGCACGTTGGCTGGCTTTCTCTCATTAATCTCTTGTGAGGTGTCTGCATTTATCATTTGTTTGATCACCTTGGATCGATTCCTTGTTGTTCATTTCCCACTGAGCTTCTTACACTTTGAAGGGTGGAATGCGCAACTTGTCACCTGCTTGTCTTGGATCATGGGTTTCTTCCTTGCAGTTGTTCCATTGCTACCTAGTATGGCTCATTGGGAATTCTATAGCCAGACACAGATCTGCATTCCTTTGCCCATCACCAGGAGAACGTTTGCTGGTCATAAACTATTCCTTTGGGATTATGATCGTATTTAACTTTGTTCTGTTTTTGGTCATTGCTTTTGGCCAGATAGCTATCTATTTGTCGGTACAGTCAAACACACTCAAAGATGGGCGAAACATTCAGCGTTCTCAGGACACAGATATAGCCCGACGACTGTTCGTGATCGCCATGTCAGATTTTCTCTGCTGGTTTCCTGTTGGTTTACTGGGGCTTTTGGCTTCACAAGGAGTACCTGTTTCTGGAGAGGTCAACGTTGCTACAGCCATTATTGTAATGCCATTGAACTCGGCTCTGAATCCTTTCCTGTACACGATGAACATACTTCTGCAAAGACGAGAGCAAAGGAAACAAGAAAAGTTTGAAAAATGGATGGAATCAAGGAAACAATCTTTTCAGTGCAGGTGATACCTCCATTCAAAAGCGTTTTAACTGATTCAAAAAATTTTCGAATTAAATAAACACTCTGATGCGCACATTTGGGCCCATGCACTCGAGTCATTTATTTGTTGACAGTTCTGTCTCTTGATCGTTGTCGGTGTATAAAGTGTTCCACATGAGCGAGTACATACTATTCAGCAATTAACTCTCTGACCTATTTTTTGGAGTGGGGAGGTGGGGATGCAATGGACTGACATAAAGCTTTTGTGTGAAACCTGTAACTATGACCACAATTCCTTCACCTTCTCCAAGTCTTCCTTCATGGAATGGTGTTGACGTGGCAAATTGGTCATCGGACTCCAAAGGGGATATATATATTTATATTCAATTATAAACAAAGCTTGCTCTTATGTCTTAGATTGAAGAAATAGGGGGAGATAAGCATTCATATATGCAGGGGTAGATAATTCTGCCTAACTAATAGTACGTGCTTGTGTGGAGAACAATAAATGCTTCTCAAAATGAGCCTTCAGCAAGCTTAGTCTCGCGACTAGGGGCCAATATTATGCTGATATTTCTCAGTCTTTCTAACTATCACTTGCAAAATCTTACCGGTATAACTCTGTCCAATCTTTTCACCCTGGATTTGAGTTTTAACAGACTAGCCATCATCCCTCTCCATGTGTTACATGGCACGCCTAATTTGAAAACATTGGTTTTATCAAATAATCCTATAATGTTCTTTGGGGCAGACGCTATAAATAACAACAATCCAGTTGAACAAATCCGAATGCAAGATTTGTCAGTGACCAATCTGTACACATTGGACGGATGGATATCCATCATCTTTCCCTCATTAATTTGGCTTAATCTATCACACAGTGGTACACAGCGCGTGACTGGCAGAGGATTTCAACCAATGAGAAAGCTTCAGGTTCTGGACATGAGGGATGCCCGATGACAGAGATTGACAGAGAACTCCTGCAAGGCCTGGACCAGCTGCACACAGTCTATGGTGACAACCACAAATTGTGCTGTGTGGCCACACTTCTACCAGGCGTCACCAACTGCCAGGCATCAAGAGATAGCCCGACGACTGTTCGTGATCGCCATGTCAGATTTTCTCTGCTGGTTTCCTGTTGGTCTACTGGGGCTCTTGGCTTCACAAGGAGTACCTGTTTCTGGAGAGGTCAACGTTGCTACAGCCATTATTGTAATGCCATTGAACTCGGCTCTGAATCCTTTCCTGTACACGATGAACGTGCTCCTGCAAAGACGAGAGCAAAGGAAACAAGAACAGATGGAAAAATGGATGGAATCAAGGAAGCGATCCTTTCAGTGCAGGTGATACCTCCAGATCATCGACCAAACATTTCTGGAAAGCGGCCATACCCATATAGAGTTTGATTCAATTCATGCTACTATGGAGAAAGCGAAAGAGAATGCATCCATTTTCATTCCAGATCAGTAGCATACAGTCATTGAGATGGCAGGATCAAAATTGGTTCCCCTTAAATATACAGACTTTCTGGACTTCAAACATCTTGCTTCACAGACAATGAGGATTACCAAGACTGATATCACAGGAGCCAAAATCAGCTGGCTAAAGATTAAGTGGCTCAGGTATACAAAAAAAGAAGACACACTGTATTTTAAATATAGAATGACAGAGTGTTTTCGTAGTCTGAAGATCAAGGGAAGCAGCCGTTGAGGTCGCCAGCAAGCTGTGAGCAATGTGCAGGACCTTCCACAGCAGTACACGGATCGTCTGCATTTGTCTGAAGCAAAGAAGAAAGACCTCCTGGACCTCTGCCAGCTAGGGGTTGTGCCACAGCGACACCATCAGTTCTACCAACACCTGCCCAGCGCCAGCACGGCTCCAGACAGGCTTGCAGAACACCTCATTACCGACAAGGACACAGAATCCGAAGATCTGTAAAATTTTCATTTGAGTGAATTTGACAGTGCGCCGATGTCTGTTTTCATTCTAAACAATAGGTGCGCTTTTTTCTGCTAATGTGAAATCAAAATCAGTGAAATATATATGCTATCTTTACTTATGAACTATATCAATGCGGACAATTCTTTTTTTCTGCTGTGGAAAATCAGTGAACAGTTTGTTCCCATTGTAGACCAAGCAGTGAACTGAAGTAGTATACAGTGAACAGATTTTTTCCCTTTGTGAATGATACAATGAACAGTTTCCCCCACCCCACCCCTACTCCCCTTTCGTGAATAAACTGTGAACTGTGACAATGTAGACAGTTGTTCTTACTGTGGATGATTCGTCCTTGTGTGGATTTTGGGAGACAGCAAATGTGGTAGTCATGCACAATTTTGCATACATGTTCCGTCTATTGTATATTTTAGTTTGTTAGCATGAAGTAAAGTAGCTTTACGGCTTGGTTGCATTCACCCCCCCCCCCCCCCTCTCTCTCTGTGTGTGTGTGTGTGTGTGTGTGTGTGCGTGCGTGCGTGCGTGCGTGCGTGCGTGCGTGCGTGCGTGCGTGCGTGCGTGCGTGCGTGCGTGCGTGTGTGTGTGTGTGTGTGTGTGTGTGTGTGTGTGTGTGTGTGTGTGTGTGTGTGTGTGTGTGTCGTCTTCTGTTCACAGACTTTTCCCAGAAACTGTTGATGTTATTTTCTATAGGCTATTGATCTTAACCTTTTCCTTAATAACAGTTTCAGACAAGCCTATCCAGTTCATTCTTTTCTATCAGGAGTGGTTCCGAGCAAATTAATAGTGTAAAATAAAAGTTAGCTAAGTGTAAAACATGGTTCAAGATTTGTTAAATACTTGTTACCTAATGCATGATATGAATTATGTCAAACTTCCAAGGCCACAACTATGTGTTTCATTCATGAGCATTTGTTGCCCAGAACAACACATACAAAAAACGACTATATTTCATACAATAATTGATTATCTTGTGTGTACCATGTTGTGGTCTGAAATGTGCCATACAGTGGGACAGCATGTCCGTGCCACAGGTGGCTAGAGCCATAGAAGACAGTTGTATT
>CM031628.1:10485445-10502945 GCA_018398815.1 Conus ventricosus | reverse complement strand
CTTTTTAACTCTGATTTTATATTATATATATTATATATATATATATATATATATATATATATATATATATATATATATATATACTGCGGAACTAAAGTTAAGGGCCGCCTCTGATTTCAGCAGCTTTCCGTATGTATTTTTTCATGCCAACACCGCGTGACGAAAAAATGGTCAACTTAGGTTTTCCCAAAGCCTTTCCCACTGCTGCACGTGCCTGACCATGTTTTGCAAGAATTGCAGTTCAGCAACACCGTTTTTAGGGGCAGTGAAAAAGTTGTCAAAACACGAGACTTTTCTTGAAACTTTGCTCGAATTTAGCTGAAGAAGCAGTATTGCAGTAGGTTTTTGGCATTTTGCACGAGCAAACCATGGCTATACTGAACACTTCTCAACGAAAGTTGCACAGGAATGGGTATTTAGGGGCGCGCACCAGAGCTCTGATTAAGCATGCCTCCAAGAACGAAACTGACAACAGTGGATCGAGGACGGGCGCTGGGATGGCTGCAGGACGGCGTTTCCGGCAGAGAAGTTTCCAGACGGCTAGGAGTTAGCCACTCTGTTATTCAGCGGCTCCACCAACGCTTCCAGACTACCGGAAGTACTGATGAGCGACCTCGGTCTGGGCGGCCAAGATGTACAGATCGAAGAGACGATCGCTACTCCAGGTCTTGGCTCTACGTCACCGAACCATCACCCGCAGGACGTTGATAGGCAACCTCAGGGCCGCTACCAACGTCACCATAAGTCGCATGACGGTGACCCGTCGTCTGCGTGAGGTGCGCCTGCACTCAAGGAGAACTGTCGTCCGTGTGCCCCTCACACCACGTCATCGCCGGGCCAGGATGGCGTTCTGCCAAAACCATCGACGTTGGAACAGACAGCAGTGGGGCAGCGTACTCTTTACAGACGAGTCCCGGTTTACTCTGTCTTCCTGTGATGCCCGCATACGCGCTTGGAGACGTCCAGGTGAACGTTTCATCGACGCCTATGTCCAGCAACATGACAGGTACGGAGGCGGTTCAGTTATGGTGTGGGCTGGCTTCCATCTGCATGGGAGGACCCCACTGTACCGTATTAGAGGCAATCTTACCGGCGTACGGTACAGGGATGAAATCGTGACGCCTCTGATCCTCCCTACACTGCAAGCCATGGGTGCTGGCGCTATACTCCAAGACGATAACGCGACCCCTCATCGCGCTAGGGTGGTCCAAGATGTTCTGCAGCGTCAGCAGATTGTGAGGATGAACTGGCCAGCCCGATCACCCGACTTGGCGCCCATAAAACACCTCTGGGATATCCTTGGGCGCCGGGTGAGGCAAAATTAGTAAAAAGATCCTGGAAAAAGCAATAGAGGACATAAAAACAAACACTGAATACAATCTCTGGAAAAATAGTTACGAAGTTATCCAATGGTTTAAAGAATTGAACAAACAGAAAAATACAGTGTTCATTACTTTTGACATAGTGGACTTCTACCCTTCCATTGATGAGGAATTACTTACTAAAGCACTAAGATTCGCCAACAAATATACAAATATAACAGATTCTGAGATGGAAATCATTCTCCACACTAAGAAAACCCTTCTCCATAGCAACAGTGAAACTTGGATTTAAAAAAAAAAACAGCAGAAATTCCACATTCGATGTCACGATGGGATCTTATGATGGAGCTGAAATTTGTGAATTAGTTGGACTTTTCATGTTGTCTCATATACAGAAAATACTTGGTAAACAGGTTGGCTTATACAGAGATGACGGTCTTGCCACGTTAAACAATAAACCAAAAACCATTGAAAACAAGAAAAAAGAACTGTGTAAAATTTTTCAAAGCCATCACCTAAAAATCACAGTAGAAGCCAACAAAAAAACAGTAAATTATTTAGACATAACATTAGACCTTAAGGATCATAAATACAAACCATATAAAAAACCTAATGACACACCTGTCTACGTAGACATCAATAGTAAACATCCACCCTCCATCTTAAAAACCATACCTAATGGTATAAACAAAAGATTATCTAAACTGTCATGCAATGAGAAAGAATTTAACAGTGCAGCAGCTGAATACCAAGAGGCGCTGAAAAAAAAGTGGCTACAAATACAAATTACAATATAACCCAGATAACAACATGAACAGCAACAGGAAAAACAGGAAAACAAAAATTGCATGGTATAACCCTCCATATGATGGAAGAACAAAAACTAACGCAGGAAAAGAATTCCTCAGAATCCTTAAAACATCATTCCCAAAAGAACATGTACTATCTAAAATATTCAACAAAAATACCGTCAAGCTATCATACTCGTGTATGCCCAACCTTAAAAATATAATTGATTCTTCCAATAAAACCAAAAACAACACAACCAAAGAGGGTGATGAAAGGATATCTTGTAATTGTACAAAAAAAGACCAGTGGCCTCTGAATAATAAATGTCTCTACAACAATATTGTGTACCAAGCTATGGTAACAACAGACAGTGATAAAGAAACATACATAGCGATCACGGCAAACCATTTTAAAAGCAGATATGCAAACCATAAACAGTCTTTCAAAAATGAAAAATATAAAAACCAAACAGAATTAAGTAAATATATTTGGAAGCTTAAAATAAGAAAATAGATTACAACATATATGGAAAATTATAAAAAGAGCAACACCATACAACAACATTTCAAAAAAAAAATGCAACTTATGTACTACATATGTAAACCCCACCTAGCATCCCTGAACTCTAAAGTAGAAATGATAAACAACTGCAGGCATAAATGGAAATCTTTGTCAATGCACCATTCCGTAACACGTCCCCCCTGAACGTGCCCAAAAAAGAAAAAACCGGCAGGCCACGTGCCACACGCACAGAACTCACACACGCCCACACACCACAATATATAACACGGGTGGCGTGCCCAAATTGTATACCCTGAGGAAAGCGTTTTTAGCTTGAAACAAGCTTGTAGGTTTTTAATCTTTCCATTTTAAAATCCTATTTTAAACTGGTATATATATATATATATATATATATATATATATATATATATATATATATATATATATATATATATATATATATATATAACCAGTTTAAAATACGGTTTTAAAATGGAAGAATTAAAAAACCTACAGGCCTGTTTCAAGCTAAAACGCTCTCTCCTGACGAGAGCGTTTTAGCTTGAAACAGGCCTGTAGGTTTTTCAATTCTTCCATTTTAAAACCGTATTTTAAACTGGTATGTCGCTCCCTACATGGTCGAGCACTTTTAACATTCTGAGTGGCTTTTTAACTCTGATTTTATATATGTATATATATATATATATATATATATATATATATATATATATATATATATATATATATATATATATATATATATATATATATATATATAAGTGATATGTTAAGTTTTCCAAATGGCTCCAGGCTTTGAATGTTATGCAGCGAAGATCACAGACTGCAAGACAGACTCAGAGAGTATGCCAAGTATTTTACTATCGCTGGTTGGAAATTTGAGGCAGCACTTGAACAACTCAAAAGGGGAGCTAACAGAGACCGATGTGTTCTTATCAAGCAAGAGAGACAACCCAAACCCAAGGAAACTGCTTTGTTTCACTCAGTATGACCCAAGGTTACCATCTAAAAGACAAATTATTAAACAAAATTTACACATCCTGTATTCCAATCCAAAAAAAAAAAAACCAGGAGCATTTTCCCTGAAGAAATGCTCATTGGTGCTGATAAGAGAAGATGCAACTTGGCAGAAATGTACAAACCTACAGTACCACGTCGTCATCCCCTCCATAGACCCATGAACAGACCTGGATTTTTAGGGTGCTGTGCCTGCCGATGTGACCTTTGTGCACATTCCTGTGACCTGATGGGGCTAAGAAGCCCATGGAATGGGCGCTACTGGCCCATCAGACAGCACCTCACCTGTTCGACAAAAAATACCATCTACGTCATCAGATGTCAGAACCACCCAGACGCATTGTATGTTGGGTCCACCAAAAACCTGAAAAGAAAGTGGGCCAATCATAAATCAGGCTGCAACAAGAATGTGGCCCAGCGATATGGTGTTGCCAGACACCTCGCCCTGAAGATAAAGTTCTGCCCTTTCTTTCCATCCATCCCATCGAACAAGTTGCATCTGAAGACAAACCCTAGAGAGGGAGACTTACGGGCAGGCCAATTTGGGACTGTCTTTAAGGGTCTCAACTCCCATACAGAATTCAGCAGCATGCACAGAATGAAAAACCAGGGTTCTGTATTAGAATGATACAGTGAAAGGTGACTCTACAGAGCGCAGTGGAAGGTGGACTCTTTGGGGTCAGTCAAAAGGTGGACTCTGCAGTATGCAATGAAGGGTGGACTCTACAATGTGCAGTGGAAGGTGGACTCTGCAGGTGCTGTGGAAGGTGGACTCTGCAGGGTGCAGTGAAGGGTGGACTCTGCAGCGTGCTGTGGAAGGTGGATTCTGCAGGTGCAGTGAAGGGTGGACTCTGCAGCGTGCTGTGGAAGGTGGACTCTGCAGGGTACAGTGAAGGGTGGACTCTGCAGCATGCTGTGGTAGGTGGACTCTGCAGGGTGCAGTGAAGGGTGGACTCTGCAGGGTGCAGTGAAGGGTGGACTCTACAGGGTGCAGTGAGGGTGGACTCTGCAGGGTGCAGTGAAGGGTGGACTCTACAAGGGTGTGGTGGAAGGTGGACTTTACAGGGTGCAGTGAAGGGTGGACTCTGCAGGATGCAGTGAAGGGTGGACACTGCAGGGTGCAGTGAAGGGTGAACTCTGCAGGGTGCAGTGAAGGGTGGACTCTACAGGGTGTGATGGAGGGTGGACTCTGCAGGGTGTGGTGTGGAGGGTGGACTCTGCAGTGTGCAGTGGAGGGTGGACTCTGCAGTGCGCGGAGGGGGTGGACTTTGCTGGGTGGGGTCGATGAAGCACTCTGCGGTGTGCCTCTGCCTCTCTGGTTGACTCTGCAGGGTGTGGTGGAGGGTGGGACATTGCAGGGTGCAGTGAAGGGTGGACTCTGCAGATTGCCATGAAGGGTGGGCGCTGCAGGGTGCAGTTGGGGGTGGCGCTCTGCAGGATGCAGTGAGGGATGAACTCTGCAGGGTGTAGTGAAGGGTAGACTCCGTAGGGTGCGGTTAGGGGTGGACTCTACAGAGTGCAGTGGGGCTCTGCAGGATGCAGTATGAGATGGACCCTGCAGGGTGCAGTGAAGGGTGGACACTGCAAGATGTAGTGAGAGATGGAACTCTTATAGGGTTTGGAGAAAGGTGAAACTACAGTAAAAAAAGAAAATGTGACGTCGTTTTAAATTGATGTAGTGACGTCAATAGTATTGATGGCATTGCTGCTAAGGACATGTAAGTACCATCCGTTACTGAAGAGGCCTTCTGGCGAAAGCTTGGAATAAAAAAAAATGAATTGGGCAGCCGTGGGCGACGATTATTTGTACATCTCTCTTCTCTCTCTCTCTCTCTCTCTCTCTCTCTCTCTCTATATATATATATATATTATATATATATATATATATATATATATATATATATATATATTTTAAATAGATTTAACAAATGTTTGCTCCCAGTTCGGTTGAGCAATTTTTTTAAAATCTCTGCTGGTATTTACTACCATTGTCTATAAATTATATTTGGTATATATATATATATATATATATAGATATATATATTATATTATTTATTTGTTAAAATAAGGTTTTTAAAAGAAATCTACAAATTTGTTTTCGAGCGCGTTGCGCTGTCATCAGGATGGCTTTTGGTTTGCCCACCACCGATGTTATATAGCGTGTGGGCTCACGTTTGCGGTTGTTTGCACGTGCGGGTTGGCTGCACGTGTTTTTGGGGGGCTTTCAGGTTTTTGTTTTGAGTGTGTTCACTAACAACGATTTCCATTTATGCCTGCAGTTGTTTACTATTTCTGTTTTAGTGTTTAAAGTTGCTAAGTGTGGTTTGCATAGTATTAACCATTTTTCAGTTAAACATAGGTTGCACGTTTTTGCGCAAAAACAAGCTACAATATATCCTGGAAAATCATAAAAAGAGCATCACCATACAGCAATGTTTCAAAAAGGTGCAACCTATGTTTAACTGAAAAATGGTTTCTTATATATATAAGAAACTAATAAATTCCAAGGATAAGTACCGAGCACCATTCCAGCAACTTACAGAGCAGCTTGGTGTTGCAATGACTGCAAGAAATATTGAATTATAAACAATATATATATATATATATATATTATATATATATAAAGTATATTTTATATTGTTGTGTGTGTGTGTGTGTGTGTGTGTGTGTGTGTGTGTGTGTGTATTCCTTTCTCCCATTCCACAACTGCTATTGCCATATTATCACGAAAAGTGGTAGTCATCCTGTCTTTATTTATATTTCAATGTTTTGTTCATCATCATTACTATTATCAATATTCTTATCAGTAATATAATTCTCATAATTACTACCTCGATTCACACACTGTCTCCTTGACAGCCTCGTTTTCATTCAACGCCCATCTTGCGCTGAAGTGAATGAAGATTAGTGATAGCTTTCTCATTTTGGTTGTCTTGAATGTTTTGTATCTTGCCTGAAAAAGACCTCATAGGTCGAAACGCGTTTCGGCTTGTGATTCGTTTGCCTGCGTTTTCTTGGGGGTTCACTATTAATCACAATAAAAATTTGTGAATGCTGCAAGTTTTTGCTATGAGCCTCTCAAATCCTCAAATCCTCAGATAGTGGGATCACCTTACGCACTGCGGACATTCTGAAGTGCATGACATCAGAACAGAAACAGCTCCAAGTCACGGCAACTAGTGTCAACATATTGTACGTCCACCAGGGGCAGAATCACACTGGAAACGGGTCCTTTTTAATGTGTGAAGTTATGTTGCAGCTTGTGCCTCACAGCTATTATCATGTGAGCTTCCTGGAACAGACATGTGTACAGCGCAATTACATTCTTTTATTCAGTATATTCAGAAACGATGGGGACTGGAATTTACTGCCAATGATGAACTTCATGAAGAGAGCCTTCTTTTATGACAGTATCGTATGGACAGGCTGTGAACCAGACTTTGACCCTCTGTCACTGTTTGGGATCTTCACTGAGCATTTTTCCGTCGTCATCAATGTGAATGACGTCAGTAGAGACTACACGGTGGAGATGAGAATCAACCTTGGATCATTACTCCCTAGGGGCACTGAACTTGAAGCGGTGAATGTTACGCAACAGCTTGGTGAGTTTTAAAGTGATTAGGATCTCTCTCTCTCTCTCTCTCTCTCTCTCTCTCTCTCTCTCTCTCACACACACACACACACACACACACACACACACACACACACACACACACACACACCACCGCGCGCGCACGCGCGCGCGCGCGAGCGCGCACGCGCACGCGCACGCGACTGCACCAGGCATGGCAGAAAACAAAATTGACCGCCATTCACCAACAGAGCCAGGAAAGCAAACTGCAGCTAGCCGACATAAGAAATGATTTGTGTTCGATACAAACTGAACTACACCAGGGGCCACACTCATATGTCGTCGGTAAACTTACTTCTACAACAAGATTAACTCCTGGGTACAAACCCTGTGGGTTCAGCGCATTCTGCTTCTGTACCTGTATCATATGGATTTTGTCTCGGTTTCTACCTACGAAGTATCTAGAAAGTAAAGGGTGAAGGTCAGATAAAAAGAGGTATTCCTTTCTTCTGCGCATGTCTTGAATAACTGCTAACCTTCTGCACATGCCCACAAACACGCTGACACAGACACACACAAAGACTGAAAAAGCAGCTTAACTAAAACAGATTTGATAAAACTATTAAAAGGCCATAAACATGATGAAGTCATACTCACATGCATACACACACATACACACACTGACACAAAGTAACAGTGACACACACAGGCATGAAGACAGATTTAGCATCCCCCCCCCCCCCCACACACACACACACACCAAGAGCAAGAGCCAACTATCGTAGCAGACGAACTTGGGAGCTACAGACACACCTGTAGAGCAGGGGCCGAGTTTCGTGTCTCAGGCTGTGCAAATCAAATTCAATGTCTTCTCGAGAGTGTCTATCAGCTGGAATATGTTGTGACGATGAAATCTTAACTTTGCGTGAATTTCGTGATCATTGAACGTGTCCAATGGCTTTGTTTTGATCTAACCCAGGGCGAACTCATGCCCTATCCTCGTTGTACGTTACCCACCTCTCGCCCATTGCAAACCACGAGGTTAAAGGTTACTCTCGACATATGGATCTGCAAGTAACGGACCTTTGAGCTTACAACGAGGTAGGTAGTAGGTCACTTCCCCATTTCCGACGACATGTAAGTATGGCCCTCGTGAAAGACAAGTGCGAGTAGATCAGCCAACGATGTGATGGCCTAGAAAGGGACAACAGTCAACTGGCAGCTGCTATGGAGGAAATGTCAGATGACATGACCGTACTGTTCTCTGACTGTGCACAGGGAAAGAAGGAGACAAGGAAACTGTCTGCAGCACTGGAGACACTGACAGAGCAGATCACGTCGATGAATGCTGAGATTGACAGGTTGGAAGATTTCCCCAGATGTGATAATCTTCGGATTTTGGTATTCCACACAGCAGTGACCATAGGGACTGCAACACGTCTGCCTGTGTTGTCACAGACACTCAGAGCAGTGTGTCTGGACACAAGAAGTGGTGTGAGCAGGACGTTGTCAGAGTGCGTCGTGTCGGGCAGGCGACCAACCCAGGACGAAAGTCGTGAAATTCAGACAGTGGAGGCACAAGACATCAGTCCTCACTGACAGAGACTATCATGCCAGACTGCAGGGGAAAGGAGTCTGAGTGGCCAACGACCTGACCCGAAGACAGGCTGTCATCGTCAGTCAGACAGAGAAGGAGGGCAAGGCCACCTACTTTGTCAAAGGTAAGCTGACGGTCCGACCCAAGAAACCTCATCCCAGGAGCTATGCCACAGTGACAGCGTCCACCTTTGCATCTTCCAACACGGCAGGGGACGGCGAGCTGGCGAGGGGGTGTGTCCAATCAGCTGACGCAGAAACGCGTCAGCGAGGTCGGGGCAGTGAAGCGACAGCCGAGGATTCCCCTACTCACGGCGCTTGACGGGGGGGTGAAGGTCACCATGTGACATGCCGTGGTGGCCTCTGTAACGCAGGCAGTGACACGGGTGCGAGAAGTGGCGGCTTGGAACAGGATACACGTAGACACCGTGGTGGTTCGAGCAGGAGACATCAAACACCGATATGCAGCTACCTGAATACACGGGCAGTGACAGGTCATAGCGCTCTGCCAGTGACTCTAAATAGGACAGACCTGATCATCCATCACCTCAGTTGTCGTTCCTGAATTACAATGTGGAAAATTTATATAGCAAATTGAACTACATTGCTCTTGTTGATTATGTGCGTACTTTTGATTTTGAGTGTCTGACTGAAACTTTCGTTGATTGCAATTTTGATCTGTGTTTTCACGAATTATGTTAAGTTTAGCTCCCAGCAAGAAAGCTATCGGACCAACGCAGGAACTCAGGTTGAGTTTTCTTGCTTCTAAAGAATTGTTACAGTCAGTATATGAAAGAAGTTGTTAAAATGAAATGATGGTAATAATGTTGCTATACGGGTTTATAAGTTTAATGTAGACAAAGATATGTTGCTTGTGGCATGTTACATTGCGCCTGATGGAAACCCAAACTATCATAAGAATGAAATAAAGATGTCATGGTCTCCAGAATATCTAAGAAAAAGCATTGAGAAAGTTGGAGTGTACATCATGGTGACTGGTGATTGAATGCAACAGCAGGAACTGAACAACCAGAAGGCCAAGACAATATGCATTTTAAACCTTTAACGGATCGTGATGATGAAGCTGAATCTGTTTAGGCGTTGTTCAAAAGATTAAGTAGTCAATAAGTTTGAAGCTTCTCTTATTATATGTATTATATGTGTTATATGTATGTTCTGCTAATGGTGTATGAGAGCTGCCGACGATATATTAATGGCGAATTTACTTATGTGTAATTGCATGGATGTAGTGAGCTCGATTATTTCATTATTTCATCAAACAGAACTGTTCAAACGTTGTGACGTATGCGGGAGATACTTTACATTCTTGGCATTTTCTGGTTGAGTTAACATGGTAGAGTGAGCATAATGTAAAGGGTGAGAACGTGTTGCCAGAAAATGAGGAAGAAAGAATTGTGTGGTGTGATGAAAACGTAAAATTATCAAAGATTAAACTGATTCATATGATTTTGGAAAAATGCTTGAAGAAAGCGAGAGATATTTTGTAGGATGATATTAATGAATGTAGTGACATTTTTGTGATTGCATTAAATGCAGCAGCAGCATGTGTGATTCGGGTAAATGGGAAAGTGAAAAGACACACAAATAAGTGGTTTGAAAAGAAAGAAAAAAAACTGTTATCTTCTAAGAAGCTAGCGAAGGTCAAAAACAAATTTAGTAAAACTTAAGGAGGTGTATGTCAACGAAAGAAAGATATATATCAAATTAAGAAAAGAGAAAAAACAAAATGTGATGAGATTAGGTTTTTAAAAAAAACTAAGAGAGTCGATTAATGACCCAACAGTATTTTGGTTAACCATCAGATCTGTAAGTTGGAAAAATGTCAATTGTAATTAAATTAATTCTCAACAGTGGTATGATCATTCCTGTAGAGTTTTCAATGATGGCGAAAATACAGATCAACCCGAAAATATTTTGACGGAGAAGAAAACGATAATGCAGGAGAACCTCTGTTCAATGACCCAATTTCAAAAAGTGAAGTTATGAACGTATAAAACATTCACAAACTGGGGAAAAAGTGCTGGTATCGATAAAATGATATGTAAAATGTTCAAACAGGCAAAACGGCTGTCAATTAGATTTTTTGTGGATCTCTTTAACATCCTCTATGAGAAAGGAATATTTCCAGTAGTCTGGTCAAAGTCTATTATAGTACCGATATAGAAAAAGGGAGACATGAACAATCCGGATAACGACAGAGGAGTAGTACTGACATGTGTAACAGGAACGATTTAAACGCATATCTTGAATAAAGGGCTTACTGATTGTACAGATAAAGAAGGAAAAATAACTGAAGAGTAGGCAGGATTCAATGTATTAACCCAAAAGTATTTGAATAGAAATTCTAATCTGTATGCTGCATTTGTTGACTTCAAGAAGGCATTCGATGCGGTGAATAGAAATATATAAAGGTAAACTGTACAAAACCGACAGAGGTATGTATAATACAGTTCCAGGATGTGTGGGAGACAAACACGTTTACACGGATTTTTCATATGTCCAAGAGGCGTTAAGCAAGGTTGTTTACTTAGCCCACAGTTGTTTTATTTTTTTTTCCTATTAACGAATTGGCTATCGAATTAACAAAAGGGGAAAACATTGACTATGAATGATCCCAGGAGCTCTTGAAATATGTTTTATGCTGTTTGCTGATTATGTTATTCTTCTCTCAGATACTGTTGCTGGCGTTAAAAAAATCAGTTGAATATTCTAAAGCAGGAATCTGAAGAAAAAGAAGAAGCTGAAGAAGAAGAAGAAGAAGAAGAAGAAGAAGACGAAGAAGAAGAAGAAGAAGAGGAAGAAGAAGAAGAAGAAATTGGTAAAGAAAAAAATCAGGATCTTAGAAGGCTGAATTTGATTTTCGGTAGTTACGGCAAGAACATGTTTGATTTCAGGGTATGTGCAGCCTGTGGGCTACAATCCAGAGTCTGAAACATACCCGTGGACAGGATCTTTTAAACACGCAATATCCCTTAGGGTCCAGGACAGTAACACCATCATGATCAGCTGTCGTCACATGTACCTGCAATGTGCTGCCCACGACCATTTAACTCTGTACACAGTGAGAGATGGACAGAAACAGAGACTGTGGAGACGTTGTGGAACATTACCTCCCTTGCCAGAAGTACTGAGTGACGTGAAGGAGGTGATCGTAGAGATGGAAAGGCTACATTTCAGTGCACCAGATCATATATATTCCATTACCTTATCTTCTTTTCCATTCAGAAGCAGAGGATTTCGGATGCTTTATAGCTTGCACAGGGTGACAGCATAATTCTCTCTCTCTCTCTCTCTCTCTCTCTCTCTCTCTCTCTCTCTCTCTCTCTCTCTCTCTCTCTGCATGTGTGTGTGTGTGTGTGTGTGTGTGTGTGTGTGTGTGTGTGTGTGTGTGTGTGGTTGTGTGTGTAGTGTGAGCGCGTGCATGTGTGTGTGTGTGTATGTGTGTGTGTGTGTGTGTGTGTGTGTGTGTGTGTATGTGTGTGTGTGTGTGTGTGTTCCATTTGTTTTTTATCAGCAATAACATTTACCATGATTTAGATCGCAAATTGTTTCCACTGTTAAAACTAAGCAGAGGACTACGACACAGATCAAGCAGTGAGGACGCTGTTCAAATATTAAACACAATTGTGGCGTTGTTTTGCCTGAATTCGTTTTTCAATGATGGACAACCCCAAACGACAAATGAACATTTCAGCTAAGTATGCCTTGCTTAGCTAAAAGTATTCTCTTGTATTTCTCTGGCAGTTAAGTTGTGTGTGTGTGTGTGTGTGTGTGTGTGTGTGTGTGTGTGTGTGTGTGTGTGTGTGTAGTGTGTGTGTGTGTGTGTGTGTGTGTGTGTGTGTGTGTGTGTGTGTGTGTGTGTGTGTGTGTGTGTGAGTGCGTGCGCGAGTGTGTGTGTGTGGAGGGGCGCAGGGGTGGGGTGGGGGGGGGGGGTGGGTGGGTGGGTGATTATCCGTCATTTTGGCTTATGTCCTACTTTTTTATCTGTTACTTTAGTGTATATTTTACATTGCTTTTATCTATCCCATTTATGTATGTTCTTTATGTATGCTCTCTTTACATGTTATAGTCTTTGGTGTATGTTCTCTACCAAACACACTATAATGATCCACTGGACAAAGAAGGGCTGTATGAATATTTTGATGAGTGAACAGCAGTGTACCGCGCCAGCAGATAAGACGTCGGAAAAACAAGGCCAGGATTGAAACCACAGTGGCAATGACATCCAAACTGATCATTCATACAGGGTATTTGTACAGGATCTTGATGTCAAACGCCAGAATCTTGCCACCCACAAGCGCGAAAGTGAAAGTGGACAAATTAAGTCTAATCCAAAGACTGGATGTGGTGATGGAAAAGAGCATACTGGAGAACAAAAGGTCACCTCTGATGACAATGTATACGGAACCTGTAAGAACACCAGTGGATCGAGTGAAACAACCAGAACTAAAGACATCTTAAATATTCAGACGCAAGCAAGAATACGATAACACGCGAAAGAAAAAAGGTCTAAAATCAGATGAAGGCTTCTTAAGAAGATTTGAATACACAATTGGAGTAGCTGTGGAGACCTGAAAGCCCAACGCACCGTCCTCAGCAAAGCATAATTACCACAGGGGAGAAGGAGCAAAACGAAGAAGACCCCAGATGGCTTGTGCTGAGACCCCATCCACTTCACCAGGAAACTATTCCAGAAGCCTTAATCAGAGACACCTACAGTGGACAAAAACGTTTAAGCAGCATCGCAGGAAAACATATTCCGATGCCTTAAGCAAAGCGTCGCATGAAATCCAGGGATTACTGAAGCCTACATTGCCGGGCCAAACGTTCAATAACAAACCACCAACACTGGATGAGGTAAAGAAAGTGTTCAAGAAAGCCAGATCCAAATCGTCACTGGACCTAATGGAATGCCATATCTACATTATCAGAAGTACCCCAGCCATATCTGCAACATAACAAATACCCATATATCCTTGATTGACTCCATAAAACAATATGATCAGCATGGAGGAACCTGAAAACTAGGTACCAATGGATGACAACCGATGGCATGTCTATTCACAAAGAGAAAAAGTAGAGTGACGTCCATCTGTTAAAACCAATATCACTTCTGAAAGTCGAGTGGGAAAAAAACTACTTCTCTGTCATGGCAGCCAAACTGATTAAACGACTAAATACCTAACACAAAATGAGTACGTGTATTTGATAGTCCAGAACAAAGGCAGCCTTGGCGTCTCTGGCTATCTAGAACATGCCAACAATGAACTGGAAAGCAATCAGAAGAGCTAAGGGAGGGAAACGGGACCTGGAGGTGATGTGGCTTGATCCGGCATATACATATGGATCAGTTCTGCACAAGGTGATTCAAATGACCGAGATCTATCATGTCCAAATGAGCATCAGAAAAATGCTGATAAAACACTTCCATGGCTTTTCATTGAGGTTCACTATAAAGAAGTAGGCAACAGATTTGATCAGTCTGGACAAGGGAAAGCAATGGGTCGTGCAGATTCTCCAATATTGTCTGTTGGTAATGGAGGTCATCTTGAAACCTGGCATAAACTGATTGGGTTCTACAGATATCGGGAATGAATATAAAATGCGCCCTCCAAAAGCTTTCCTTAATGTCAGATCAATGTTCTCCACAAAGTAAGATGAGACACACAAAATACTGAAGCAGTTGAACATGTTGGTTGCTTCGTGCAGAAATAATTCAGGCCAAAGAAATCACAAAGCCTCCTCCTGCAGAGACGAAAAGTAGCTAAAACAGTCACGTTCACTGTCACCAAATAGGCCATTCCAACTGTAGCAGGAGAATCAATTAAGAGCCTTGGGAGATGGCATCGCGACTCTTCAAAGACTCTGTGTGCGGAAACGAAATCAAACAAATAACAGAAGAAAACCTGCATTTGGTAGACCGGTGCAGGTTGTCTGGCAAATACACGGTTTAGTGTGTGCACTTCATGCTGATCTCAAAGCTTCTCCATCCTCTACTGATATACTATATCAGCACTAACACAGCCAAATCAATGGAGGCCAAAATCAATAAATACACATGGAAATGGGCTGGTGTCCCACCTGGTTTCACTGACGCTGCACGCCACTGCCACTAAGCAAAACTAAAGCTTCCTCTAAAATCCATCCTGGAGATGAACCAGGTGAATAATGAAAGATTACTGACTATGCTTGACGACTTCGAGGACAAAGTTGGAAGATCAGTGGGAACACACAGTCCAAAGAAGTTCAGCTGAAATGAGATACGGCACATGGCACCGCTTAGAGTCAGCTTCATCCTCAGATCTGTATATGACCTTCTGCCCTTGAGATCAAACCTGGTCAAAGGGGGCAAAATCAGATAATCCGATGTGTCCACTCGTCATTGCAAACGAACAGTGGAACATGTCCAGGGTTCATGCAAAGCAGAACTAACACAGGGAAGGTACGCATGAGGCACAACCAAGTGCTCAGAGATTGCACATGATTTTAGCATTGCCAAGGAAGCACTACGCCAGCAGAAACGCCAGGAACGACATTCTTCACGGCAGGCGATTACAAATCATGTCTGGAACAGCTGCAATATCAAGAACTGGAAGCAAGGGTTACCAGATGAAGTGGATTACTGGGATTGCACAGCAGTCCTTCAAGAGTGGGAGAATCATCCAGAGATCTCAAGTTGCATGAGATCGGACATTTTTTTCTCAACTTCGGGTCATCAGAACGAATGATTTTGATCGAATCCATTGTGCCATAAGAAAATAGAATGGAACAAGCTTACATCTACAAGACTGAGCTGTATGCAAATCTAACCAGCAGCTTGTGGGGAATCTAGCTTCCAGGCCAAAATCCTCACAGAGAGGTTGGAGCAAGGGAATGTGTAGGCTCATCAGCCTATGATCCCATGTAACAGCTCCCAGCCTTGAACAGGTGTCTGATAGCGATGTTGGCGCAATCTCCTTCAAAAAGACACGCCTTGAGACGCCCACGTATCCAGATGTTGCTGGTTCGAATCCCGTCAGCGTCAGGGGGAAAAAAAGGGGAAAAAGTTGCCTGCGTGTGATTCGTCTCTAACTGTTTGCTTTTGTCAGTTACTGTTGTGTTAGCTTATGCTTCACTTTGTTCCTGTCCTTGTGTGCCTGTTCTACTTTGTTGTTGTGTGTCACCGTTGTGTATGTTCTGCTTTGCTTTTGTCAGTTACTGTTGTGTTAGCAATGCTTCACTTTGTTCCCGTTACTTCTGTGCCTGCTCTGCTTTGTTGTCGTATGTCATTGTTGTGTATTTTTACTGTGTTTTTGTCTGTCACTGATGTGTGTGTGAGCTGCACTTTGCTTTTATCTGTCTTATGCACCGGAACGACAGAACGTCACACACAGATACGTAACAATTAACATCGATTAACAAGGAAAATAGACAATGCGAAAAGATAACATAACAGTAAATTCTTCAGATGCAATTTATACTTTAATCAGATATATTCACAGAAATTATCTAACACGTTTACATTGATGAAGGTAAAATTATACACACTCCGATGTTCAAACATTTGTCTTGCCACAGACACACTCACACGCACAAAGCCGACAATAAACTCCCACATTTATGGCCTCAGCAATGCATTCCCTACAACAGTTCCTCACTTATAAGACCAACTGCTGTGAATATGGTCACTAAATGATTTTGTAGTCAAATATATCAATTTCTTCATCTTCGGAATCCAACAGATCTGCCAAAGGTATTTTCTATCTCCTTTGAATTGGTCTCGTTTGACTGAAGACTAGAATGTTGATTTTCTCCTATGACCCAGCATGCTAATGTCTTGTTGAAAGAATTTCAATGGAACATAAGCACATTCACACAAGTATCAGTCTTAACAAAGGTTTCTGATGGAAGTACCCATTAATCTGCCTCATGCAGTCGCCACAGAAGAAATGTTTAAAAATATAGACAGACAGACAGATGGATGGATGGATCGATCGAAATTAGATAATTAGACATATATATGGATAGGTGGGGTTTAACGTATCTCTCTCTCTCTCTCTCTCTCTCTCTCTCTCTCTCTCTCTCTCTCTCTCTCTCTCTCTCTCTCTCCTCTCTCTCTCAAACGTGAATGCGCCGATAGTAAAGAGCTCGTTAGATCCCAAACTTGCCCCACATTTAAACACATTGTATATAGAAGTTGCAAGGACGCCTATGGTGTGAAACAAGCAAAACTAAAGACCTTCCTAAAAATCTAAATGCCATTAACAGATGGCTAAAATCTGAAAGAAAGAAGGCCGTTCCAGAACCCGAGAACAAAGGACAAGAGAAGCTCTGTGGAGAAAGCACAGCACGATGCCTTCAGCAACACAGAATCAGCAAGCAGGAGAAGGGGCAAAGGGAAACCCCAGGAGTTTCTTCAGAGACTCCTTTCCACTTCGCCAGAAAACAGTCCACAATCAGCACCACTGACAGTAGACAAATATATCTGCAGGATGTCAGAACATATTCCAGTCCTCAGAGTGATGCACCACTTTAAATCAGATGCAATACGCAGAGCCAGAGAAAAAGACTAGCAGCCAACTCTGGATGAAGTAAGATCAGTAGTTAAATAGCCGGTGCCAACTATTCATCAGACTAAATGGAATAGCCTATCTGGTTTATAAGAAATGTACCTATATAATTGTGC
>CM031628.1:10440445-10480445 GCA_018398815.1 Conus ventricosus | reverse complement strand
ACAGTACGAACAAAGAACGAAAAAAGAAGAAAGAAAAATGACTTACCGTTTTCTTCCATGTGGTCGGTGGGCGGAAATGACATGGGGCCAGGGGGATTATGGGAGAGGAAACGGAGGGGGGGGGGGGGGGGGGGGGGTTGCGTCGGGGGAGGTGTGTGTGTGTGATATGATAGGGTTGTGTGTCTAGTTTATTGGATGGTGTGGTATCTTTGTGATGGTAGTGGTAGTGGTGGATTGATAGTAATGGTAAGGGGAAAGAAGGGGGGGGGGGGGAGAACTGGGAGGTGAGGGAAAAAAAAAAAAAAAAAAAAGGAATTTAAGGGGAAGGATAAAACAAAATTAAGATTAAATAGATGGAGGGTTGCTGTAACTACTGTATGAAGTGAGTGAAGGGGATGTGGTGGTGGTGTATGTATGTGTGTGTGTATGTGTGTGTGTTGGTAGGGGATATTGCCAACTGATGTGGAAGTGGTGGGTATGTGTGTTTGGTTATTGTTGGATGTTGATGCCTTGGGGGTGTACTGGGCCACTACACCCCCAAGGCATCAACATCCAACAATAACCAAACACACATACCCACCACTTCCACATCAGTTGGCAATATCCCCTACCAACACACACACATACACACACACATACATACACCACCACCACATCCCCTTCACTCACTTCATACAGTAGTTACAGCAACCCTCCATCTATTTAATCTTAATTTTGTTTTATCCTTCCCTTAAATTCCTTTTTTTTTTTTTTTTTCCTCCCCCTCAGTTTCTCTCCCCCCCCCCCCCCCCCCCTTCTTTCCCCTTACCATTACTATCAATCCACCACTACCACTACCATCACAAAGATACCACACCATCCCAATAAACTAGACACACAACCCTATCATATCACACACACACACCTCCCCCGACGCAAACCCCCCCCCCCCCCCCCCCTCCGTTTCCTCTCCCATAATCCCCCTGGCCCCATGTCATTTCCGCCCACCGACCACATGGAAGAAAACGGATAAGTCATTTTTCTTTCTTCTTTTTTCGTTCTTTGTTCGTACTGTCCCACATGTTAAATGTGATTTTTTTTTCGCCTGAAGAAGACCCAAGTGGTTGAAATGCATCGTGTCTTGTCATGTGCTTTGTTTGTCAATGTCATTGGCGGTAAGTTCTAAACAAACTCTATTCCTAATTTTTCTTAATTTAAATCCAAATTGTGTTTCTGACACTAGAATTAGAGCGACGGCTCTCAGGCCTGTTTAAATTGGCTTGAAGGCTTGAATATTTTCATATAGTCGTGATACAGGACATTGCTGCGCTATGCAATTTGCCTAATTGATAATTGCCACAAAAATGACTTAGCCAAGTTAAACGGATTCTTCTACCCACCTGTTACAGATGAGGTAAAAGCCAACGTTAAAATAAAAGTTGCAACATATGTAGCTTGCAATCTTATGTATCAACCGTGCAAAACACCGTGTTCTTCAATAGATAAACGTTTATATTCTTGCTGTATAGAAATTAAGGTTGATGGTGAATACTTCAACATTTTGAACTGTTATTATCCAGATGGAGTGTCTAAAGGTGAAGCTGACTGGATAATGGATTTAGACTGCTCTAGATAATGGGTTATTCTTGCGATTTTAATTCCCACCACGCTTTGTGGTCCGAAAATCCCAATAATATTGTTAACAACAACGAATACCTTGCCAATACAATAATCAACGCCAATTTAACCATTTTAAATGACGGCTCTATAACAAGAATTGCTGATCGATCAGATCAACGTTGCTCATCGATAGATTTGTCTTTAGTTTCCCCAGACATAAACCTTTTGTGTACTTGGCAGGTTCATCAAATACCGTTAGGCAGTGATCATCTCCCTATTGAAATCCAACTTCTAGTGAGCCCTGAAAAAAACAATCTACAATTCTGAATGCACTAAATATAATGAAGATAAGGCTAATTGGGCGCTTTTCAATCAAATTTTGACAGCAGGTTCGTCTTTTCTAAATTTCAATCAGAATACAGTGTTGGAGGAAGGTTTGGAAAATTGTTATTTTGAATTAAGAAAACTTATACTTAATGCTGCAGATTCTGCAATCCCAAAAGTCAAATTAAAGAATCATCCAAAGATGCATCAAACCCATGGTGGAATATTGCGTGTGAAGTCGCCGTGGGTGCGAAAAACTAAGGCCTTCAAAAGCTGGATGACAAGCCGTCATACGCAGCCTAAAAGTAGAGTGGAACAGTTACACGCTGAATACAAAAAAGCTAACACCAATAGTAACAAAGTTGTTGCTTTTGCAAAGCAGCAATATTACAAAAACTTAGTCATCAACTGTTCCAAACACCCAAACGATAGCGCTTTACTTTGGAAAGAAATTAGAAAATCTAAAGGTTCTTTTCATCTCCCAGATCCTGTCTTAATCGAAAACGATAAAATCTGTAAAACAAACGAGGAGAAAGTTGAATTATTTGCTGACACTTTCGCAGCAATGAGTCAGACTGAACATCTGCCTAAAGAAGAGCAAGAACGAAGAAGAACTATTGAAAACGAAGGGAGAAACATTGAACCACATGACAATGACAACACGTTATATATTAATAAAAATCTAACAATGGAGGAGCTTCTATACTCACTTCGCCGTCTAAAATCTGGTAAAATTGCGACAGGATTTGATCCCATTTCTTACAACATGATAAAGGATTTTCCACAATGCTTTTTGAAAAACTTATTAGAGTTTTTCAAATTATGCTGGAATTCTGGAAAGCTGCCAATGGCTTGGAAGAAAGCAACAGTTGTACCTATCCATAAACAAGGGAAATCAAAAAGAAAATATTTCAATTTTCGACCCATTTCTTTGACTCCTCACATAAATAAAGCTGAAAATTGCATTTATAGCCACGACAGCTTTTTTTGGGGTGGGGGGTGGGGGTGGGGGGGGGGTAGATAGATATAAGCTTTAGCTAAGTGGCACTCGATCCTTGCAACATTTTTTTTGTTTTTTGTTTTTTCAAAGATCCTAAACACAATTTAGCATTACACGCTGAATTGTTTCACAAAGCACATGGAACAGAAACACAAAATTGTTTCTTTCAGTTTTTAGACGCGCTCTTGTTCGACAGAACTATCCCAGTCAATCTACACGGAGTATTATCAAGCTGTAAGACTATTAACATAGGTGTCTCGAAGGAAGAGTGAGCGCTCCAACACTTTTTGTGATGACTTCTTTTTTTTTTTAATCTTAAACAGGATAATATAAAGAGGTACCACACTGACTCTTTATGGCAATGACGTTGCTACCTGGAAAAAAAAATATACACTGTATTCTTTTTCGAAAAATAAACAAAAGAAATAATACCATTGAACATTTTCAAGATCAAATTGACAATATTTCTATAATGAAAGCGAATAAGTCTGACTTGTCTGGACACAAAGCGGGTTTTGTTGTGTTTACAAAGAAATCTATGGCATTTGAAGGCTGAGAAGTTGTCACAATAAGGGTTGATGATACTGTGATGTACGCAAGCAAGGAAGCTAAGTATCTTAGTGTTATTTTCTGCAATAACCGTTTTGGAGTAAACATATTGTCATGAGGCCTATGACGTTGGTACATCTTGGGTGGTAGAATTATTCTTTTTTTTTATATTGTTGTTGTTGTTGTCGTGTATCAGCGTTTCCGCATCTGCTCGGCTGGTTCACTCAACTGGACAGAGGGCAGCGAGTCGCTTGACCCGCCACTTTCTTGGGTCACCCATGGGTAGCTGGTAAGCATCAGTTGTTTCGTGTGTTTTTTTGTTTTTTTGTTGTTGTTTTTTGTTAGCCGGCTAATTGTTCTCTTTGTGCGCAATTTCTTTTTGGTTTCAAAATTATGAAAGAAACATTGTTTGAGACCACTTTTCTCTGGTTAATTCGACCTTTAACCTGGCCATTCCAAATTAAATCCAAAATTCTCTCTCCTTTCAATGCATCTGGTGATGCGGTAGTCGGTGGGGATAGGGGAGAACCTGGTGATTTAGGGTTGGGACTTGCTTGGTCTCACTCGTTCGCCCCTGTCACAATCGCCGGTCTCGTATTCTTCGGCCACCGTCTGTTTGTGTGTGCAAGGGGAATGAGTGTTTTGTGTTTGCGAGCGTGCGTACGCACGATTAGTCGTTTGGATGCGTGGTTGGAGAATGGTGTTATTTTGAAGTGTTACTATAAATGTGGGGGTAATCGTGTCATTAAATTATGGTTATTTGTAAATGTGGGGGTAATTGTAAAGCAATGGTTGCTGTACTCTTCAAGTTCAATTCCTAAGAAAGGAAAATGTATTGTAGTCGTTGAACGTGAGTGAAGGAAGGATGAAGATATAAATTGCTATTCGTTTCTTCAACCTGTTAATTCAATGTAATCTCTTGCCTGCTTCGTGTGAGAAGACCTTTAGCGAACATTCCTCATTTGGTTTGTTTACTGTTTTAAGCTCAGGCCTGTGTTAAGCTGGTGCTACTAATGCATTCAGCAAACACCTCCCCTCGCCCTTCATGCGAGTGGCTGTTAGGATTTAGCAGTATATTTCAAACCGTACAGACTGCGGGGTTCTAGTACTCTTTGCTTTCCAGTTCCTTTCCCTTCTTGTTTCTCCTCCCGCTGGCTTCACCTGGGGCTGACGTTCTTGAGGCCACAGTGTGTGAAGAACACACGTTCTTCACTGGATGGTCCTACCCCTGTCCGGGACCTGTAACGACTACCGCCTCGTCCGACGGGATGGGTTCTACACCGTCTTCAGACTTCATGCAGCCATGTGACAGCTAAGCGAGTGTGGTTAGCTCTGTGTCGTGCTAATGGAAGTGGTGTGGGTGTGTGCTGAGAGTGTCGGCACTGAAAAAACTATTCAAAACAGGCCCGTCTTGGACACCCGATTGGACATGATGCTCCCACTGAACTTTGGGGAGGCAAGGGTGGGGACAACGGGAAGGAACGAATGAATGTGTGTTGAAATGCTTATTTGTGATTATGTGTATGTTGTGTGTGTTGAAATACTTATTTGTGACTATGTGTATGTTGTGTGTGTTGAAATGCTTATTTGTGACTATGTGTAGGTTGGTGTGAATAAATGGTGTGTTGTATTGTAATCTTTCTTGTGTGATCTCTTGCGGAGCGTGTGAGGTCAGTCACTCCCTTCACTCCCTTCTAGACCGATCCTGTCAGGGCAGACCTCCAGGGGCCGGTCGTGACACATATCAATTACCCTGTATAAAAGATAGGGGAAAGTTGCATTATCATGTGTATTTTCTGGCATACCTCTGATTTACTTGGGGTCTAATCTTGTCCACGGTGCTTCAGGGCATGAATCTCCAGAGTCTGGATCCGCTTGGCATACCATTAATGAAAGACATGAGCTGTATATTGGAACTTGGTAAGAAAATTTTGGTTAAGGACACCCATAGGGACAGGGCTAGATACACACAGCTTTTCCAGATAGGACACAAAATGTAAGGCCATTGGTCGCAGTCCCACCTACACAATATAGAATGGACTTCACATCAGAACATGACGGCATCAATCTCTTTATGAGTCCTCTTTACAAAGAGGACGGCAACAAGCATGTTGGGGTCTATGGTCTGAAAGGAAGAAAGGTCGTGACTGATAGAAGAGGCCTTGCTTTGTAATTTTTGAAATTCTTCAATTCATATTCAGGGTCTTCCCTTAATTGCTGCTGTTCAAATTGCTCAATTTGTTTTTGAACTGTAAGTTTTTCCTTATCAGGTGCCATTCTTGCTTTAGATTCTGCCCTATCAGCCACTATTTTGCTGGCTTATTGTTCAGTCACTGCTGTCTTTAAACAGCATTGTCAGAAGAACATTGGATTGCTAAGCGGTCTGTTAACACTGACATTTTCGCCGGGACGCCCAAGCATCACACGTTTCCTACACAATGTCCTCTGAGGACACAAATTTAAAAAGCCGACTGCAAAAACAAAAAAAAAAAAAAGACAAGACAAACTTCACTACAACTTTTAAAACAGTATCCGGTAATCTTCATAGGGCACTATGTATCTGAAGGGAAGTATTTTTCACAATATCAACAAAATTTCACAAACACACAAAGAACAAAACTAATTTCCGTTGCAGTGTCACAATAATATCATTATACGATTTCCTTTTTCTTTTTCTTTTTTTTAATAATTGTTTGGTAAGTCACCGGATTTTAACATTTTACACTGTTTTAATCCCTTTCTTCTAATGTACAAACAAATCACAGATCACACAATCATGAATACAGTAATTCAAAAAGTTATAGTGAATAGAAATGAACGAACTTTACATGAAAAAACACTAATTCGATACAGAACAGTGTTCACTTAGACAACACAAAAGAAACAAAGTACGGGAAATCGTGATGGACCAGTTTTGTCTAGTCCCAAATTGTGGAGACAGTTCTGAAATGGCGTAAGTTTACCTGTTCACCTGTTGCACTGCTTACCTGACAGCATTTCACCCGCGTTCTGTCGTCAGTATATTTGCGAGGATTTCCTTTAAGTCTATAAATTTGCCGGCCTGGAAACATCCCCACGATGCCAAAGACAGACTCACAGCTTAGTTTTGGTGGTAATCAGGTGTCTGCGACTAGTTAAATGGAAGTTAGGGTCAGTGCTAATGGAGCTGGCTTTTCCTACAGATGGTCGTGAATTTGCCAATTCTTAGTGAAGGCTTGAAATATTTAGTTTCAAAAAAGGAGTGACTGACGGCGGAAAATGAAGCAAAATTTAGAAAGAGGGGAGGGGACGGAGGGGGGGGGGGGGGGTTAGATACCGCCAAGGACACAGACAAACAAAGTACAGGGCAAAACACAATGCTTTTCGATCTCTTGGGTCTTCTTCAGGCAAAAACAAATAACATTTAGGACAGTGAGAACAAAGAATGAGAAACCAGTTATCATCTCACATTCGGCCCAAAGTCAAAATGACTGTTAGATGAAAACGAGGCCGTTAAGGAGGTAATCATGGGAGTTGAAACAGTAATGATAACCGTGAAAATAATGGTATTAATGGCAATAATAGTGGCGATGATGAGAACGTATATAATAAGATGAGGGATACTGGTAAAGTGGGTTTGTTAAAAAAAAAAAGAAAGGTGGGGTGGGGGGGGAGGGGGTTCGGGTGTGGTGAAACAGTGGGTTTTGTAGTTTGTTATGAAATTATTGTTTAATGGTATGATACATTAATGACGGCAGTGATTATGGTGAATTGATAATAGTGCGTGGTGGTAAAGGATAGAAATGAAGAAGAAAAAAAAACCCTCAATGGGTGGCGACTGTGATGATAGTAGTTATATGTAGATAGTTGTATGTGGGAGGGGGGGGAGGTATTTACGAAAAAAAATAGCGGAAAAAAGGCACGCACAGAAATGGTAATTTAAAAAAAAAAAGGCCATTCCCCACACATCATATTGTGATAAACAATTTTGGCGATTTGTAAAAGAAATGATAAAAATACGAAATAATGAAAATAACGCAGAAATGTTAATGCCTACACCACAAACTCACCGTGGTCCGCCTGATGGGTTAAAGGTGACCGTATTGGGGAGTGTGGATACTGGGTCCTTCAGCAGCTCACACACAAAGCTGAGAGTCGCCAGTCGGGGTGTGTATGTCCCACTGAACCCTTCGCACGGGTTAAAAGGGGTTGCAGCCCGATAGGTATGACCTAAAAAATAAATTAACTAATAACTTAATAAATAAATGAATAAATAAAAAAAAGATAGGGCAAGAAAGGCTGACAACTGATGCCTGCTAGTTGAGGAATGCGTTTTATCAAAATATGCTGTATGGACAGTTTGTCATGTAATAATGCATTGCTGTGATCAAATGAGGTATATACTTCGGCTCAGGTTGGATGTGAAAAAGAAAGATGAACAATTGATAAAGTGACTTCACTGGCCACAAAACTTAGAAGGCAGTTTTCCCAATGACAAAGAATTCTTGCTTCCTTTTCTGATCTAGCTAAATTCATAGACTTCTATGAAAGCTCAATTCCACTGTTTTCTCAGAGGCTAGCTGCCTCTTCCATTCTTATAGCGCTACCACCATTAGATTGCTGCAAAATACATATCCTTTAGAAAACGACAAGATTTTTTTCGAACAGCTCATTGTTATGTTCACGTATTTATCTGGGTATGTCTGGCAACTGTAGCCATTACAACTGACTGACAAAGACATTCCATCCGCCTGAAATATGATGCTGCCAGCACAGTAGGCAAACCAGCAGTCTTATTCTGATGGGTTACTTCCATTCCTGTGGTACCACAATAACGTTCCCCTTCCCCACCCATTGCTCCATCTCCTCCCCTCCACTGCTGTTCCTATCTCACTCTCACCTACTTTCTTCTATCACCCACAGCTAAGACAGCAGCAGTGCCCTGACCCTGACAGCAGGCAGTAGATTACACGGCTACCATGTGTGTCACCCCATAGAGCTGTCCCTCTCCCTCTCCCTCCTCATGAACTCACACCTCACTCACATTTTACCCTCTTCCTCCCCTCCCCTCCCCTCACCCCTTCACCCTTTACCCGTGTGAATCCCCCCCCCCCTCCCCTCCCCCTCATTCTCGTTTTCATATTCTTAGAACCTCATGTTTTATTGCCGACATATTTTCAAAATTTGCATATTCAACAATGTTGAACACTATCTCACATAATATGGGCGCCGTGTTCTTTTCGAATTTTCTCTGGAATGAGGTAACTCTGTACTATATTGGCAACAGCAAGAAATGCATCACGTATTCAAACAGTTTTTCATAAAGATTTGTGCCAGTTGAAACTAGTAGGATTGCTTGATTTTTTATTTTATTGTTGCTTCACTTGCTTCATTCATCATAAATCATAAATCTATGTGTCTTACTTATCTATATTTGACAACCTTTATCTATAAATGGTCTAGTTTGGTTTGGTATGTTGTAATGTGCTCAATCTTTCGTCACCTCTGCCTGAACAAGTCGCATTGAATGGTTCAATCCTCACGAAACGTAACTTAACATTCAGCGCTTTATTTGGATATCACATAGCATATTCCTTTATCTGCATTTAAAGCAACCATCGTAAATGATCAAAGTTCAAAGAACTAACTTGTGACATAAAACTTATTGCTCAAAATGTTCATCTCAAATTTATGGCCACTACGAATTAACTGCAACTTACCAGTCAAATGGCTGGAAAGATCTACACATTATCATTCTGCCAAATTTGATCACTCTGATGCTTGTACTTGCTTAGAAAATTTAAACGTAAACGTTTACCATGGACACAAATACACACGCGCACAAACAGGCACATGCACACACAGTTTCAGTTCTATCAAGGAGGTGTTATTGCGTGCGGACTAGTCCATTCACGTACACCTCATCCACTATGTTTTGAGACCACACTGCATACTATTTAAAGCTAAAGGATACATAGATTAATGACTACAATAAGAAAATGTAAGAAGAGGCCACATGCCTATGACGTAGCAGATCTCTGACCTACACATAAGTCCAGCACGCTGGTCAGACCTGATCACAGTCGCATATAGTCAAAACCACCTTCCGGGCTTTAAAAAAAAAAGAGAAAAAAAAGAGAAGAAAAAGGTGTATATTTACGAAATAAATACTTTTCACAACAATCTGATGAAGAAATGGAGATGAACTGAGAAGCCTATCGCTGTTATTTCAGCATCGTAATGGATAGAACAATACTCCACTGAAACATCCGTGGACTGTTCAAATTTCCAAGAATACAGTTTCTGTGTCATAACCTTGAGCCAATGGTCAAAGCTCTGCAGGAAACAAACAATCAAAACCAGAAGACCTTCCTTTTTCTGACCATGAGAAGCTCCTGTAAACAAGTAAACCCCACTGCTCTTAGAATGACAGGATATTCTCAGTGTTTCTGTTGTTCAGCCCTCTTGATCTGAATACCTCTTTACAAGCATTACCTGACAAAATAATCCTACACAAAACCTTAACTGTTTGTTCTTTGTAGCTTTAACAACATTTACATTTGTCAGTTGAATATAGTTGATCAACACAGTTGAAGAACTTTCTCAAGCTGTTTTGCTACTGGGCATTTTAATGGGCACAGTCCTCTTTTGGGTACTGTTGATACTTTGTCCAGGGTTCTCCTGTTGGAAGATGTCGTCTCTTCTCAGGGCCATATCGGTGTTGTCTGAGTGATAGGTCCCCAGCATACCTCCATATTTTTCTTGGTACACTCGCGCATTGGTTGTTTTAGAGTATTTGTAGTCTTCTCAGAACAATTTACATGGAAATAACTATTTTCTAATGTTTTAAAACTCTAAACAAAACAAACGTACATTTTACCTGAACACATCAGTTTGAGAAAAGCTAACTGGGACCTTTCTCCAGGAAATGTCCTAAAAGAATTGCTATAAACAGAAGTTCTAACAGAACTGGACCCTGCACAAACCTTGAAAATAGTGCCAAACTACTGTTTGAACATCTGCTAATAAGCTTTACTTGCCAAACACACCCTGGTATAACTCTGATTATCAACAAAGGCAAATGGGCTCAACATTGTGAGTACTGCAGACCATCAGGTCCAAGCCCATCAAACACTGCATGTCAAATCCTGACATGCCTTCAAAATGAGCAAACTCCATGACCTGAAATCAGCTCTTCATGCCTGTCACGAGCCATTCCCGGCCTTCATGACTTCCATGTGTAACTGCTGAAACGTCTCAAGAAAGCTGTCTGTATTTTTCTCTGAAAGTCACAGTCTTGTCGGGCTTTATAGGATACTTTCTGCTCTCTTGGTAGAAAGCTCTCATTATTCAGATTTCCAAATCTAGAAAATTTCTCGAGCAGTCCTACGTATCATCTCCAATAGCTCTGACCAGTAAACTTCAATCTTGTAAACTAACAGAAAAGAAGGTCAACTCTCGATTGTGGAAGCTGGAAACTGATGGACTTTAGGCAAAGACCAATACTGTGTCCATAAGCACAAAAACAATTCTATAGCTATATAGATGTCCATTTTGAAATCACCATCTGCAACACCCTTTATGAACAATCAACATGTAGCTTTTCTGACCTATCGACAGCGTATAACACCATGTGGAAAATGTACTATTGTTGATTTTTATATCCTAAGTTTTCAGAGCCATTTTCCCTCTTTTCACGAACATGTTCAACAACAACAAAAACTAAATGTATCCACTTTCACATCTCTTTCCAAAATTCTGATGACTCCAAAATTCGTCTGGATGAATCACCCATTCTAGCCATTGGGAATTTTTGTCGACCAAAACCTCAGCTTCAAAGGTTTCATTCAGCATTTCATTTTTTGTCAGAAAGAACACACAGCACACACATGAGTGTAGGGGTACTGATAAGGAAGCTCCTCTCCATCTTAACATGGCTCTAATTTTCTCCAAACAAGGTGACAACTGTGTCATCGGTGGTTCTGTAACATTCTCTTACCACAGAACTGTGGATCCTATACACAATAAAGGGATGTGGCTCTGTGAACATTTTCCACTGTTTTATATGTACAGCGCACATGTAGACGCTATGAAGCATTCCTCTCCGATAGTTGTCTAAAATATTCTCTGAACTTGTGCCTAAACCTCCTCTAGGAATCCCCCAATCCTTGCTTACAAATGTGTACTGCAACCGAAATTCACGAGAGATTTTGAGGAAAATCCCAGAGCAATCTGCCCCTTGGAATCTGTTTACTTTCCAACGCAGATATCGACATTGAAGTGGCGTGAGACTAGTCCAAATTTCAAGACAATTCACTGTGGACTTTCCAAACTGCGATCGGCTTTGTTCTTGCCTCTTTTGCTGAATCTTATTCTAGAATTCCATCCTTTCAGAGGATTTTGCTTATGGCCCCAAATCTAAAAAGAATCTGGTTTTGTTGCTTCTTGTTCAACCTCTTCATCTCAGAATGTTCAATCGATTTTCCCTCAGTCTGCACCATCTATATTGCTGAGCTCACAGCATTGGTTCTGACATTTCAAGCAGTCTCTAAATCAAAACATAAACAATGTATCATTCTGTCTGATTTCCGTTTTGCTTTGGTACTGGCAATAATCTTAAGCATTATCAACTGGGGATTTAAAAAAAATGTATTTCCTCTAATAATCTCATGGTTACAACGTAGTTTTTGCTTGGGTTCCCAGTCTTGTAGGCATTTGATTCAATGAGGTGGCTGATCAACTTGCCAAGAATGGCACAAATAAAGACTGGAGTAGGTTTTTCTATTCCTCACACCAATCTTAAATCCAAACCTCAGATTTATGTCAAAGACTGGCAAGAGGACTTAATCACTAAAACAGGTAATAAAAGCTCAAATCTGAAGTAAACTTACAGAATTGTACCATTTGCCTCTAGTGGCCATAAAAAAAAGTTTTGTGTCGATTGCACACAGGCCAGTCTTTTTAAACCTACTCATATCTTAGGTAAGATGAAGACGCTCTGTGGTGCATTCCCTGTGACGCACCACCCACTATAAAACACGTCCTTCTGAAGTGTTGGGATTTCCATGACACAAGACACAAACACATTACAGTAGACTTCATGAAAACCCTGCTCTAAGACGTTCCAACAGGTGTAACCTTTTAATTCCTAAAAGATGGATATTTTTCGTCATGAGTTTGTAAACACATATTTAAAAGCACTTTCATTGTGCTTGAAAATATGTTTTAATAGATTGATAGCCCGAATATAGCATCTTGCAGACAGCTGGGCATGGAATGAAATGAAATACAAATCATCATACATGTGGACTTAAAGTTGTCATAATATCAAGTGTATCATGCTGGTGTTTCTATTCAGCACGTCATTTTGTTATGAGTTGATGAAGCCTTTCTTGATGAAAGTGTGCCAGTCACAGACACGAGGAGTATTGATGGCTTTGAATTTTTAGACTCGTTATCAGTTGTTTCTCTTAGTCAGTTCACGATCTATCTTCTACAAAGTTCATTGAGTGACATCATGTGATTGTACATTAGATCGCTTCAGGTGTGCAATTGTGATTGACCCCTGCAGTTTTTCCTATTAACTCCTGCACACTATCCAGTTGTCTCCCCTCCCTCTCCCCACCTTTTTTTGTTTCATTTTTTTTTTCCTGTTAATCATCACGATGTAATAAAAAAATAATCTTAATTAAATGTCTACAACTATTTGCATCTGTGGAGGCATATTAAACAGAATTTCGTCCTGCCACTACCACCACCACCACCACCACCACCACCACTACTACTACTACTACTACTACTACTACTACTACTACTACTACTACTACTGCTACTACGGCGGCGGCGAGGGCGACGACGACGACGACGACGACGACGACGACGACGACGACGACGACGACATCGCCGACTTCTAGTTCTACTGCTGCTGCTGCTGCTACGACTACTACTACTGCTGCTGCTGTTGCTGTTGCTGCTGCTGCTGCTGCTGCTGCTGCTTATATAACTATCACTACTACTGCTGCATCTACCACTGCTGGTGGTGCTTCTGCTATTGTTGTTGCTGCTTCTTACTCTCACTCGGTGCCAAAAACATTGCTGCTACTGTAATTGTTGCTGCTGCCATTGCTACTGCAGTTGCCACTTCTGCTGAAACTACTTTTCATCGCTGCTGCTGCTGCTGCTGCTGCTGCTGCCACCATATACATTCATATCCACATACATGCGTGCACATGTATGAGTGCACATGAGCACATAAATGCACACACAAGCGCGCACCCGAGTGCGCACCGAGTTTGCATGCACATGCTATGTGTTTCAGGTACAGAGGTCTCTTGCAGTGGGATGATCGTACGATTGCTTATCATATGCCCATTTCTGCTTCAAAAGGTAAGTTTCTGTTGTCGTTAGCGTCGCTATTTTCCTGACATCACTGTTTGCAACAAATGTGAAACTAATCAAACATAATCGAATCACTAAGTCAGACTGGTGTTTATGGTCCCAAATGCACATTCAAAATCTGATGCACCTTTACATACTTAATTCACAGTATTCATAATCCAATGCACTGCAAGCTGTTCCACCTGTTGCCACCTATTTCTCACAATACCGGGATATGCCACCCCTCGTTAACACAGTCGCTGAATATTCCAGTCACAATCATTGCGCATGTCTATCATCCCACACACAATATCAACCATGTCAAACATATGGGCAACTGGTGGTCGCAAGGTGACAACGTCAATATGCGAGGCATGAATTGTTTTCCATCGCTACCAGAGGATTCTCTGCCCATTCGGCATCAACGACCACAGATAACGCATCAGCCAGAATGCATGCACGCACATGCTTGCGTACACACACACACACACACACACACACACACACACACACACACACACACACACACACACACACGCACACAGAGGGGGGGAGGGGGAGAGGGGAGATAATATTTTGTACTACTTAATTTGATTGCTGAATTAGTAAACAGCGTTATCTGTGTTTTCTGTTGTTTGTGGTAATCCCAAGTGAAGAAAAGAAAGATAATGTGTTGGTCTCAGTGGAAGTCAGTGAAGATGATGAGGGAGACCATGAACAAGATAAAATTGATAGAGAGGTGGTATAGCGGAGGGGTGTGAGCAGGAGTGGGAGAGAAGATACTAAAACCTTTTGTATAACTAGATAGCACGTAGTATTGTGAAGCTTATTCTCTTTCTCCACCCTGTTGTTGTTGTTTGTTGTTGTTGTTGTTTTTGTTGTTCTCTATCTTTCCATATTTCTTCTTTTCGGGTTTTTGTCCCGCTTACACCTCTTTCATAACGTGAATCTAGTATTTGATCGCACCTCTGTATCTCTAACCTCGCTCGCACCCTCGTCCCCCCAAATCGTCTTTAAAAGTTGTTTACTTTTGAAGCTTCAAGCCTCCAGAGGAGCTAAAAGTTGACTGGCTATTTGCATAAACTTCGACTGATATGATTTCGTAAAAGCTGCTTCTTTGTGTGCTGTCTGTGTGAAAATGTAGGACGGACATTTGGAATTTAAATTTCAGTGGACATGTGAGAGTTGTGGTCTGGAAAACTTTGGATATTGAGCTTGCATGTAACCTCTTCGTTTGGTTCCTTTTCTCTTCTTTAACTTGTTCCTTTCCTCCTCTTCCTTTTGCCTACACTTGTATTTCTTTCTCTTTTCTTTTCTTTTCTTCATCTTCACCCATGCCTTACTCTCCGTCTTCTTGCCTTTTCAATTTGTTGTTGATGTTGTTGTTGCTGTTGTTGTTGCTGCTGCTGTTCTTGTCTTCTTCCTCCTTATTGTTCCGGTTTAAAAGGGAGATAAGAGAGGAGGAACTTTCGCAAAAGACGTCATGGCAATAATGACGAATTGCAAGCCTTGTTTTAGTTACCGCTTTTAGATCTATGTATTTTCGGTCAGTGTAAGCTTGTGCTGTTGTTTGTGCATTTAAAGTATTTAGAAAAATGAACGCATACATAATTGTTCAGTTTTGTTTTCTGATCGATTAATAATGCGATTAGAATATTCAAAATTATGTTAGAATGTTAACCAGGTCTCCGTAAGTTGCAAGTGCATTACCGAAAGTTCGAGAATGTTGTGGAAGCTGATCGAATCACATTTGCATAATAGCTTGTCGCGATTTCACGGGTTGAGCTTACTGATATGCAGGATATTCTATGACAGAATGATCAATTATGTTCGAGAATATTCTTTTGATAACACATAAAAAAGATGAGAGTGGTGTGACTGTGAGGGAGAGAGAAATGAGAGTGGCTGAAGAGTTCTAGTCACAGTCGAGCACCGAAGTGTTCGAGTCTTCACTGAGGTTTAGTCTAGTCGATGAAAAGCTGCCATTAGTAGAATTGTGGCTGTTGCATATACAATGGAGTTCCTGTACGACTTCTTGAATCTAAAGGTAAGTTGATTGCTCTTTGTTTTTCCTATATTCTTCGCCGTTTGTTAATAAAAGTATCGTCTTCGTTTCAATATTACCAGGTATATTTTGACGTCTGCAAGCTGAACACCTACCACATGATCTATAGCGAACTCTCGCGAGCTAATGCACTACATGTTTACCCACCTTTTACTGAAGACGTCAGCGGTCTAGGGCCTAGTGTGTAACATTTGAGGGCCAAGCTGCGATTTTGAAGGCGCCAGTCCAGATCTACGTCGACAAACACTGTCACGTGGGCCTCCTGCATCGGCTGTTGTCTAAGAAGAAACGGAACTTTGGTCCAGATTAAAACGTTCAGTGTCACGAAAGTCTTGTCAAGATAGTCTTCAGCCGTGTTTTCGTACACACAGTGGTGTGTATAGCATTAAGTTCATCAAGCAGGTCCAGGGGAGTGGAGAAAACTGTCGCCTGTATCTGCAAGAGCAATTATGGTTCTACAGATCTAGGAGAGTCAAACGGAAGACTGCTGCCTGTGTCTGTAGTTGAACACACGAAAGTATTGTTTCAGTGACTGATTGCTGACGTTAGTCTAAGTTACCATTGCAATACGTGAAGATTGGATTGAAGGTAGGCTTTGTGATGAACTCACGAAATGTGCTCAAGACGCTGAGGAAAAGACTGCAGCAAGAGAACTGGAAAAGAAGAAAAATAGAATTGGCAGCTGAAGAGAAGAAAAGACAGAAAGAACGTGAAAAGAAGAAAAAAGACAGAAAGAACGTGAAGAGAAGAGAAGACTAGATGAAGAACGTGAAAACAGGAAAAGACAGCAAGATAGAGAAAGGGAAAAGCGAGCTTCTGAAAGAGAATTAAAAAGACTTCAATTAACACATCAAGAGAAAGAGAAACAAAGAAAATTTGCACTGTGGATGACAGAAGTGAAAGCTCAAAATGGCGAACGTATTTTCCAATCAGAAACTGAAGTTGCCAAGAGGCCACGTCTTCCAGTGTTTTGTGGATGGAAAGACAACCTCGAAAGTTTTCTGGAACGTTTTGAACGCCATTCTTAAGCAATTGCAATGGCCAAAAGAGTAGTGGCAACCAACTTAAGTGCCCTTTGACTGGTCAACGCCTTTGAGGTATCCACGAAATTAACCAGAGAAGAGGCGAATGAATATGAAACACTCAAAACTGAACTTCTTTGAAGTTATCATTTTTCTAAACAAGGCTTCAGAAATGTTTCCAAACCAGTAGACCAGAGAAGAACGAAAGTCCAGCTCAATTTCTAACCAGGATTCAAAACTATCTCAAAGATGGCTGGAGTAGTAAGCTGGAATAAAGAAAGACTATGATAGCTTGTCATATTGATGCTGAAAGAACAGTTTGTAGAATCCTGCCCTAAAGACCACATCCCACCTTCTACGAGGGAAAGGCCTAAGCATGAAATCCCTGACTGAAGCTGCACGGAGGTTCCTGGAGTGTCACAACCGGATCCTTTATACTAGATCAAACCCAATTACAGACCGCATACGATCAGTCCAGGTCTGAAGTACATCACCCCACCATTAAAATGTTTCAGCTGCGGATAACTAGCTCACAAGCTGCCAAATGCAGACTGCCGGAGAATCCAGATAAGGCAGCCCTCCACACTTCAGTTATGAAGTAACGGAAAGACCAGCGCCAGGGTGGAAAGAAAAGAAGCCTGATATCTGCCAACGTTGGCATCAAGAAAGGAGTCAGGAGAGACAACCATCACAGAGGAGATGGGAATCTACCTCATGTCAATTGTACGACAGCCCTAAAGAGCATGAGAAAGTTGTGCAATGTGCCTTCTTTAACCGTGCCAAGAGTGATTCAATTGTCATGCTGGTGGTGAAGGGACATAATGATGAAAGAAAGTGAAAGTGCTCAAAGATACACAGCGCAGTGAGTCATCATTAAGAATGACTTTGGTTCTGAACAACAGTTAACTGGCAAGAACGGCTACCTACGACGTGTCCATGGACATGTTGAAGCCGCCCCCACAGCTGATAGTGAAATTCTACACCATTCTTTGTTGGGAAGTTAAATGCTTTGTGCCTGCTCAGTCCACCTGTTGACATTATCATCAGCAATATTGAAGGCGCCAGTGCAGCTCATGATACTGACCCAGAGTGGCCACACACCTGTACGGTAAGCCCCTGTGCAATCCAAGGAGAATGAAGAGAGATTCAGTGATCATTTTTTGTTGAAAATCTATGGCTCAAATGGCCCACTGTGACCAACTCTATTGGGCCATTTCCAAGTTTTATGGGTCATTCTAAAACGGAACCAGACAGATGAAAAAACACAGACAGAAAAACGGCGACGCGCACACAACTTTTCGTGTGTAAAAAGCGCTCCAAAACGAGGCTCTGGGGTAAGACGAAAGATTGCTTCTGATTGGGCAGACCAGACCGCCTGATTGTAGTCTCATCCAATGACATTTTACGTCCACATTAGCTGTCGCTGGGTAGCAGACGAATTTTGTTGGGAGTCTACAGACTGTGAGCGCACAGCACTCTGTGTCGAAACTTTGTAATGATGCGCCGATCGGCGCACAGCTTAAGATTTTTTATGGGTCATTTTTTTTATGCGCCAATGGCGCAAGGCGCGGACATAAAATGATCACTGGAGATTACATCATTGAAGATCAGTCAAGTCCACAGAAATTCCAGAAGTAACCAGAGAGTGATTCAGCTACAGCAAGCGGACTCTTCTCTGCAAAAACTATGCTATCAAAAAAGACGTCATGACCAGGTGTAACACCTGGCTATCTTCTGTGATGAAAAATGGCACATGTACAGGCAGTACAAAAACAAACGACTGATGGGGGCCAATCACCTCTTAAGTTCTTGTTCCAGCCAGTCTATGAATATCCGCAACGGTGTTGGCCGATGACTGTATCCTTGGAGGCCACAAGGGTGTCAAGAAACTATGGTCAAACGTATAAGAGCCTTCTACTGGCCAGGTGTCCAGGATGATGTTGCCATGCTTCTTCAGATCCTGTGAAGTGTGCCAGAAGACTGAACCCAAACGAACTCCAAAGTTACCATGGAGAAGATGCCACTAATTTACAGACCTTTCAAGGGGGTGACCATCGACCTCATAGAGAAAATCAAGCCAGCCAGTGAATCAGGACACTGATACATCCTCCACTTTGGTAGACTATGCCACCAGATATCCTGAGGCAGCCTACTGAAACGCATCAATAATGAGACCGTTGCTGATGCCCAATGGACATCTTCGGCAGACTGGGTATACCTGACGAAATCTGAAGTGATTTAGGGACCCAGTTTTATCTGACTGCATAAACGCAGTACCCGCCAGTTGACCACTACACTCTACCATCCCGTGTGCAATGGCCTGGTAAAGAAGTACAATGAAACATTAAAAGCCATGCTGGAGAAGTTATATGCTGACCAACCACGACAGTGCACCGGAATATCAATATGTTGTTATTTGGTTACAGGGAAGTCCCACAAGAATCTACTAGGTCTTCTCCCTTTGAGCTACTCTACCACCAGACTCTTCAAGGTCCAATGTGCATCATGAAAGAACTATGGACAACAGAAGTGGAATCTCCAGACATCAAGAACAGCTATCAGTATGTATTAGAGCTGCGTGAACGCATTGAAGATACCCTGCCACGTCATAGGTAGCCGTTCTTGATTTCTCATATGAGCTCGAAGTGAACTAGAAAAGTCTCAAGGCAAAAACAAACACTATTATGACTGGAAGGCCACAGTTCAGGAAAGTTCAGTCTGGTGACAAAGTCGTTGCCCTGCTGCCAACTGACAATAACACGTTGCTTATGCAGCGGAAAGGACTCTATCCTGTAGAAGCCGTCAAGTGGCTGAAATGATTATGCAGTGAAAATCAAAGGCAAGCAGAAAAGACATAAGAATTCTTTTAGTATTACCCATTTAGAAGGGTAGTTTAGTATTCACAGCTGTCAACAGATGACCTATTAACTGACTTTTCATCCTGGTTTATAGGCCTTGTCGTCTTAGTGGTGTTAAAAGACAGAATAAACAAAAATGACCAAAGAAGGCTATAGGAGAAGAGAGAGAGAGAGAAGAGAGAGAGAGAGAGAGAGAGAGAGAGAGAGAGAGAATACAAATACGAATACGATACGGATACGAATGGTCTACTGCAAAAGGTTTTTCAGTCCATTGGCACATCAGGAGGGGAGGCGGGGTATGAGGGCCGTGTGAGACATCGAAATTTAAATAAAATATGAACAACATCAAGAGAGAGAGACAGAGACACAGGAGAGAGACAGACAGACAGAGAGAGTGAGAGAGGGAGACAAAGACAGAGCTTACACATCTCATTTAGCTGACCAAAGCAAGCTCATTCTTCTTCCCAGAATACCCTGTCTGCTCTCTCTCTCTCTCTCTCTCTCTCCTCTCTCTCTCTCTCTCTCTCTCCTCTCTCTCTCTCTCTCTCTCTCTCTCTCTGTTGTGTGTGTGTGTGTGTGTGTGTGTGGTGAAGACAAAGTTGTCGTAAACTGACTTGTCTATGCATGTGTTTTATCAAAACAAGCGTTACTTTGCTTCTTCTTGTTTGTATGCTTCCATGTATTTTGGCTTATTTTCAGTCAATAACACTGCTGTCAAAATCATGGTTTAAAGCGTTTGACGGCAAGTGTTATGTAGACCTGCATGTACGCAATTTTTTTTTTTAAGCAGTTACATGCTGTCTTGGCAAATGTATTGACTCATTTTGTTTTGCTTATTGCTTCCACTCAAGTCGAGTACTAGACTTGAAAAGCACATCATTATCCCCTAAAATAAAGACTTTCGTTTTGTCTGGTCTTGAATTGTCCTCCGTAGTAGGATCCCTGGTTCCTGAGACAGGTTTGAATCCGAACATCGATGCTGCTTGTGAGTCTTTGTATGTATTAATGCCTCACACTCGTCCTGCTTTTTGATGCAGTTCGTCGATGTTTCTCAGCCTTTTGTCTTTAGGTCGGATGATTCTTTAAGAATCCCCCATATATTCTCCATGGGAATTTAGATCTGGACCATAACTGAGCCAGGTAGTAGGCCTGCAGTCAGATTCGTCTGACCATCCTGAAAATGGTCAGTCTTGGGATTTGAGTTGTTGTTCTGCTGAAAACCCAACTGTTATGGTATAAAGCCTAAAGTTGGAAGTAGGGATCCTTGCAGTATGTCTGTTATACAGCTGACTTGTTAGGTTCTTCTACAAATTCATTGAGGGGAGTGGTCCTTCCAGACGAGAAGGCATCACCATGACATTGTGTGTTGTGTTGTCTTGTCCACAGCAGTTATAAGTCAGATGTTATTCGGACCCTCAGAGTGTTCGAGTACACCTACAACTGCCGTCTGAAGAAAGTCATTTCCTGAGATCTAAGTGTTGCTAAATACCAGTTGATTCGTTACTGCTTCGCTCAGCAATGATAAGAGATCACAAGATTTCTGTGACTATTCACACAGTCCTGAAGATGAAATGCTTACCAAACTGTTGTGTGATTATCAGGAATGTATCCTAAAAGGTCTTGAAAATATTAATGTTTCTAGTTTTGTCTTTGGATTTGACGAGTAGCTCAAGTTGCGTACAGTCTGTCTGTCTCCGAATGCGACCCATCCTACCACTTCCTTTCCCAGTCGTGATTTCATTTCCTGCTTTGATTTGCTAAGATCACAGAAAGGTGTTAGAGGAATTTCGCAAGTTTTGATACCATACATCTCTTGCACATTCTTCTTTCATACTTTTCAGCAGTCCAGTCTCGTTTCTCCAGACCATATGGTGATAGCTGAAGAAATACTGTCATTCAGTTCAAATAGAGGAGGCAGCTACCTGTGATGATTACGTCTTTGATTATGAACAGTTGGTTCCCCTGCCTTGTTGCAATACTAGCTACCACAATTTTTTCCCCACTAGAGTTTTGCTTAAAAAATTATTCTTCTTGCAGATTTATGACGTAAACGCGCGCGCGCGCGCGCGCACGCACGCACGCACGCACGCACACACACACACACACACACACACCACACACACACACACACACACACACACACACACACACACACACACACACCTCTCTCTCTCTCTCTCTCTCTCTCTCTCTCTCTCTCTCTAACTCACTCGCTGTGCGTGCGTGCGTGCGTGCGCGCGCGAGTGTGTGTGTGTGTGTGTTGTGTGTGTGTGTGTGTGTGTGTGTGTGTGTGTGTGCGTGCGTGCGCATGCGCACACACGCGCGCTGGTGCATGTCTGTATATAAATGCATCTGACGACGTTTAAGTGATAAGTGTGTTTGTGCACCTGTGTGTGTGTGTGTGCGTGTGCGTGTGCGTGTGTGTGTGTGTGTGTGTGTGTTTCATCAGATGAAAGCCGTCAAAGGTATGATATCCCTCAGTGTGGAGCAGTCATTCACTTCAGTGAAGAATTTGTGCACATGACGAATACGTGTCGTCAAAAGAAGCACTACTTCTACCTTTGTGAATTTGACAGCCGCTCTGGTTCCAACCGACCTGACACAGGAGAGCAACAGCATCAAGCCCCAATCAATTTGGCCAACATCTCTTCCTCCATTTACACCTTCCCTTTCCCGCCTATTCAGTGTCCAGGCAATTACTGGATACCAGAATTGTTGGCATGTGACTTGCAAAGTCATTGTTGGGCTGACACTGACGTCAATTTCCAGTCATTATATGATGACATTACTGCTGTGACGTCATCATGGTGTACGGCACCCGACACGTCAGAATCCCAATATTTTCTTTGTGCCAGTAACAATGAACGCTTGCCTTTTACGCTAGTTTGTGACTATCATGCGGACTGTTTTGATGGAAGTGACGAAGACTTTTGTGTTCATCCCCCGTGCTCTTTTGAAAAACCAGTCCCTTGTAGTAAGGGCGGTCAGGTAGATATCAAGAGAGGGATGTGAGTTGGAGAATGATTGAAGTGCTGAAGAATGTGACTTAATACAGAACGATATTGATGCAGGGTTTACATCGTCACGTTTCATTAGGGTTCAAAGGAAAATGTTGTGCAGTCTTTCAGTCTGCTGTACCAATAGTGTTCTAACAAAACTGCAACCAACTGATTATCATGACAGTGATTAATATTTTATCAAAAGTACGACCTTTGCCGTTACACACTAGAACTACACATACATACCATTCAAATGTGTACGGACATACACGCCACAGCCCATGGTAGGAAATATCTGTCTTTCAGGCGATTTTCATCCTCTTTCATTCGTTTATTTTATTCATTTATCTACTTCATTTTTTTCATTATCTATTTATTCATTAATTCAATTATGTGTTTGTTGTTTGTTCGTTCATTTAATGAAAAAATATCTTTGGTTCAACTGTGGTTATTGACCGGGCGTTGATTTAGGCGTGTCACAATTCAGTATCACATGAGTTGATGATACAGAACTCGGAAAGACGAACCAGCATGGTCTAAACTGACACAACACGGAACGTGCAGAGTGTTCAAAGGGTATTGTCATTGAAGATGATTATTCAGAAGTCAAGATATCATCTTCGTGTGCGACGTGACGGACAAAATTGAAGGTAGTAGAACCCAGGTGAAGATGCTTGGGCGAAGTTGATTATCCTCCCAGTGGGAGATTCAATATTCAAAACAAAACCTTTGAAGCGTTCGATAAAGATGATAAATATGATGAATTCCAAATCAAATAGTATTTTTGTGATATTCGTTTTCATTAGGTTTTCCTTTTCCCGCTTAATTTGTTTCCATGCGAATGATTTCCCTTTTTGATGTGAAGACACGATATTACAAAACAGTTATTAAAAAAAAATCAGACAACGCGCTTGACACAGACGATTATTTTCCATCTGAAGTCTCTTTTACCGTCACTTCTTGACAACCGGATACCAATGTTAGGCATAGGTTGCATCTTTTTGAAATATTGCTGTATGGTGATGCTCTTTTTATGATTTTTCAGGATATGTTGTAGTTTATTTTTGCGTGTTTAATTTTCCAAATGTATTTGCTCAATTCAGTTTGGTTTTTTGTATTTTTCTTTGTTGAATGACTGTTTGTGGTTTGCATATCTGGTTTTGAAGTGGTTTTCAGTGATCCCTATGTATGTTTCTTTTTCATTTTCTGATGTCACGGTGGCCTGATATACAATATTGCTGTGAAGACATTTATTGCTTAGTGGACACTGCTCGTTTTTGGTGCAATTGCAAAATTTCCTTTCTTCACCCTTCTTTGCTGTGTTGGTTTTCATTTTGTTGGATACATCAATTAGGTTTTTGAGGTTGGGCATACATGAGTACCGATAGTTTGACAGTGTTTTTGTTGAATATTTTGGACACTTTGAGAGAATGTAAATATGCGGGTTCACGACCACCCATCTTATTTGCACGAAAACCCCCCTTTTCACAAAAAAATCGCGTCCTTCTCATGCTACTTTTGGCCTAAATTAACACCTTTTACAAAATCGGAAATGAAATCAGGTAGGGAACAGTAAACGATAAACAGTAAACAAGTAGGGTATGTTTTGCTCCATAAGGAAACCTAACACAGAGTAACTTTTATTCAAGACTGGCACAGCCTTTTAAACTTGAATAAAGTCAGACAAATACATAGACGAACAATCTAATTGTGGGGGAAAAACAAGCGCAGGCCAACAACTGAACTGTTTGGCAAAGATTTGGACTTGAGGGGAGGGGAGTTTGAAGATGGAGAAACTGGGAAAATGAAATTAAAAAAAAAAAAAGTTACAGATATGAAAACTCTTCACTAGCTGCATAAGGGAACCATCGCAATCCCTTTTGAAGGCAGATATATTTGTATTGCCTGCTCCGAGGCCTTTCGCCCGCTGGATCGGGACTCATCAGGGAGACACGGCTGGTTGTGTCTGCGCTCCCGGCGTCAAATAGAGACACGCCACAGTCCATAATACTGTTGTGTTCTCACCACCATGGGTCCAAAAAGAATCCAATAGCACCCCCAGAGCAGCCAGCGAAAGAGTAGTAAATGCAACCAAACGAAGTGTGGGGAGAAAAAAAAAGTTGCTGTAAAACTAAAGACATTATGCAATGTAGGGACGTCTTTGAGCCTACGCCTGAGGATCACACAAGATGCAAGGGAGATCAAAAGCAAACACCAGACGGACAGAAACAAATACAAATAACCTCATTAATCAAAGCAAAATCGGAAATGAAATGAGGTAGGGAACAGTAAACGATAACAGTAAACAAGTAGGGATGCTTGCTCCCATAAAAACTAACACAGAGTAACTTTTATTCAAGACTGCACAGCCTTTTAAACTGAATAAAGTAACAAATACATAGACGAACAATCTAATGGGAAAAACAAGCGGGCCAACAACTGAAACTGTCTGGCAAAGATTTGGACTTGAGGGAGGGGATTTGAAGATGGGAAACTGGGAAAATGAAATTTAAAAAAAAAAAAAGTTACAGATATGAAAACCTCTTACTAGCTAAGGGAACCATCGCAATCCCTTTGAAGGCAGTATAATTTGTATTGCCTGCTCCGAGGCCTTTCGCCCGCTGGATCGGGACTTATCAGGGAGACCGGTGGTTGTGTCTGCGCTCCCGGCGTCAAATAGAGACACGCCACAGTCCATAATACTGTGTGTTCCCACCACCATGGGTGCAAAAAGAATCCAATAGCACCCCCAGAGCAGCCAGCGAAGAGTAGTAAATGCAACCAAACGAAAGTGTGGGGAGGAAAAAAAGTTGCTGTAAAAACTAAAGACATTATGCAATGTAGGGACAGTCTTTGAGCCTACGCCTGAGGATCCACAGACACAGACACAACCAGACGTGTCTCCCTGATGAGTCCCGATCCAGCGGGTGAAAGGCCTTGGAGCAGGCAATACAAATATATCTGCTTTCAAAAGGGATTGCGATGGTTCACTTATGCAGCTAGTGAAGAGTTTTCATATCTGTAACTTTTTTTTTAACTTTTTTTTTTTTTTAATTTCATTTTCCCAGTTTCTCCATCTTCAAACTCCCCTCCCCTCAAGTCCAAATCTTTGCCAGACAGTTCAGTTGTTGGTCTGCGCTTGTTTTTCCCCCACTATTAGATTGTTCGTCTATGTATTTGTCTGACTTTATTCAAGTTTAAAAGGCTGTGCCAGTCTTGAATAAAAATTACTCTGTGTTAGGTTTCCTTATGGGAGCAAAACATACCCTACTTGTTTACTGTTTACCTTTTTTACAACTAAAATGCAAAAACCTCCAAAAAATCAACGTAATCGTTACTCGTGAACCCGCATATTCACATTCTCTCCATGGCATAAAAATCATTATAAAAAGTGCAAAACTCTTCTCATCTGGCCACATTACTGATCACCCCTGGGTCTAACTTGAGACCCTATGGCGCCCTAGGGCCCCAAGTCAGATCCAGAGGATCACAGATAATGTGGCCAAGATGTGAAGGGTTTTGGGAATATGCCTCTAATAGTGGTTATTTTCTATACTTGGTTGCCTACTTTCAGTTTGTCTAATTTGGGGGCAATTCTCTCACCCCCTTTTTAGTGGCTCTTCCTGGGACACACATACACATTGTGGTTTACGGGCGTTTATAGCCTCGCCAGTGACCCAGACAACACATTGTGGTTTACGGGCGTTTATAGCCTTGCCAGTGACCCAGACAACACATTGTAGTTTGCGGGCGTTTATAGCTGTGCCAGTAACCCAGACAAACGAAACACGAAAATTGGAAGAGTCACTAGAGGGCAGAGAAGAGGGCCAAATTTAGACTTTCAAAAACCGCCCAAACAAGTACAAAACCACTGCAGGCATATTCCCAACTTTACACTTTTAGGATTAATATATATATACTGTGCAAACTGAAAGCTTTATAATTCTATGGTGTTTATGCATAAGTGTGACTGTTATTAAAATTGTTTTTTTTATTAAAGCAGAATATTTTTAAAGGTTAAACAACAACTGTGCTTTAAAGTACTTTTTAGTAGCTACTTTGTACAATATTCATATTAAAAGCTTTAGCAAATTAAACACAAAAACACAACTTTTGATAATCAATTCTCTCTCACTGATTTATAAATAGATAATTTATTCAGGGGAAGACAATTACTTTTATGCATAATAAAAGGGAGATAAATCACTTTCATTATCATTGTTTTGCTTATTTTGATTGTTAATGATTACTCTGCGCCTGTGTGAACAAGGAAGGTAGAAATCAATACTCTACAACTGCTGCCAGAGTGAGAGAGTGGGAAAACCAAGGCTCAAAATAGACCTCAGCAGCCCTTATCAATTTTTTTAGCGGCGCGTATTGCAGAGCGCGTTACAGGCCCATGCAGTGGCTTACTTATTTTTTAATTGTTGTTTATATTCTGGTTTAAAAAATTAAGGCCGAAGTAGCTACAGAGCTTATCAATATACTTTACGAGTTGGATTATGAGTCTGATAAAGATCAGTTAAAGGGCAGGTTTGAAGAATTAATTACTGATCTTTTTGAGCGCATAGATATGCGAGAAAGCATGAAGCAGGCCATCAGTAAAATACCAAATTCTTGGCCCCAACCAGTTATAAAGTTGTTTGCCATTTTAGTTGATAATATGGCTTCTGAAGATGTTAATCTGACTGTTTCTACTGACTCTGAAGGAGTAGCTATCCGCTTTTATGAAGATCAGGTTTTACGATTAGAAAAGACTATAAATAATAGCTGAATTTACTAAACTGAGTAAAGCTGCTAGAGTGTCGAATCAGATGCAAAAGACTGGCTTTCAAAACAGGCAATGTGGCAAATATATTTGCCTGCCCCACAAAGAATAAAAAGGCCTAAATTGTTAACTCGGTTCCAAATGACACCACCAGATGGATTTGCTGTATCTTCCACATGACAAAATTAGAAGAAAAAATCTTAAATAAATGTTAGCGAACCGCCCAGAGAACGTGGACAAACGAGTTACAAGACAAAACACGAGCGTTTCGACCTCTTAGGTCTTCGTCTGGTGATAAATAAACAAATTTAAAACAACGAAAATTCACTTAGCTTTGGTCGCTTCAGATCGCTCAGGGTTCAGCACAAGGAAGAAGGCGTTGAATGAGAACGAGGCTGTTGGAAGGGAAATAGTGAGCGAGTCAAAGTCGTAATGATGATAATAATATTACTGATAGGAATACTATTAATGGTCAAAATATTGGGGGAAAAAAAAAAGGACAAGATCAATCTTGGTGTCAATAAGTATGTGTATGGGAGAAAGGAGAGTGGGTTAGAGGATTCTTAAGCAGCAGGGTTTGCTCTCAGCCGCACTGCAGCTAAATCCAGAACATCTACTCTGGAAAACTAAACCTCCCAAAGAGACAGACAGACCCACTGCCTGCCTTCTCTTCATCCTCAAAATCTGCCCATCTGCAGGATCCTGAAGTCTAACTGGACATGGTAGAAAATCATAAACCTGCCTTTGAGACGAAACCTATGATCACTTTCAAACGTGACAAAAACCTCAACGACCTACTGGTGCTCTCTAAGCTGAACAAAATCTTCACACCTAAGCCACAGGTACTTTCCCCTGCTCAAAACCCAACTGCAAAATCTGCTCTCTCACCAAACCAGACACCATCCTACATGGCCCCACAGGCTCTTTTTCACTTTTAAAAAACCACTTTCCCTGCCAGACCAAAACCTTTGTTATGCCATCCACTGCCAGCTGTGGGGTAAGATCTATGTGGGTTTAGACATCTCGAAAACACTTGAGACGCCATCCTGAACACCGGCCGACACCGGGCCCCCAACGGCCCAAACCAGTCGCCAAACCACTTCAACCATCCCAACACAACATCAACCATGTCAAAGTCTTGGCACTTTGGCAACTAAGTGTGAAATTTGGGAACGCCAAAAGCGGGAAAATCCCCATCTCATTCCCAAAACGGGGCACCGTGCACCCCATGGCATCAACTCCCAAAAGTAGTATTTCCTTTCCCAAACTCTCCCGCTCCAGCCTAAATATCCCCACCTCCGCACACCCTCCCTCTGTTTATCTAAAGACATAGGTTGCAGCTATTTTCCCCCTTTCCCTTTTCCTAAAACTCTCTGAGTCTCCCCCATTTTTTTTACAACAACGATTTAAACCCCCCCCCCCCCCTCCCCCAAGTAATGATTTGTGTGGGATGTTGGTGGTATGGGGGTTTTTTTGGGGGTGGGGGGGGGGAAACCCAAAATGAATAAGGCTGTTATTAAAAATGGAACACATACACACACACACACACACAAACCCACACACACCACACACAACCCACACACACACACACACAACTCAAAACCCACACAACATACACACATAATAAATAAATGCACCCCTTTTAAACTTTGGGCCCGGGAAAAAAAAAAAGGGGGGGGGGAAGAGATAAAAAATAATTTTATCAATCCCCACCCCACAATATCCCTCCCACTAAACACACACATACTACCAAATCTCCCCCATTATTCACCTCACACATAACTTATAGCAATCTTTTTTATGCATTTGATGATTATTTTTTTTTTTATTTTTTTTTTTTTTTATTAAAAATTATTATTTTTAATGTTTCTTTTATTTATTTATTTGATTTTTAAAAATGTATTTTCTAAATATATTTCTGTATAATGTTTTTTCGTTATTTCCCAACCTTTCACTATCGTTGTTAGCAAATCTTTTCAGTAATATTTTTTTGCTATATTGAAACTCCCCCTAGCTTTTTGGAAAAAAAATCACCATCCCCGGGGATGTTGCCACTTTGACTCGCTCACTTTTTCCCCTTTCCCAAACAGCCCTTCTCTTTATAACCCCTTTCTCCTTTGTTTGAACCCGAGCGTCGAAGCAAAACCAAAGCTAAATGAATTTTCTTTGGGGTTTTTTTCTTTTAAATTTTATCACCAAACAAAGACCAAAGAGGTGAAACCCCGGGGGGTTTGGGTCTTGAAACCCGGGGTTTGTCCCACTTTTCCGGGGGGGTCGCGAATTTTTAAATTTAAAAATTGGGTTTAGATTTCCTTCTCGGGTCGCCCTTCGTTTTGGGAAACTAGATCTAAAAAAAAAGTTTAAGTATGCTCTGAAAAGTTGTTGACGGGGTTTTTTTTTTTCCAAGATCAAAGACCTGACCCTTTTAAACGATAAAAGCTCAACTGCTGGGGGCTGGGTTTTTTAAAAACAAAAAATACATGCGGGGCCCCCAATTAAAAAAGTATCCTAGGATGAAAAAAGCTGATGTTTAAAAAGATTTTAAAAGGGTTTCTGTAAACCAGTTTGTTTTTAAAACATCATGTTACATTTTAAGAAGGGATCCCGGGCAACCATCGACCACAAGCCCTTAGAAAACTTTAATAAGAATCTATTAAAACTCGTTTACCAAACAATATCACAGAAAAATTATGGACAAGCCGCAACACGAAGGGGGTTTAGGAGATTGCCAGCAGCTTACGTGCCATGAACAACAAAATTTTTTAAAGCAACGGGGCCTTAAAAACCAGTAAACGAAATAAAATTTTAAAAAATTTTTAACATTACTGAAGATGACGGGACTAAAAAACTTTTCCCTTTTTGGACAAAAAGTAAGATATTGTAGTTTTCCCCGGAGAGGCGAAGGCGATGTTGAATTGGGCTACGATCCAAAGGGGAGCGTAATGTATAGGAAGTTGAAAAAAATTAAAAAAAACAACCCCTCCCCATGTATTATTTAGGAGAAACTCTTTTTTGCAAAAAACCCTTTCCCCTAAAAGACCCCTTTGTTCGTGAAGAGCTGCAATTGTTTTCCCCCCAAAACCACAGTGATTTTAAAAAAAATAGTATTTTTTTTTTGCTAAACTATTTTTTTTTGGGTTTTAAACTTTATTTTTTAAACCTTTTTTTGGAGTTAACTGATCATGTTTTTGTTTTTCAATTTTTCTTTTTTAAATTGCATCAGTTTCTACCTCGTGAAGTAAAAGTTTTTCCCTTCCACCCCTTTTTTGAAGTTTTTTTTTTTTTAAACCGCCCTTTTAATCCTCACCTTCGCCCGTAATGTTTTAAACCGGTAAGGGATTTGCTTATTCCTAATCTTAATAAAAAAATTTTTTGCATCAACGGAAACAATGGCAGTGTTTTTTTGTAATTTGGGAAGTTTTTTTTTTTTAAAAACAGCACTTAAAATCAAGACATGGCGCCTAAACCCAACCCAAAAACCCCAAAAAGAAAACGAGACTGGGGGCCCCAGCCCCAGAAAGCTAAAAGGGGAAAACACTGGGACCCAGCATTTAAACGCAAAAGCAAAACAGCTAAATGACCAGAAAATTACTAAGAAAGAGTTTTTAAAGTTTTGGGCATATTTTTTTCTAGTACCCCTATATTTTACCCAAAAGCCCTTTTTCTATTTCCTTTTGAAGTTCATTATTTGCTCAAACCGAAACTGTTGAACCCCTTTTTTTTAATTAAAAATTTTTTTTTTAAAATTAATCTTGTACTATTTTTCTTTTTAAAATTCCCTTCTGGCAGCACTTCATAAACAAGTAAAACGCAAAAAAATCAACATACAAAAAGAAAAAAAAAAAAAGTCGAGTACTGTTTTTTTTTGTCACCCCCACATTAACCTTTTTCAATGATGAAAAGGGTTTTTATTTCATCCCCTTTTTTTAAAAATTGCAATAACGAGCTTAGGGGGGGCATCCAATTTTTTCAAAACTTTATTTGTACCCTTTTGTTTAACGTATGTTCTGGGAAACTAGGATCGCACTCCCTCGAGTAAAAAAATAACGAAAAATCTTGGGCATTTGCCTGGTAGTGAGGGTAGTTTTCCCGGTTAAATTCTAAGCCGACAGGTCATCGCCCACTTCAGTTTAAGGACCTCTTTCCAAAAACCATCTTTTCCCAAAACCCCTCCTATTTATTTCAGTCTGTTTTGTTCTTTGTTTTCCCTGGAAAAGGGCCTAACAAGAAGGGGTTTCCCTGCTTTTAAAGGTTTTTTCAAAAAATTTTTTTTCCCTTATCAAATAAACTTTGGGGGGGTTTCCCGTAGTTCAAATTTTTAAATTTTCCATCAATTTCAGGGGCAAGCCAATTCTCTTTTTTTAATGAATTTTATTCATTTTTTCCCAAAAATGGGTTTGCCCTTAAATTTCTTATTTTTCTTCTGGGGTGGATATTGCGGGTTTTTTTGTTTTCCCAATTTCTGTTCTTTTTGAAAACCCCCAAATTTCATCCTGTACTAAACCCCATTAAACATTTCCGGCACTCCATTAAAACCCAAACTCATTTGTGCCCTCAAACTTTTTTTAGCCTATTTGCATGCATTTGGGAGCTAGCGGCTCTTTTGTTTTTGGGGGCCCCTCAGACATTTTTTTTAATTTTAAAAAATTTTTAATAAAAAAATTTGGGTTATAAGCAATCGATAATATTAAAATTAAAAAAACCCCAAAAAATTGTTTTGGGGGGGGTCAGCCCCTAACAAGTTTGGGGCGGCTTAGATTTTTCTAAACTGCCCCTTTAAATTTTTTTGGGCTCATCTTTGCCCCCTTATTATAAAATTTTCCCACTTAAACATTTTTCAAAACAACTTTGCCCTTATGTAAAATAATAAAAACCCGTTTTTAACGCGAACAAAAACCCTTTTAAAAGACAGCATTATATTTCCTGGGGTTAAAAGCCACACAGAAAAAAGGCGTGGCGACCACAAAAGGGCAAATTTTTGACAGAGTTTTTTCCTTTTTTTTAAAAAAGTCTTGTTCAGCCAACAGTAAATCAATAAAAACAGTTTTTCCATTTTCCCTCAAATAGTCTAATAATTTTTTCAAAAACATCGTTTTAGCTTGCCCGTTTAGGTTTCAATTTAAGAAAAATTTTATCGTCTTAAAAATAAATTTTTTCCTTTTGTAAGACTTTTGTTTTAAGGGTTTGCAAAATATAACAATGTCCTGTAATGAAACCTGTATAGGGGTTTGTAACAAATCAAGTCCGAAGGCATTTTTCCCCACACCCATAACCCCCGCAGATAAGAAACAGTGGGGATTTTTTGGGCCCAAAGTTTAAAAAACTATCCCTCTTTTTTTAAAATGGGTTTTCTTCGCATTTTAATGGGTTTTTTTTCTTTCTGCTTTTAAAACCCCCCAAAGCCCTTTAAACCTTTTTTTCCCCTTTTCAATTTTAAAAACTGGGGCATCACAAACCATAAAAAAAACATTTGTTTTGGGGCGTTTCCGTCTGCTTTCGGGGTGAATAAATATTTTTTATCCATTTTGGGCCCTCCCTTTTCTCCACTTCCAAACAACTGTTGTCAAATGTGGTCTAAAAATCCAGCCACGGGCCCCATATTTGGTTGCCCAAGTAGTCTTCGATTTTTAAATCAAAAAAGACGAATTTTTTTTTAAAAATAAAACCTCAACTGCGGGATCTTTTGCCTCCCTTTCCACGAACAACTTTCTTATTTCATAAAAAGTGTTGGTGAGGAAAAAAGTCCCAAAACCCGAATACAACAAACCCAACTTCCCTTTTAAAATTGCACTTTCCAACTTTCCCCAATTTTTGGTTTAAAAAAACCCGCATCTGATTCTCTAGAAAAGGAGTTTTTTTCCTTCAGAAAAACAAGAGAAAAAATTCCCTTTAAAGACTTCAGAGACTGATTTAGATGTTTTTTCCCAAAGAGATGTCCCCTTTTGTTTCTTTTTTTCTGTATGGAGTGCAGAACTCTTTCATAATAAAAAAAAACTTTTTTTAAAACTTTATACGGGGGTAAGTTTGGGCTGGCCAGTTCGGGGTTTAGAAAACAACATCAAATAAAGAAAATGTCGTTTGACTGGGGAAATTTGGCAAAAGGGTTTTAACAAAAACAACAGAACGCGGGGATTAAATTTGTCAGTTCATAATAAGTTTTTTTTTTTAAGTGCCCTTTGGGTAAATGGCTTTTTGCTTTTTTTAACATTTTAAAAATCAGGGGATGAAACTGTTGCCAACCCTTCTGCAAACTGCCTCATCTTTAAAAACATCCTTTCATCCCCCCATTTTAAAGGGCCTTTTCTTGGGGGCCGTTTGGGGCCGTGAATTCCCGATAAACTTTCTCTTTTCTTTTTTTTTTAGGCAGCCATAGATAAAGAATGGAACAAAAATATCTGCCTCGATTAGAAACAAAGACTTCCTCCCTCCATTTTTGATTGCCATATGTTTAACGTTTTGCCCTGCAAAAATTTAGCAACAACAGTAGCTTTGGGGAAATCTGCCGATTTAATACCAATTTTGAATGTTTTTTAAGCAGTGCCTGGCATTATAACATCACCGGGGCTAAAAATCAGGGGAAATTAACTTTTTAAACTTTTCCAGGGTGAACTGTTTATTGGGGTATTTACACTAATTACAGTCCCGCCTTATACCTTTAAAGCCCATGGGTTTTTCCTTTTCCTCCTTCTGCATGGATCAGGTCACCAAACCCTATGAGTCATTTTTTATAAAACAAAAAAGGGAAAATAAATTAAAAAATATGGTAAGATTTTTTACACCCATTGAAAACCCATTTAAGAAAAAGAAGAAGAAACAGAACTTGGGGCCCTTTTATTGCGGAAGCTTGAGAAGCGGGGCCCTTTAACCCCCAGACAACGTCAGAAAATATTTCAAAAAAATTCAATTAAATTTTATAGAAGCATAGGACGAGAGCTACCAGCGTACTTGATCCTAACGAATTTTTAGGAAGATGGGGGGGCATTTTAATAAGAACTGATGCCGGAGACCGGTAAAAACTTTTTTCAACGCAAAACCCCAAAAAAAGTTTTTAAAAAATAAACACAATTAGGCGAAAACTCCCCATTTGGGAACGGCCAAAAAAAAAAAAAATTAAACCTTTTTTGAGCTAAGCCCCCAAGCCCCTTAGTTTTTTACAGAACTGGGGGGGAAAAAGTGCCAACACAATCAAAATACAAAACATTCCCCCTTCAAGAAAATTTAAAAAGAACAGCAGATAAATTAGCAGAAATTAATGAAAGTTTAAGTGAGGGACACAGTTAAAAACAATTGCCGATTCTCCATTTGCCTATGCGTGACCTCCTGGCTCTAAAGAACGTCTAAAGTAAAAAAGGGGGCGAACCCAGAAAACCCTTAGCAAAACTTGTGGGTTTGGAAGAAAAGATAGAAGAAAAAAAAAAAAAAACTGTCTGATGCAAAATAACAATTTAGGGCGAGAAGAAAAGGTAGAAAAACAGCGAAAATACAGGATTTAATGCTAGAAAGGAAAGCCAGGTTTTTGAAATGCTGGGCTACTTTAAAAAGGGAGAGCTTTGCATCCAAAACAAGGGAGATTCCCAAAAAACTATAAACGAATACTTCAGAAAAAAAAACTACCTGGCGAAAGGGAAAAGGGCCTGTTCAGAGAAAAAAGGGATTAATTACAAATAGGGTTTGTATATTAACAGCTGGTTTGGTTTTCTATCTCTATGCCGTTTATGCTTTTTAACAGGGGGGGCGCCAACAGGGGCCCAAAAGCCTCCAAAACCTCAGCCTGGAAAAAAGGGGGTTTGGGTTAGAAAAAAATTTCACCATCTAAACAAACTTTTAAAGAATTTTTTCAGCCAAACGCTTGATGCACTGCCCGGTATAAAAGCAGTGTTGTTTTGTTGGGGTTTTTTCCCATATAGGCAAAGTTGCCGGGTTTTATGGCTGACCATCTGTGGGCGTTTTGGGGTGCTACTGTTGGGTTAATTTTTAAAGGAAAAAAAGTTGGCTAAACCAGTAAAAGTTTAAAAAAACAACAAGGGGTTTTCTTTTTTTGCTAGTGTGACTGTCCGTGTGAAAGGGAATCAACCCGGGAGCGTGCTTTTGGGGCGCTTATAACGGTGGTGGATGCCCCCCTCAGGGGTAGGTACTTTTTTTTTAAATGGGTGGGGCAGGGCCTTTTTTTAAGCCTTTATTGTGCCCAAAATTTTGGCGTCTCCACTTTAAGGATTTTTATTTTAAAATTCTGTAAACAAAGCAATCGGGAGTCTAAGGTCCCGAGGGTAGCATGAAAATCCCCTGGGGCCCGCAACAAAATCAACCTTTGACCACCCAATGGAAAAAACGTCCCTTGATACCTTGTATGCTGGGGAGGAAATTAACAGCAGATTTAATACATCTTCTAAATTGGCTAGAAATTGTTTTTTTGGGATCAAAACCCCCTAGAAATTTATCTACTATGCTGGGCTTGGCCCGTTTTTGTCCCCTAAAAACACCAAAACTAAAAGCCTTAGGGGTTTTATTAATCTTTCCACTCCCCGGCATTGTTAGAAAACCCTTTACTTTCATCTAAGATAAATTTTTTTTACCCAAGCAAAAAGGATTTTTTTTGTCTATTACCCTTTTCGAACTTGTTTGTTTTGGGTTTAAAAGAGGGGTGGCCAGGCCCGTAGTCAAAAATTTTTATTCTCTTTTTTTTCCCCCCCAAAAACAATGTGCCCCAAACCATGATTGCGGTCTAACTTTTTTTCAAAAAACAGTTTTAAAAGGTAATGTTAAATTTTGTTGCAAAATTCTTTCATATGCATTAGTGTCCATTGGGCTGAAAATGGATTTAAAAAGGTTGTCGTTAGGAGGGGCACTTGTAGTTCATTTTGTATTCGCGTACTGGAAAAAAACATTAAAATTATACACTGACCTTTCAAAAAATTTGGGGTGGTTTAAAAAAGATTTTCATATGAAACCCCCGCAGCCAGTAGTTTGCGCAGTAAAAAAGCAAAATTTAAAAGATTCTGGGGAAAAAGGGCCCTAGGGCGGGAAAACCATGCGATGCACCTGTCCCCTCTTTTTTGGTGGATTTAAAAATTTAGTTAGCGGGTTAAAAAGTCTAACCCAAACCCGTATGATTTTTCCCCCTGCAATGGTTAAAATTTCCCGAAGTCCAAGGGTTTGGGGTTTTCAAAAAGCTCCTACATTGAAGTAAACAACCCTTTTGTTATTTTAAAAAAGGGTTTCCCTTTTTAAAAAATTTTTTTTTAAAAGTTATAAAAAAAGTACATCAAAATAAAACCCAAACAAAAAGAGCGTGTGGGTTTTTAAAAGTACCCAATTTCAAATTTTGGGGGGGGTTTTTAGGATTTCCCTTAAAGAAATTGGCTTTTAAAAATTTTTGTTTGGGGAACTATCTGAAAAAGCCCAGAATAACCGGATCAAAAATTTTGTAACAGGGGGGCAATCAAATAACCATGTCAAATACCTATTGGGTTTCTACAACTTTTTCTTTTAAAAAAGTACTTACGAAAATTTGGGATATTTTAAAAAAATTTAAAGAACCAAAACCCCAAAAATTTCTAAACATTTCCCACAAAAAAAAAGAAAAAGTACACTTTTCCCCCCAAAGGTCGGCTAAAACTTTGGGTTTCCCAGTTTTGACAGAGCTTATAGATTTAGTACAAAAAAAAATTCTATCAATTTTTAAAGGGGGAAAAAATTCTGAATTTTTTTCGGGGAAACCCAATTTTTTTATGTCCATTTACAACAGTTAAAAAAAGATCTAATTTGTTTTAAAAGGCTATCCGGCCCACAGTTTTTACAAGCACGGGCCCTCCAAAATTTAAAGGGGGGGTTTTGCGATTATCATTTTAAAAAGGTTTTGGGCGGAAACATCAATTTAAAGAATTTGTTGAAAGGGGCCTATAGATTCAAATTAATGTAAAAATAACTAATCAAGATGGAAAAATAGTTTTTTTTGTTCTGATTTGTTTTGGGGGTGCTGAAATGAAGAGCGTACTGTAAAACCCGGGGGGGAAAGGAGCAAACATTCAGGGGTGCGACACCAGCATAAATTTGCTCGCTTTCTTTGTTAATTTATACGGATCTAACAGAGTTTTTTTTGTTTCGGTCACAAGAGTCCCCCATGGATATAATCCCCGTCACAACTTTTATTTTAGAACGAGATGTGGGGCTTTCTTCCCCCCGGTTTTTTTTGGTTTTTTGTACAAGAAGCGGAAAAAATGTAAACCCCCATGGGGCCCGAAACACTTTAATTGAAAACGGCGAAGGACGGTTAAAAGGCAGGTTTCCTCCCCCCCTTTTTAAATTTTGGGGGATTTTCTGCTTCAGGCGGCGAAAGTCGAGGAAAATCCGGGGCCCGAAAGGGCTATCGCCAACCTGCCCCCAAAAAATGACTCGAAGAGCCAAACAACCGAGAGAGCAACAGGTTTTTTCGAAACCGGGGAGGTCGCAACCTCCCAGTCTTTTCGAGCTGCCCACCCTGGGAGACTTTGGGGTTTCCCTGCTTCAGGGGCTGACCGGGAAATTTAGGGAAATTTAAAAGGGGTAACAAGGACATCCCCTGATGGCTTCACATGTTTTTCAGGAAGAGGCCCCGTCCCTGGGAGGAGTGACAAACCTTTGTCGGGGAATAGGACCTGAAGAAAAAGATGCCCGGATGTGGAACGTTAAAAACTGACCCCAAAAACCCGGGAAATGTGGATGAAAAGAGAGGATTTAGAGATTTTTAAACAGCCCAAGGTTGCCGTGGGAGCGGTCTATGGTGATGCGGGTGTGATGTTAACTTTAGGAAAGGTAATATCAATGATAACCAAACGTATTGATAGAAAGTAATAAGGGTATCAGCTTAGCAACGGTAATGGACAAATAGTTTCTGATAAAAAAAACATGCCCCAGAAATATAATGGAGAAAAAAAACTAAAAAATTAAACATTAATAAAAGGGATGAAATAACAATATAATAAAAAAGGGAACGGGAAAGGGGAAAAAAAATTTTGTAAAAAATAATAATTTTTTTTAAATTTGGGAAAAAATATAATCCCTTTTACAAAAATTAAAACTAAGGGAAGGGGGGAAAGGAAAGAAAAAAGAGGAGGGGAGGGGGAGGACAGGAAGAGCAAAGAAGAGAAGAAAGGTATAAATTATGGGAAGGATGGAATCTAATAGGTACATTGATATTGTGACATGTATGTTGATAGTTTTAATAATAGTCATGATTGTAACCATATATTAATGATAATGCTTCTATAGGAGGCTGGAAAAAGGGTAAGCTGGAATGTCAGAAATATTGTAAAGAATAATAATCATATTAATGATACTAGTAAAGATAACATTTGTAGTAATTATGAAGTTGTAACAAAACCCCACTACCTACAAAACAACTAGTTTCATTATTCATATTGTCTTTATTTGTGTTAACACCATCTTCATCACTATTAATATCACTGTTATCATTGCGAAACACACACACACACACACACACACACACACACACACACACACACACACACACACACACGCACTTCTGCACACGCACACATACGCGCACACACATGAAGGCACACACACACACACACACACACACACACACACACACACACACACACACACACACACACACAGACACACACACACACATCCGCGCACACATACACACACAAACGCGCGCACACGCATGCTCACACGCATGCGCGTGCGCGCGCGCCCGCACGCACACACACACACACACACACACACACACACACACACACACACACACACACACAAATGGTGCGTAGGCGCTCAAGGTCTGACCAGCGCGTGGGCCAATGCGTAGGTCAGACATCCACTGAGTCGTAGCCACGAGACCCTCTTCTTCCATGGTCTTATCTAAGTTGTTATTTCATCTGTTCATCAGCTTATAGTCATGTGTAGTATGGTCTCAAACCTTAGCGGATGTGGTGTAGAGTATCTGGACTAGTTCGCACGCAGTGACACCTCCTTGATGAAACTGAAACTGACACTCTCTCTCTCTCTCTCTCTCCTCTCTCTCTCTCTCCTCTCTCTCTCTCTCCTCTCTCTCTCTCTCTCTCTCTCTCTCTCTCTCCTCCTCCTCCTCCTTCTTCGTCTTTTTCTTCTTCTTCTTCTTCTCTCGTCTTCTCACTCACTCTCTCTGTCTCCTTGTCTCTGTCCTCTCTCTGTCTCTGATTCTCTCTCTCTCTCTCTCTCTCTCTCTCTCTCCTCTCTCTCTCTCTCTCTCTCTCTCTCTCTCTCTCTCTCTCTTCCCCCGTCACTCATTCCAATTACTCCCCACCGTCCATACCCACCTCCATTCGTTGTTTTGGATGACTGGTTTTGCTAGTTGATGTATAGAACTGTTTTCTACCTGTCAGTCTTTTGTTTTGGACATGAAGTGTAGACTCTTTTGTTTCTAAAGGAAAAAAAAAAACGTTGGTGCGGCATCAGCTAAGTCATCCCGCGTTAT
>CM031628.1:10410698-10432261 GCA_018398815.1 Conus ventricosus | reverse complement strand
GCTCGTTTTAGCCAGTGCCCTGATTGTTTTGTGATTCTAACATTTTCCCTGGAAAGTGACCTCTTGAGTGATTTCCTGTCTCCTGTGACATGGCGCAGTTGAGAGGCTCCCTCTGAACCACTCCCACCAAGGGCTGAGTTACACACTGACCGCCAACACATCTCACAGGGCGGGTTACACACTGACCGCCACAACTCCAGGCTGAGTACACACTGACCGCCAAACATCTCACAGGGCGGAGTTACACACTGACCGTCAACACATCTCCAGGCTGAGTTACACACTGACCGTCAACAATCTCACAGGGCGGAGTTACACTGACCGCCAACACATCTCACAGGGCGGAGTTACACACTGACCGCCAACACATCCATGCTCTGGCGTTGTCATCAACAACAAACTTCAGCTAGTGAGAAATGGAAAAAAAGTTTAACAAGAAACACCTTCAGAAGAAGGATGAAAAGAAAAACAAGATGCAAAGCATATAACGTACTCCCAGTTTATACTGAATAGCGTGAAAAAAATTCCATAAAGAGGAAAAACCCGTCTTGGGCTGGTGTAACCGTTAGAAAATGGCTATTCTGGTAAACATCGGCCATCATCTGTGACCTATAATAAACATACTTACAAATTTTCAGAATGATGGGCCAAGAACATTCCGAGATTTTCCATCAAGACCATTATGGGCCGTTAGTAACGGGTATAACAGTAACTTAAACATCGGGCGTCATCCGGACCCATAATGAACATACCTACAAAATTTCAGAAATATCGGCCACATACTTTCTGAATATTTCATGAAGAAGAAAACCCGTTAGTAACGGCTATAACGGAGTAAACTAAAACATTGGGGATCACCCGTGACCCATAATGAACACACCTGCTAAGTTTTACAAAGATCGGCCAAGTACTTTCTGAGATATTTCATAAAGAAGAAAAAAACCGTTACAGGGGCCCTGACAGCCGGTTTGTAACGGCATAACGGTAGAAAAAAGCATTGGGGATTATTCGTAACCCATAATGAACAAAACCTACAAATTTTCAGAAAAATCGGCCAAGTATTTTCTGAGATATTCCAAAAGAAGAAAAACCGTTAACAGCCGTTACAGTGGTAGTAAACGGCTATAACGGGGTAAACTAAAACATCGGGCATCATCCGTGACCCATAATGAACATACCTGCTAATTTTCACAAAGATCGGCCCAAATAATTTTGAGATTTTATAAAAAAGAAAAACCGTTACAGGCCGTACAGCCATTAGTAACGGCTAAGCGGTAAACTAAAACATCAGGGAAATTTGTGACCCATAATGGACATACCTACACATTTTCAGAAAGATCGGCTCAGTAGCTTTGTCTGGAGCGAGGGAACACATTTTGACCACGGACAGACAGACGGACACACACACACACACACACACACACACACACACACACACACACAAACACACACACACACAGCATTTCTTCGTTCCCATTCTAAAGTACTCCCTGTTCTATAAGAACTGGAGTACAAAAATGCCGGATTTTCCTTAAGCTGCAGTCAAGAGATTTATGTGTGTGTGTGTGTGTGTGTGTGTGTGTGTGTGTGTGTGTGTGTGTGAGAGAGAGAGAGAGAGAGAGAGAGAGAGAGAGGGGAGAAAGAAGGGGAGAGAGAGAGAGAGAGAGAGAGAGAGAGAGTCGTACTGCATGATGATGCCGGTGATGACGTAGTATGACATCATAGGCCTAACTGGCAACTGATCAGCAACCTTGGGAAGATTACATCAGAGACACAAAGCCATGTTGATGTTTCCTCCGCCCTAAGCGTGCAGCGAGTGAACGCAAAACGGGTTTGTTGCGTTGCTACTGGTTGACGAAGCCAGTATAGGATACCATTTCGTCAACATTTCCAAAATTAAGACAAATTAAACAATACAAGAAGTTTTCCTGTCATAGTCTGACCGCCACAAGCGCATGGAATAACTTATGTCTTGTCACCATGTGTGTGAGGTGTTCTCGAATAGATCTGACGAGATCAGATCTATCAGATCCGCGTGGCATGTTTTAATAACGTTTGGTATATTTAGACATCCAAGATCTCTTTCATACGTCGTTAAATTGTCATGTAACAGGTCTGTTTACATTTACCTGGCAGGAGAGGAGAAAGAGGCATGCAGACATCCTGCATGCATTGCTTGATTTCCAGGCCGTGTCCATCCACAGGTAAGAAGTTCGATACACGTAGTCAGCCACAGACAGCACACCAAGGTAACACCCCCAGGACCAATTTAGACGCAATAGGTGAGAAACAAATGTCCTAGTACGTTCTCTGTCCTTTTGATGTCGAGCGACCAGCACCAAGACAAAACCATTTCCTAGCAAGATGAAGGGCGCGAGAAGATAAACCAATGTCCGCTGTCCCTGTTCTCCCAAAAGATGTTCACAGGTGGAAAATACTGCTGAAGGTGCCCGACAGTTCTTCGTGTTGAAGTTGTCAGGTAAGGCCTGGCTACAACACAGCTTGAAATTGTCAGCATACAGCACCTGGAGGTTACCCAGGTTCTTCAACAAGAAAAGAAAAATTTGATATATTAGTACCCCGAGGTCCGCTCTCGGGAAAAAAAGGAGGGACCACTCCCCCTAATCACGCCTTTTGCGCTGCTGGCAGGTTAAACGGGTAGCCCAAAAAGGAATCAAGTCTGTGGGGGGTCCAGGGCTCCTGTGTACAGGCTCAGCCCAGGTAATAAGGTTGGAAACTCTTAGCCTCAGACGACTGGTTTGGGGAAAGGAGCTCCCAAGGATTGTGGCGGCCCAAGTGATTCAGGTTGCTGAGGTTTCCTAAAATATCAAAAGAAACGTCTTAGTGGTTAGGCTGACGCCAAATTTTTGTGTTGGGAAGATCGGGGAAAGGGCGTTCAGACAGAAAACAGTTTGTCGGGTTCAGGATAAAAATTTTATTTTAAAGACGTTTGCTTTCTTTTCCCCGGTAAGGATCTAAAAAACGAACTCAGGATAATCCCCAACAGGAAATACATCGTCCCACAAAATAAACCCCCTGCAGGGCATTGTCGGGACAAGTCCTGGCGAAAAATTCTCATACGTGAGGACAAGGGTTCAATTGTCACAAACGTGATTTGGATGCGGCATACCTGGGACGACGACAACGAAAGTACCCAGGACATGGTATTCACGTCGTCTCGTCGTCTTTGAAAGGACAGTCATGGACGCCGTTACATCAAAAAAAACGGTAAACGGTGGGCACCGATGGACATTAAAAAGGGGTTTTGGGGTTGATGAAATGTTTGGCTTATATCGAGTAGTACACAAAATCGGGGCGGGGGCTTTTAACCTGATAAAAATCAGAGATTGTTTGGGTACGAAGTAAAAGGGGGGAAATAATTTCAAATAAGTTTCATTTTAGTCCCAAAGCCGACGTATCCAGGGTTTTTTCTTTCGGGCCTAACGCGTTGCACCATCATGTATGAAACACTCCCAACGAATGCATGTTTATATCGGGTGGTTTAAACCAACGATATTCACAACGGATTTCTGAAATACTCGGATGGTTTGATGCCGCACCACATTTTTTTTTTTTAGAAACAAAAGAGTTTCACTTCGTCTAAACAAAAGCCCGCGGGTTGCGGTTTTAATGAAATTTTCGGCTTTATTTGTTCTTCAGCACTTGAATCCACCGATTTTGCCAGCGGAAAGGGTATTTATTTTATTTGTGTGGTTGTGTGTTGGTGTGTGTGTGTTGTGGGTGTGGGGTTTGGGTGGGGGTGTGTGTGTGTGTGTAGGTAATGTGTAAAACGAAAATGTATAAATATTTTGAAATTTTACGCAATATTTTTAATTTTTGCCTCTTCAAAAAAGCACAACAATAAAGATTTGACGTTTCAAAAAATCCCCATCAGACAGACACAAACACAAGAAATCTTAAAAAAATGTAAAAAAAATGGGTGGATCCAGACTCGGGGCATTCTATGGACTTTCATAAGTCCATGCTTAATATGATTGCAAGCACGTGCAAATGCTTCCCCTCCAGGTCCTTTACCTTTGTCTAACAGATTTAACGACTTATTCAAAGGCTTGATCTACACCACACACACACACACCAACACATAACAATAAAATATTTTTTATAAATAAAAAATTAAATATATTTTATTATATATAATATATATTTATATATTATATATATATTTAAACAAAGCTTATATTTTATAGTTAGTGATTTTCCCTCCCTATTGGGGGGTGTCTCCCCCTTGGAGACTGTCACGTGTATACCCCCTAAAGGGGGGGGTTCAAAAAACGGGTAATGGCTGGCAAAACGGAGCAAACATCAATCCCTCACACCACCAGACCAAAGAGAAAAAAATTTCCACAATATTTTTACTTCACTTAAACCCCATTCCTCACACTAACTCCAGAGGGGGTTGGGGTCAAAAAAAGAAGAGGAAAAAAACCCCGAGAAGGAAAAAAAAGAAAAAAAAAAAAAAACAATGGGGCATAAAAGGAAAAAGACTTTTCAAACTAATAACCTGGGGGACAAAGTAAATTAAAAGACCAAAAAAACCGCCAAATATCCTGGGATCCCGCTACCGTCCCAACCTAACCCACAAAACCACTACAAAGCATTAACAAACAGAAGAAAAACATACTAGAAAAAATAAACATAAAAAGGGACCTAGTCAGGGTTAAAAACAAAACAATAAAAAAAAAAAAAGAATCAGTGCCCGGTTTCGGGCCCACACACCCACACGCCAAACCCACACCCAACCCCACACGACTGACGACTTAACTTCTTATCCTTGCCCGGGAGGTTCACCGTGGGAGGGGTCTAAAAAAGGGCGAAGCCCGCAGTGGGCTGGTCTCCCAGTCTGAGGCAAGATGTCCCGGGAAAGGGGTGAAGCCACCTTAAAACCCCTCAGTGACAGTGGGAGGGTCCCCGTCCGAGGGAAGGTGTCCAGTAAAGGGGTAGGACCCTTCAAAGTCCTCAGTGCCGACTGGTGCCGGATCCCGGGGTGGGTCCCCCAGGCCCCGGGATGTGTCCTTCAGCCGCCCAAAGACCGGGAGCTCCCGGAAAAACAAAGGGCAATTTTTTCCCGCCCTAGGGGAGATCAGTTCTGAGGGAAAAAGCATCTTTTTATCGTCTTTGTCAATTGGGGGGCAATTGGGGGGGGTTCGGCTGCGTCGGTAAAGGGTCACAGTGCCGAAAAGGCAATATGTCACTGATTTTAAAAAAAATAAATAAACTAAAAAAATTCTTTCACTTTTCCCTTTGTTTTTAAACCTTACTCTGGCATTCCTTGCATCCTGTATCTATGCATGCCGTATAGGATAACTTTTTAGCAAAATTTAAATAAAAAAAAAACCAACTAAAATCCATCATAGTCTGTCCAAAAACAATGGACAAGGGAACAAAACGGACCCCATGCGGGGCGATGGGCCCGGAATTCCACACCCGTGGTCTAATGTGACCCTTCGAAGCTCATGTTTCCACGATCCGTCTCGTACCACGAAACAACAAGAAAACAAAATAACATTACGATACCCTTCCGGCCCACATACAATAAAAATAGAGCATTGATCGCCCCTGCATACCGGGAAACAACAATACAGCTTTAATTGACAAATGGTATTAGAGACTTTCAACTTAGTCCAAAGTACCAAATTTCCTACCACAAGGACCGAAACGAAATTAAAAGAAATGCTTTACAATTCCCCCAAATAATGTTATCTCGATCCCCTTCCAAACAGGCAGCCCTCTTTGGAGCAGTTACCACAAAAAAGTGTTCAGCCAACGCATGTTAAGGAGAAGAAAAACCGCAATCAAAAGAGGTCAAAAAACCAAAAATCCAGACATGCTAAGACAGACCATATAGTTCCAAAATGGGGGGTGGGCGGGTAAGAGAACGCCCGCCCCCCAAACCCGATGAGGGGGGCACCGAAAACTTTGACGGTCCCCAATGAGGGGACCCCCAGGTAGGGATGACCAAAGGTGCTTCCTCCAGTGGTCGGGGGACCCGAGGTGGAAAGTGGTTTTCCCTTCCCCCCCAAAGGGTTGAAGACTTCCCGAAACCCCACGCGAAGTGGATCAAACAGAAGGCCCCAGCTGGCAGAGAAGAATCCTCGACTCCAAAGTTGAAACGAGTCCCCACACCACTACCAAACAAGATGGAAAACCAGTAAAAAAACAGCTCAGCTGTGTACCTGACAGTTTGAACCACGTGAAAAAGTTTAAAATGAAAAAGAAAGCTCTTAAAAAAAAAAAAAAGAAGAGAAAATATTGGGGGTTGGGAGCAAAATCACGGATTTTACGGCCCAGGAAAAACACAAATAACAATGGTCAACACCGGCCAATGTATAGATGCCCCTTGGAACACTCCACTTTACACTTTTTTGGGGAAGAAATAAATTTTCTTAAAAACAAAAAGTTTTACGCCCGTAAAACCCCCCCAACCAAAGAGGTTGTCCCATGAGGCACACCCCTATCACGCCCCAGTATGTTTGCACACACTTCCCTCTGTAACTTCTTATTCCTGAACCTTGACTCAGCACCCCTCGGGCTGAGGAAATCGCCCCCACTGTATTTTCCCGGGATGTTTAAAAATAACGCAGATTTTGAGTTCGATGGCCCCCCCTGAGACGCGGCTAAAGGCCGAATTCATGGAGATACCCCAGGGGGGGGTGGTCTGTCTCCAGAACAAACTCTCCCCCGTACAGGTGGGGGAAAAAACCCCCCCTGGAAACCCCAACCACGCGGGGTTTTTCTTGTTCGATGGTGGGGTTTAGTTTTAGCTCTCCCCTCCCAATTTCTTACTCCTAGGCAACGGGAGCAGCCCTTTTTCCCTTTGGTCTGTGGGCAGTAACCCCCCAGCCCCCACCGAAGCATCATCCTAAAGACGAAGGGCATACGGGGTCGCCAACGAAAAGGGGTTTTTGTTTAGGGCGTCCTTGATTTTCCTTAAATGCCTTGGCATCTTCGGGCTCCAACAAGAATTTTCGGGTTTCTTTGCCCCCGTTTTGTCCGTCAGAGGCTTGGCCACCCACAAAAATGTGGGAAAAATTTTGGGGTTGTATCCCACCACCCGAGAATGGGGATTTCCCTTTTTGGTCCTGGGGGGGGGGCTTCATTATTTTGCCATTCTGTCCTGTTAGGCACATGTACCCTCCCGATACATGGCCCCAAAGAAGGTATCTCGGCTTCTCCTATCTGGCATTTTCGTAGGGCGTGTCCTTTGCACCTGTCGGAGGCGCGCGAAGATGATCCTGTGATTCCAAGTGCCCATCCCCGTTTTAGGCCCAGCAGCAGTCGTCAATAAAGTTGTGCGCCTCGGAAAAACTAAAGGGGGCCCCAACTGATGTAATTCGACTGAAAATGCTCCTGCGGTCTTGAGACCAAATGGCTTACCCTGAACTGGAACGGCCTTCAAGCGTGAAAGCATTTTTCTTTTGTTGCTGGTTCCAGGGGGATCTGCCAGTACCCTTGGCCAGGTCGAGCTTGGAAAATATTGGCTCTGGCAGCTGGCAAAGATTTTTCGACTCGGGCTGGGGCTCACGGAATTCCAATACCTTTTTCAAGCGGCGAAAGTCAACGCAAAATCCTTTTTTTGCCGTCAGGCTTTTTAAAGCTTTTGGTGAGGGGGGCGAGCTGATCTTTCAATGAGCCCATCCGAATCATTCCCTGACCCTGCTTTGACTGTTCATTGCGGTTGGCAAAGGGTATGTTTCACCCGACGGGTCATCCGGCTGATTTAAAAGGGGCATGTTCCCAAATTGCACCCAGGGGTGTCGGAGAGGTTCTTGATTTCGCTGCACTTTTCCCCCCGCTTCTGTTTGATCCGGTGAGAAGAGCTAGCTTCCATCCCCCCGGGTTTTCCCTTTTACATAGAGCCACGCAGGAATTTTTTAAAAGCTGGGGGGGGTGATTTCCCCCCCTTCTTCCCGACCACCGGGGCAAAACCTGCACCGAAAAAACTTCTTTTCGCTCGTACTTCTTCAAAAATTCGCGTGACAAGCTTTTTTTTGCCTCTCATCTTGATGGGAAACCCCCAGTCCCTACACCTTTGGCTACTTTGAATGGTCCTTGCCAGGACCCTGCGTTTGTTCTGGTGAAAAGGCAACGAAATAGCCCCCGTATCTGCCAAACCATCTCTGGCTGTCTTCCGGTCAAGTATGCTTTATACGCTTTTGAGCCTGGGGAAAGATTTTTATGACCCAACTCACAAGTGCGGCGATCCTTTCCCTTTTCAGTTCCAGAACGTACTCGGCCTGGCCCTCTTTTCTTTCCCTTGCTCCTTCTGGTCCAAGGGTTCTAAAATTTCCCAAGGCCCCTTTGACAGTCGACCAAAAAGGACTAAAAGGGTGAAAACCCCAAACCTCCTGTGCACCCCCCGGTTGCGAAAATACTCCGGCAAAAACGGTCCCTTTTTGGGGGTTTGTTCCGGGGCCATTTCCAAATATCTGCTTCAATGGCCATTGAAATCTCCGACAAGACCGGGGCTTGAGCAGGGTTTGGGGGTAGTATCTCTCGGTGGATTTGAAAAATTTTTATCCTCAGACATCACATTCGGGAGAAACTGCTTTCCCCTGTCGGACAATACCTTGTCAGGGATGCCGGTCCTTGTCCACTCCCCCACAAAAGGCCTCCGCTACCGCCCCCCGCGTCGACTCCCCTCAGGGGGGTACTCGGATAGCGTGTGGCATAGTCTACCATACGGGGACAAAACGGGCCCTCGGGGGAGCAGGAATGAGGGGTCCTATCGGGTCAACCCCCACCTTACTGAGGGTGTCCCCAAGGGAAACTGTGCCCAAAGGTACTCGGGTGTTCCGGCCTTGGGGTGGTTTCGCTACACCATCACAGCTGCGGCAATACCTTTTGCATCCTTTGTACCCCGGGCCCAGAAAAAGTCTTGTGGATTCTTCCGGGGTTGACGCCCCCCCAAAATGCCCTCCATGGGGGTATCGTGACCTGGGCGCATGACGTGCTGCGGAGAGCTTCGGGTACGAAAAGTTGGTGGTGCGGAAAGTGACGTTAATCTGTGCACCAATCCCTTGCGCTCACGAACTCTACCCCACTGCTGCAGAGCCTTGCGGGTTCCCCCAAACCAAACTCCGTATTTTTTGGGGGAGGGCCTTCGTTTGCAAGCTGTGAACTCGGGGATCCTTTGTCAAGGTGTCATTTTGGGTGGGGGCTTCAGGGGGGTTTTCAATGCCTTTTTTTTTTTTTTCCCTTGGGAACGCGGGTGGCACCCAAAAATTTCTGCGGCAACTCCGATGAAATCCTCGAGTTGACCGTCCCCAAACACATGAATTGCCATAGGGGGTTTTCGCGGTCGTTAAAAGGGCACTGCCCCACCTTCCCTTTAAAAATTGGCGTGGAAAATTTTTACCTACTGTGATCGCTTGCCCTAAAGGGATGACTCGATTCCTGCCCTTTGGATTTTTCCCTCGGGGTGATCCAAGGGACAATTGCTCGTCAAAAAGACCGCTGGGGCTCCGGGTTCCCTGATAGCCTCCACTATTTGCCCCCCCCACCGAGGGGAAAGTAGGAATGTTGGGGTCGTGCCTCACTCTCCCCAACGCCACCCAAATGGGGATATCGGTTTAGCCCTGTCCTTCCTTTTGGGGACATCCCGAAAAAAGTCCCCCTTTTTCCCCCACAGGGGGAACAAAGTCTGGGCTTGGCTCCGTGTTCCTGGAATCGTGGAGAGAAGTTTGGGGGGGCGCGACGGTTTGGATCACTTTACTCCCGTCGGGGGTTTCCCTACTTGTCCTGGGCGGGGCATGCATAGTGACGACGCGCATCGCAAGGCTTCACCCCCTCGATTGCCCTGGCGAATGTTTTTGGGTTTTCCCCTCACCCAACTTGAACTGCATTTCCCTGGATACCGAACTCATGATTTGTCAAAGGAAAAAATCTTTCAAACCCAACTTGGGCCCAACCCAGTATTCCATGGTGCGCCGGGGCTTCCCGAACGGGTGAAAAGCTCTCTAAAGGGTTTTTTCCTATTGTGCAAAATGCTTCCTGAAACTCAGCATCATGGCAGTCCCGGCAAAGAGCCGCTTCAATGGGTTGGGAAAGCTCCGGGTTAAATGACAAACGCCTCCTTCCCTTGCCCGTCCGGCTACTGATGGGGTTTTAAGGGCTTTGCTTGGTCGTTTAGCGGGTACCCCCCGCGGCAACCGCCTCAAATGCTCAATGTAGGGTCTTGTTATCGTAGACGTACACTGGCAATGTGCTTGGGGGGACCCCCCGGAAAAACCACCCCTGATAAAAACCCGCTTTTTCTCGATGGTAAAAACCATGTCGGAAGCAACCCACGACGTGCTTCGGGTTCATCAAAATTTAAAAACCATTGGGCCGGAGTTTTTCTTTTTCCCCCCACCAAACGAGCCAAAGCCCAAAACTCTTTTTGTTTCTGAGCCTCCCTTTCTAATTTTTCTCTCGTTCTCTAGACTCTCTTTCCCATCCCTTTCCCCACTCTCTTTCCATCCCCGTTCCTTCCCCTCTTCTCCATCCTTCCTCTTCCTCTCCAATTCTTTTCCTCTCTTCCCCCTCCCTCCTCATCTCCCTTCTTCTTTCGCCTCTCTCTCCTCCCTCTCCGCCTTTTTTCCCTCCATTGCCTTTTTCCCACCGTTTTTCTTTTTGCTTTTTCTCCTCCTTCTCTCTTTTTTCCCTCGTTCCTTCTCCCCTTCTCTCTCTTTTCCCTCGCTTCCTTCTCCTCCCTCTCCAGTCTCCTCTCCTCCCCCCTTTTCTTCTCTCTTTTCCCTTTTTCTTTCTTCCCCCCTTTTCCCCCTCTTCTCCTTCCCTCCCCCTTTCTTTCCCTTTCTAAATCCTCATCGCATAAGAGGATCCTGGGCATGGCCCGGGGGGATGAGGCATGGCAAAGGCCGAAAGGGGAAAAGTCCCCCCCGAAATACGGGAGGGCGAAGCCCCCGAGCCCGGAGTGGGAGAGGTCGCCTCGGAGAGAGGACCCAGGAGGGGTTATTCCTTATTGTAGACCCCGGGTGATGGAGGACAAAATCCCCCAGAAGAATACAACGACCTGGGTAGTAGGCCGTCGTCGCCTGGTCATGGGGCTCCCCCATCCTGGCAGTTTTCCTGCACCGCGGTTGAGAAGGGTGCCGGCGCTGTCGTCCAGTTTTCCTTAAACTGCCATATAACCCCCTAGCAGAATCACCGAATCACTAAGTATACACAGAATTTGCAAACCACGAAAACCCCTGACAAACAAAACCCCCACGAAGGTTCCGACGTGCACCACTTCCCCCTTAGTCCCCCGGGCGACTCTTCACGGTCCCCAAAGTGTTGGGGTCCCCAAAAGCCAATATTAAGGACATAAAAAATGGATATAAACCAAAGTTTTTCGTGAATTACGGGGGTTAAAGAGACTACCCAAAATTTCAAAAGGGAAAAAACCCACTTTTTTAAATCAGGGTTCTGGGGTTGCCCCGCCAGGGTTTAAACCCACCTTCCGAGAATGAAAACCCACTAAAAATACAAATTAGAAATGCGAATTTTTGATGTAAATAAACCCAGGAAAACCCCAAACCCAAACCCACGGAAAGTGCTTTTATCCAACGAACCAGGTGCCCACCAACAATATTTCCCCAAGTCCAAGTTCCTCAAAAGGGAAACCCAAAAAAGTTAAAGTCCAAGAATAGGAACCGAAACTGTAAAAGCACAAACGTATCAGCAACTCCAAACCCTAAAATCGTACTGTATGCCCACGAGAAGGAAAACCGGGGTAGACCCGTTTCCACAAAAGTAACTATGACTAAGGGTAGTCAAAAACTGTACCAATATTCCCAACACGGGGAAAGGGAAGTGACAAAATCCCACGTGCGACTTTTTGACTAAGTGTATCAACACCAACAAATCTCCAACCCTGGGTACTGTTAAGTATGTCTCACAAGACAGAGAGTAGTTTGAACAACAAAGTCAACAATGTATGATTTATGACTAAGTGAGTCAATCCACAAAACCCCCTTCAAATGAAGAGAAAGAATGTTCTACAAACCAAATTGCAGTCAAGAGTACTGCCAACTAGTAGCCCAAACGAACTGAAACGATTAAACCCGGCTAAGCTCAATAAGAAAGCAAATAACCTTTCTCACAAAGAAATCGAGTACCCAAAATTTGATAAATGCCAAAACGGGGTTTTTCCCCTAAATTTCCCAAAGAAAAGGAAAAAACCCAGTTAGTTTTTTAACACTTCAAAGCGTGAGAACACCAAACTTCAAAAGAAAACCGCTGAAAGAAAAACTTGGGCAAGCTCAACGTTTTCCTTTTATGGAAAACAAAATCCCAAAAATGAATTTAATTCCCCCACGTTTTGGGGAAATTTAAATTTAATCGACAAGCCAAATCATCAATGGTAACAACGACTCCCTTGTGCCCGGGTGCCAAAAACCCCAAAAAAAAAATTTCCACACCTGGGTAACAAACCCATGTCCGGATCAAATTTAATTTCAAAATAAACTTAAAGACGTTTACCAGCAAAGGGCCAAAAAAATCACAAACCAAAACTGGATTTATAAACCCAACCGTTATCCCAACCCGCAACCAACTTACCAAGAAAAGAGACATCCACAAACATAAAGGTAGGGACGGCAATAGAACTTAAACGACCCCCACCGCAAGGCAAACACTAAACCCAAATCCACTGGCCTGACGTAAACCCCGAAATACACGGCACCAAACGGGCACTGGGGCACCGGACAGAACCGACTCGATCAAAACAGGGCCCCAGAGCGCTCGAAATTCCCGGCAAACATCAGCCACAGACGGGAACACGGCTAAATCCCTGCTCTGTCAAGAAGGGAGACGGAAAAAAGGGGGGGGGGGCACCAGAAAAAGGCACAAAGGGTCTTGGGAAAGACCCTATGTGTACCCTGACGCTACACCCCCTTTTCAACACACGCTAACAAAATTTTTATTCCAAATCAACACAGCCCCAAATTAGTGTTGAACAATTAAGAAAGCCCTTTAAAATCAGCAGCTAAAGAAAAGAAATAACTGCTTTTATGTGCGCTAACAAAGAGGAAAGCCATTAATTAGGGCAATCCCCTTGACTAAAAAAAACAGATCTACAAAAACCCAGGTGTAATAACAAAAAAAAACACCACCAAAAATAGTTTTCCTTTTTGTTTTTTTGCAAACAAAGTATAAATTACACAAAACCCAAGTTTCGCGCAAACCGGATCGGAAAAAAAGTTCAAAGTTTGCCCTTTTAAACAAGCACCAAATGCTTGGGAACCTCCACCTTACCCTTTTAACACAGTCGGGTCCCTTGGGGACAGGCAAAGCAGACCAAAAACCCAAATCGTACAAGCACTGAAAAGATGACTTGACAAGCAAAACCCATTAAAACAGAGTTCAAAAACCCCCTTTTTTCCCACCCAAGACCCTTTTTAACTAAGGTAATGAAAAGGAGAACGGAAAATTTAGAACAAAGCCGCGGGGCTAGCAAAACAAAACAACGCGGAACGAACGCGGAACGGGAACCCGAAGGTCCCACCCCGGAGACGGAACTCCCCTGCCACAGCACCCCAAAACCCGGGCCGCTCCAATGGGCTCCCTACTAAATTAGAACCACCCAACCAACCCCGTCAAATACAGTAAGAGTGCAGATCATCAAGGGTCGGGCGGTATGATTCAGGGTCGCTTTTTTTTCCACATACCTTCCCGTACCCCGCTTCCACCATAATTGTCCGTGTGAGTTCACCTGACGGGGGGGGTTTTTAAACATAAAATGCAGTGGCAGAAACGGAGCGAACACTCAATCCCCAACCACCCGCCAAAGAAAAAAAATTCCACAAATTTTTTTTCTTCCGTTACAAAACCCTTTTACTCCAATAGCAATCCAATTATGGGTCATAACAAAGAAGAGGAAAAAACAGCGAGGAGGGGAAAAAAAAAAAGAAAAAAAAAACAAGGGGCATAGAGGAAAAGCACATTTAGAACTAACTGCCTAGGGACAAAGGAAATTTAAAAAAGACCACAAAAAACCCCATATCCTGGGGGTCCCCCTAACCTCCCAACCTAAACCCCCTAAAAAACCCTACAAGCATTTAAAATTAAAAAAGAAAGACAGTACTAAAACAAATACACAAAGGACTGTCAGGGTTTTTAAACAAAAAAATAAGAAAAAAAAAAACGAATCAGTGCCGGGTTCAGGCCACACACCCACACGCCAAACCCAACCCACACCCACCGACTGACGATTAACTTCTTATCCGTGCCCGAGGAGGTTCACCGTGGGGGGTGGTCCCAAGAAGGGCGAAAGCCCGCAGTGGGGGGCTCCCGCTAGGCGAAAGTTTCCAGTGAAAGGGGGAAAACCCCCTTCAACAGTCCTCGGGGAGGCGTGGGATGGGTTTCCAGTCCCAGGGGAAGGTGTCCCCGTGAAGGGGTGAGGCACCCTTTAACATCCTCAGTGCAGCGATGGGGGCCCGGTTACCGGGTGGGGTTGCCGGGCCCGGATGCTGGTTTCACCCGTCCAAGACGAGCTGCCGGGAAAAAAAAGGGGAATTTTTCCCCCCCTTGGCGGAGATCAGTCTCTAAATTTAAGTCATCTTTTTATCGTCTTTGTCAATGTGGCCTTAGGGGGTTCGGCTGCGTCAGTGTGAAGGGCACAGTGCCGTAAAAAGGTCAACTATGCCTGTCCTTTAAAAAAAATAAATAAAAAATAATAATTCTTTTTACTTTTTCCCCTTTTCTTTTAACCCCTTATCTGGATTCCTTCATCCTGTATCTTGCATGCCCGTACTAAAGGAAACTTCCCTTTTCAAAAAATTTTAATAAATAAAAACAACTAAAATCATCCCTACGTTGTCACACAAAAAATAGGACAAGGGGCCAAAACGGGGAACACATGCGGGGGGGTACGGCCCGGGAAATTCCCCCTCCCCTGGTTAAGGTGGCCCGTTGAAAGCTCATGTTCCACATCCGCTTACCCACAAACAAAAAGGAAAACAAAAAAAAACTTACATTCCTTTCCGGCCCACATCACATATTAAGCAATAGAAGTTGACTCGACCTGTACCAGGAAACAACAAATCAGCTTTATTGATAAAAAAGGAGTTAGAGACTTTCAACTTAGTCCCCTAGCCGAATACCTAGCCATAAGGACCGAAACGCAATTAAAGAAAATGCGTTCCACATTCCCCAATAATCTTTCTCAACCATTTCCCAAAAACACCCCTCTTTGGAGCATTACCCACAAAAAAGGTTGGCGGGGAACAGCATGTTTAAGGGGAGAAGAAAAAACCGCAATCACTGAATCGAAAACCAAAATAACCAAGCACTGTCAAGACGCCATATATTTCAAAAAAGGGGGTGGGGGAGGTAAGAGAACGGTCCGCTCCCCAACCGATGAGGGAGGGAGCCGAAAACCGTGACGGTCCCCAATGAATGGGCTCCAGGGCAGGTGACCCAAGGGGCTTCCCCCCCTGGGGGGATAGGGCCCAAGGGGCAATGGAACCTTTCCTTCCCACCGAAGGGGGGAAAGACTTTCCACGCAACCCACGTCGAAAATGGTCCAAACAGGAAGCTCCCGCGGCAGAGTAGAGATCTCTCCCACTCCAAAGTTCGTAAACGAGTGCCCCACCCTCACCCAAAAAAGATGGCAACCCGAACAAAACACTCACTGTGTCACCTGACAGGTGAACCAGTGAAAAAAGATAAAAAGAAAAAGAAAGCTCTTTAAAAAAAAAATAAAAGAAGAGAAAAAAATTTGGGGGAGGGAGCAAAATGCACGGGGGTGCGCGCCCCGGATAAACAAATAAAACTGGGCAACACCCCCAAAGAGTGAAAAGCATGGGAAACCCACTTACACTGGTTTGGGAAGAAAATGAATTTTTTTTAAAAAAGAAATATTTACTCCGTGACAGGACTATAACTTTCTGAAGGTTCATTTTGAGAAGCTTTTTTTTTTTCTTTCCCCCTTACCCCCCCCAGCACATACGTTAGTTTGGGGGGGTAAACATTTCCCCCTGCAGTATGAATGCTTATCTCCACCTATTTTTTTTAATCTAAGACATAAAGCAAGCTTTGTTTTTAAACAATATTTCTTGCAGTCTTGCAAAAACCAAGTCTCTGTAAGTTGGGAACGGTGCCCGGTACTTATCCTGGAATTTTTTGTTTGTTGTTTTTAGGGCCCTTGCGGTTTTTTTCCAAGAACTGGCCCTCGCACTTTTGTCTTAAAAGGAAATTTATTATATTTACTTTTTCCCAAAAAAATGTACTTGTTTTGCTCTTCTGATTTTTTTTTGCTTTTTTGTGGCACCTTTGGTTTTTTTTTTGAAAAATCAACAAACAACTAGGTATTGCACACCAGCCCTTTTTTTGGGTTGCATTCTTTTTAAAACTGAAAAAGGAGAGGAGTCAAATTCCACTTTTCCCGGTCCTGAGGAGAAACCCCAAATTTCGAAATACGGTTATGACCAGGGTTATATGTTGTTAGTTTCCCCCCCCTTTGGAGGGTGTTCCCCCTTTTAGCTATAAGCTTCGAAGGTCATTTTGAGAAAACATTTTTTTTTTCTTTCCCCCCTTCACCCCCTCAAGCACATACTGTTTGTTGGCAGAATCATCTACCACTACAGTTTTGAATGCTTATCTCCCCCTTTTTTCTTCAATCAAGCATAAGAGCAAAAGCCCTTTTTTTTTAATTTAATAATTAATATTTCTTGCAGTCATTGCAACACCAACGTTTAAAATTGCTGGAACGGGGCCCGGTATTATCCTTGGAATTTATTAGTTTTTTGTTATTTATATTTATATATATATAATTTTTATATTTTTATAGGTAATTCACATCTCCATGTGGTTTGGGCCCCCATACAAAAGAAAAGGGTTGGCGATAAAGCCTCAGTAGCAAAACAGAAATATCAAAAAAGGGAAAACAAAAAACCCCGGCCCTGCTGTTCCAACTTTATTCACTTACGGAATTTTTCGCCCGACTCGGGCTCTTTAAAAAAAAGCTTTGGTCGAACCCCCAACAGGCAAAAGCGCAATAACCCCCCAAGGAACAAAAACAGGGGAAAAAAAAAACTCACCACCCCACACCCCATCTTGCATACATTTCTCTCCTCTCTCTCTTCCTCTCTCTCTTCTTCTCTCCCTCTCTCCTCACCCACTCAAATACCACCACAACACTCTCTTTCTCTCCCCACCACCACACACACCACCCACACAGAGGCTTTTTAACCCCCCTCAACATACATGTTCCCCCTTGCCTATTTTTGGGGACACTAACTCAGAAAAAAGCAGCTGAACTTACACAGAAAGGAATCCTATCAAATTTGGGCCCCACTTCCCGTTGAAAAATGAATAAAGGGAAAAAATGGAAAAGCAATAATCCCCCCAACGATAATTTAGAAAGAAAAAACAAAGATAGAAAGATTGCTTACAAAAACTTTTTTTGTGCCTTAAAATACCTTTTCTTTCATGCAAAAAAGACTAAGCCCCCGTACACTATCCCCCATTCCCGACCCTCCCCCCCCCCCCCCCCACACCACTCACAACCACCCACCCCCCCCCGCTGGACTCGCATACACCCCCGACAATAATACGCACCCCTATCCCACATCCACCTTGCAATCCACCAAAAAAACACACACAGCACCCCCCCCAAGCAACACACACCACACACACAACACACACACCCCACACACACCACCACACCACCACACACAAATACCCCTGCCATGTACACCCAAAACAACACCCCCAAATCATAGGCAAGCACACACACAACACAACACCACAACACACACAACCCCCCACACCCACACACAACACACCACCCACACAAAATTCTCTCTCTTCTCTCATTTCCCCACCACACACACACACACACACAACCACACACACCACACACACACCCCACAAACGCACCCCAAGCCCCCCCCCCCCCACCCACACACTATTTAGCACTATTTTGGGAGGGTCCTAGCCTTTTACTGGAACTGGGTCCGTTTCGGAGTTTAAAGAGTCCCGTTGACGTTCAGCCGCAAAAAACTGTCCCATATTAGTCATCCCCTGTTTCTTTCTGACGAGTTATCTTTCGTCCCCACCGTCATGGCAAAAAATTTCGACGTCTGAGTGTAGGGTTTCGAGGGGGCTTCAAAAAATTCAGTGGGGGCCTTGGCATTTGTTCGTCTTGTTTAATTTTTATGTCCGATTTGTGACCAGCCCCCCCTCAGCTTTTAAATTTTTTTGGTTTAAAACCCAAAGTAACAGGCGTCTTGATGGGTCTTAAACCGGACGATTAAAAATGTGTTGGGGTGGCAGCCCAGTGTTTTCCTAAACCCCCATTTTTTTGGGCCCCTGGGGTTGAAACTTCTTCTATGGATGGGGAAGGTGTCGCTCGCTTTGCTGGCATTAAAGAACCCCCGGGTTTTTGACTTTTGGGCCAGGAACAAAACGGGGGGAATCGGGGTTTGTATATTTGCCCCCCGGTTTCCCTGCGTCGTCAGCTGCAATCCCAAAGTTTTGGGTGGGGAAAAAAATTTCTGTTTTCTTTGTCTACTGAGCAGGTGGGATTTCCCTAATGTGTTTGACCCTTTGGGGGATACGTGGGTGTATGTAGTCACCCCGCATTTTTTGGGCCTTGGGTCTTCCTCGGCTTAAAAAATGCTTTTCTGCGATTCCCCTGAGCCCCCCTTTGGTTTGTTCCCTTTTTGGCTTCTTTTTGGGCCCCCCAGAGAGTTCAAATAGCTGGTATTTTCCCAGCCGTTATGTTTTTTTTTTCCTGTGGGTTTTTTCTCTTTATGGGGTTATTGTCGCTTTGCCCTGTTGTGGTTACACCCGAACTTGTTTTTTAAGAAGCCCGAGTCGGGCGAAAAATTCACGAGCAAAGTAAATAAAAGTTGGAACAGCAGTGGCCTGGGTTTATGATTTCCTATTTTGTGTATTTATTATATATAATATATATATATATTTAAAAGAATTAAAGAGGATTCCTCTTTTAAAATTCTTTTAACTAAATTTGGTCCCCCGGGGTCGAGCACTTTTAAAGTCTTTTTTGGGTTTTTAATCATATTTACCTAATTATATTAATTTATATATATTATTATATATATTTAATTTATTTAAATTATATATAATATATTATATATTGTGTGTGTGGGGTGTTGTGTGTGGTTTTTGTTGTGTTTGGTGCGCGTGCGGCGTGCGTGCGTGCGTGGGCGTGCGGTGTGTTGTGTGTGTGGGTTGTGTGTGTGTGGTGTTGTGTGTGTGTGTGGTGTGTGGGGTCTGTGTGTGTGTTGTTGTGGGTGTGTGTGTGTGGGGTTTTGTGTGGTTGGTGTGTGTTGTGGTGTGTGTGTGTACCCTCGCAAACGAAGCACACATAGCTAAAGGTTTGACCTCGATTTGGACGGCCGAGGAAGTAAGGCCTATCAGGCCATGATAGGGGAAGAAATCGCACTCTCCATCCCCGAGCCCAAAATGAACGACATCAAGACACTTGAAACACCCCTTAACACTGAGGACCAAATCGCCAGTAATCCTCGACAAAACATCGCCCCGTCAAAACGGTTTGGCCAGCAGAATTGTTGCATTGTGCAACAAAATGAGAGAATGAAAAAAGGAAAAATAAAGCGGGTGGAGCAAAACAGTATAGAGCGTTAACAGGGGGAAAAGTAAAATTTTTAAAGCAAAAAAAGAGGATCGGTCCAAGACTCAAACCTGACAAACCCCTAAGGAAGTACGGTTTTTAACCCTACTCAAGTCAGGAAGTGCCTCCAGAAGACAAAGCCCTCCTCAACCCTTTAAAAAAAACATGTTTGAATATACAACTCATTACAAAGACACCAAAAAGTCCTAATGTTCCCCGTAACAGACGTGACAACTTCCCAAAAAAACGTGAAAAAGTAAAGGGCGGCAGCTAATCCTTTAAACTGGGAAAATCGAGAAGGTGGACAAGATCCCCTAATTGTGGGGGAAAGGGGAGAGTTGGATCAGTGCCCTCACAGTCGTTTTTTAACACATTTTGGGAAACCCATGAGTGGCCCAACTTTGGATCAATCCCTGTTCATCCTCTCCCCCCAAAAAAGAATTTTTTAAATTTTGCAAAAAAAACCAATATCGTTGATCAGTCACTCGAGCAAGGTGTTCTGAAGTCTTTTTAATACACGAAGCCGCAAGCAGAGAAAATCTTGCTGAAGAACAAAACTAACAGATTTTAATTTTAGATTATTGTGAGAGATACATCAGCACCCAAGGCCTTTACAAAAGTTTTTTTGGATTTCAAAAAGCCCTTTGACAGGAGTGGCATGCAGCCTTAAGGGGGCATGAACTGACAACAAACGCCAACCTTCAGGTAATAGAAAGCCCTACGTAAGGCCACTAGGCAGTCTTCCCCCAAGGCACCATAGAAACTTGTTCAAAACAACTTTTGGGGTGGGCAAATTGTTTACTTTCATCCTTTTTTCAAATTTCCTGGAAGAGTTATGACGACTTGGGAGGGATCAAGGTCAGTAAGATTTTTGGAAGGATGTAACAAAACCCACCTTTGCTTTTGACCCCCATGGGGCCAACAGGAAAAGATAGGAAATTAGGGGAAACCCCAAATGCCTTTACAAAAGTTTGCTGAAATCGGCGTGGTGGTCAGTGCTGAAAAGACAAAAATTAAAGCAATAACCAAACGGCATCAGCGCTAAAATGCATTAAGGGGGAAAACTAGAGTCAGTTCAGAACTACAAGTACCTTCGGCAATTGTTTAGAGGGGGGATCAAAAATTTGGTTGGTCTCTGGGGTTGCGCAAATAAAAAAGGTCACCAAATTTAAAACCCCTTGGAATACGAATCCACAAGTTCAGCGACGATTGCTTCTTGATCAATGCGATATTTTCCCCCCTGAACTGTGGGCTTTTAAGTTGCGCGCCCCGAGAGATGGGTTCAGGTATTAGAATGGGGTCTTGTGCAAGATCCTTTTGGGCTGACAAAACCACATTTCAACTTTGGAAAAACAAACTCCCCCCTTGGGCCATAAAAAACTGTTGACACAGTGGGAAAGGGGAAGAAAATTAAGTCAGCATTAAAAACAAAAGGACTTTTCAAATCCATTGTACAAAGAGCCGTATGGGCAGAAAAAAAGGAAAACAAAAAAACAGATGGGAGGGGAACATCATGAATGGACTGGCTGCACCCCTTAAAATTTCCCAAGAGCGCTGAGAACCCGGAAGGGTTAAGGAAGTGGTTGCAAAAATTTCCTGTGGCGGCCCCGTGGATTTCAGTTTCCGGGGGTAGGTGAAAGGTGTAAAAGGAGAAGTCGCCAGACATAATATGGGCTCCTTTCATGGAGACCGTAGTGGGTTTAAAAAGAAAAAATGGGGGGGGGGGGAAAAATTTTTGTCCTTGCTCTTCCTCGCTTAAACTTTGCGCGATTCCCCTGAGCCTCTGGTTATTCCTTTGGCTTCTTTTCGGTCCATCCAGAGAGTTCAATAGCTGGTATATTCCTCTATGCCAGTGTATGTTTTTTTTTTTTCCTGTGGTTTGTTCTCTTGATGTGGTTATTGTCGCTTTGCCCTTTTTGTGGTTACGACCAGAAGCTTGTTTTGAAGAAGCCCGAGTCGG
>CM031628.1:10288198-10408198 GCA_018398815.1 Conus ventricosus | reverse complement strand
AGAACCAGGAAGGGTTAAGGAAGCTGGTTGCAAAATTTCCTGTGGCGGCCCCGTGGCATTCAAGTTTCCGGGATAGGTGATAGGTGATAACAGGAGAACGTCGCCAGACATATAGTCATGGGCTGCACTTGCATGGAGACACGTATGTGTTTTGAAGATGACAAAAACTACGTGGGATAAATGTGTCTGTACGTGTGTGTGTGTGTGTGTGTGTGTGTGTGTGTGTGTGTGTGTGTGTGTGTGTGTGTGTGTGTGTGTGTGTGTGTGTGTGTGTGTGTGTGTATGCGTGTGTGTGTGTGTGTGTGTGTGTGTGTGTGTGTGTGTGTGTGTGTGTGTGTGTGTGTGTGTTCTTGCAACACATTTTGATTGAGTATCAGATTGTCAAGAAGTGACGAAAGAAGAGGCTTTGGATGGAAAATAATCGTCTGTGTCAAGCGCGTTGTCTGATTTTTTTTATTTTTTTAAAAATTTATTTTTTAATAACTGTTTTGTAACATCGTGTCTTCACATCAAAAAGAGGAAATCATTCCCACGGAAACAAATTAAGCGGGAAAAAGGAAAACCTAATAAAAACGAATATCACAAAAATACTATTTGGATTTGGAGCTTCATCATATCATCTTCATCGAACGCTTCAAAGGTTTTCGTTTTGAATATTGAATCTCTCACTGGTAGGATAATCAACTTCGCCCAAACATCTTCACCTGGGTTCTACTACCTTCAATTTTGTCCGTCACGTCGCACACGAAGATGATATATTGACTTCTGAATAATCATCGTCAATGACAATACCCTTTGAACACTCTTCACGTTCCGTGTTGACCATGCTGGTTCGTCTTTCCGAGTTCTGTATCATCAACTCATGTGACACTGAATCGTGACACGCCGATATCAACGCACGATCAACAATCACAATTGAACCAAATATCTTTCTTTCATTAAATGAACGAACAAACAAACAAACACATAAATGAATTAATGAATAAATAGATAATGAAAAAAATGAAGTAGATAAATGAATAAAATAAACGAATGAAAGAGGATGAAAATCGCCTGAAAGACAGATATTTCCTAACTTGGGCTGTGGCGTGTATGATGGTCTTTTGCACTCTGCTAAGTGTTGTTTACGATCTGATGTCTGATCACTATAGTCTAGTGTGCCATCTCAGTGTTCCAAAGCAAAAGTCGGCACCTATATTCAAATGTGTTCGTGCCATTCATAAGATTGACCCTGCTGATTTTTCTCATGACATCGCTAACATTATCACGCCTGACGTAACACTTACTGACCTGAACATTGGTCTTAGAAAAGTTTTGGATAAGCATGCGCCTGTACGTCAGCGGACGTTACACTGGCGTCGCCCAGCTCCGTGGTACAACTCAATTGCACCTGAGCTGCGAGAATTGAAACGCGAGCGACGTCGAGCCGAGCGGCGCTGGGTATCATCTAGACTGACAATACACAAGCTAATTTATGATGCTGCCAAACAGAAAGTCGTAGAGTTTGTCCATCAAGTCAAAACCGCATTTTATTCTTCTAAAGTTGCAGCAGCATCCTCGTGTAAAGAACTGTTTAGAACTGTCACTAGCATTTTGGGGTTTAAGGCTGCAAGTGTTGTAATGCCGTCCACTCATGAGCCGTCACAGCTTCCTGGTTTGTTTTCTCAGTTTTTCGCCCAAAAATTCAGACAATTCGAAACGCTTTCTCCCCATCCTCAGATACTTCAGATCAGTCTGTTATTTTTAACGGTACCACACTCTGTGAGTTCTTGCCAGTGTCCGAGCAGACTGTTCGTAAAATCATTACACAGTCTGCGAAAACATCCTGTGACCTTGACCCCATTCCCACCCCACTCCTCTTTGAACACCTTGACTCTCTCCTTCCTACCATCACCAAAATTCTTAACGAGTCTCTGTCTTCTGGCACAGTTCCCACTGACTTTAAGACCGCCCTTGTTAAACCTCTACTCAAGAAAAGCAGTCTTGATCCCAACGTTCTTAAAAATTACAGACCCATCTCAAATCTTCCTTTCCTATCCAAAATTCTCGAGAAAGTCATTCTTCAACAGCTCTCTGACCATCTGGCCTCAAACAACCTCCTCACACCACACCAGTCAGCCTATCGCCCTGGGCACAGCACGGAGACCACCATCCTTCGCATTCTCAATGATATTCTAAATTCCTTAGATGAAAACAAAATTTCTGTCCTTCTTTTGCTAGATCTTTCGGCAGCCTTTGACACCATAGATCATGAAATCCTTCTCTCTCGTTTGAAATACACATGTGGCATCAGGGAAACAGCTTTAAATTGGTTTCGTTTCTTATCTTCTAGACAGGAAACAGTTCATTCAAATAGGTGACCACCGTTCTGATGAATCTAACCTCCAGTTTGGCGTGCCTCAGGGATCCGTGCTGGGACCTGTCCTCTTTATTTTGTACACCACTCCATTGTCTAATGTCATCCGCGGCCATTCCGTTTCGCACGAAATGTTTGCGGATGATATCAGCTGCTCCATTCCTCTGTCATCGATGACTACTCACCCCTTGTTTCTACTCTTCAATCTTGTACTTCTGATATTGAGACCTGGATGTCAGCAAATAAGCTTAAATTAAACTGTGAGAAGACTGAAGTCATCCGTTTTTCAAAGCAGTCACATCATGGCCCTGATCCGCTCCCTTCTTCTTTGACTTTAGGTTCCACCACTATTGAATTTTCAAACACTGTTCGTGACCTTGGTGTTCTCCTTGATAGTGACCTCTCAATGAAACAGCATGTCACAAAAACTTGTCAGTTAGCTTACATGGAACTTAAACGAATTGCTGCTATTCGACCCTATCTCACTGAAGACGCCACAAAAACTCTCGTTTCATCATACATCCTTTCAAGGCTAGATTACTGCAACTGTGTTCTCCTTGGCTGTCCCTCAACTGTCATCCAACCCCTCCAACGTGTACAGAACTCTTGCAGCCCGTCTCATTTGCAAATCTCCTAGGACCCAACCCTGCAGCCCTCTCCTGAAAAAGCTGCACTGGCTCCCCGTTGAAGAAAGAATTAAATACAAATGTTGTTGCCTCTGCTTCAAGATTTCACTGGTGATGCCCCTGCCTATCTTTCCGATCTCCTTCAAGTATATGTCCCATCACGAACGCTCCACTCCTCCACCGACACCAGAACCTTCCGCTTTCCCAGTTACCGTCCCCATCGTAAACAGCATGGCGAACGAGCTTTCTCATACGCAGCTGCCAAACTCTGGAATAAACTCCCCTATGACTTAAGACATTCTCAAACCTTTTCTTCCTTCAAAACCTCCCTGAAAACCCACCTTTTCAAACAATACTAAGAAGACAGTCATTACCAGATAGCTGGTTGACTCTTGTTGTTTTGTGGATCGCTTAATAGTTCGTGCTTGTTGCGGCTGTTCTGTATTGTGTGTTTGTGCGTGAGAGTGTGCGTGCGCGTGGGGAGAGAGTGGGAGAGAGCCTTTGTTTTTCATTTTCTAAACCGTTTCTCAATGTATTTTTCTTCTTTACATTTAGCAATTGTATTTTTTCTGCCTTGTAAAGCGCCTTGTGCCGTGGAAGGCGCTATATAAATCCCCATTATTATTATTATTATTATTATTATTATGTCCGTACAGATTTCAATGGTATGTGTGTGTAGTTCTATTGTGTAACGGCAAAGATCGTACTTTTGATAAAATGTTAATCACTGTCATGATAATCAGTTGGTTGCAGTTTTGTTTGAACACTATTGGTACAGCAGACTGAAAGACAGCACAACATTTCCCTTAGAACCCTAATGAAACGTGACGATGTAAACCCTGCATCAATATCGTTCTGTATTAAGTCACATTTTTCAGCACGTCAATCATTCTCCAACTCGGTGACATCCCATTTGGTCTACTCCCATTTGGTCTACTCCCATTTCGTCTACTACTCCCATTTTGTCTATTTCCATACTGACCATACTGCAAGGCTCCCCCCTGGCGTAACCAGTGTCCCAGTCTACTCCAAAGCAGAATCGATGGTCTTTAGATTAGAGTAGGGCGAAGCCCGAGAGAGGACGAAGGACGAATGAACGAAGGCCGTTAGGCCAAGTCGTGCTCACACATTTCTGAGTAGGCAAAATGGGAGTAGACCAAATGGGAAGTAACCTCCAACTCATATCCCTCTCTTGATATCTACCTGACCGCCCTTACTACAAGGGACTGGTTTTTCAAAAGAGCACGGGGGGTGAACACAAAAGTCTTCGTCACTTCCATCAAAACAGTCCGCATGATAGTCACAAACTAGCGTAAAAGGCAAGCGTTCATTGTTACTGGCACAAAGAAAATATTGGGACTCTGACGTGTTGGGTGCCCTACACCATGATGACGTCAAAGCAGTAATTCCATCATACAATGAGTGAAAATTGACGTCAGTGTCAGCCCAGCAATGACTTTGCAAGTCACATGCCAAAAATTCTGGTATCCAGTGATTGTCCGGGCACTGAATAGACGGGAAAGGGAAGGTGGAAATGGAGGTAGAGATGTTGGCCAAATTGATTGGGGCTTGATGCTCTTGCTGTCCCGTGTTAGGTCGGTTGGAACCAGAGCGGCTGTCAAATTCACAAAGGTAGAAGTAGTGCTTCTTTTGACGGACACGTGTTCGTCATGTGCACAAATTCTTCACTGTAGTGAATGACTGCTCCACACTGAGGGATATTATACCTTTCACGGCTTTCATACCTTTGAAGGCTTTCATCTGATGAAACACACACACACACACACACACCACACACACACACACACACACGCGCGCGCGCAAGCACGCACGCACGCACGCACGCACGCACGCACGCACACACCAAGTTGCACAAACACACTTATCGCTTAAACATCGTCAGACGCATTGATATACAGACATGCACACGCACATACAGACGCGCGCACACACACACACACACACACACACACACAAAACGCGCGCGCGCGCGCGCACGCACACACACACACACACACACACACACACACAGAGAGAGAAGAGAGAGAGAGAAGAGAGAGAGAGGAGAGAGAGAGAGAGGAGAGAGAGAGAGAGAGAGAGAGTGTGGTGTGTGTGGTGTGTGTGTGGCGTATGTCATAAGTCTGCAAGAAGAATAATTTTTAAGCACAAGTTTAGTAGGACATATGATGGTAACTACTATTTGCCACAAGGTAGAGGAACCAACTGTTCTTTATCACAGACGTAATAGTCACGAGTAGTTGCTTCCTCTATTTGAACTAGATGACAGTATTTCTTCATCTCTCAACATATGGTCTGGAGAATGAGACTGACTGCTGAAATGTACGAAAGGAGAACGTGTAAGAGGTGTAATGGTATCAAACTTGTGAAATTCCTCTAACACCTTTCTGTGATCTTAGCAAGTCAAATCAGGAAACGGAAATCACGACTGGGAAAGGAAGTAGTAGGATGGGTCGCATTCGGAGACAGACAGACTGTACGCAACTTGAGCTACTCGTCAAATCTAAAGACAAAACTAGCAACATTTCAAGACTGCCATAAACTTTTTAGGATACATTCCTGATAATCACTCAACAGTTTGGTAAGCATTCCATCTTCAGGACTGTGTGAATAGTCACAGAAATCTGTGATCTCTTATCATTGCTAAGCGAAAGCAGTAACGAATCGACTGGTATTTAGCAACACTTAGATCTCAGGAAATGACTTTCTCCAGACGGCAGTTTTGGATGTACTCAAACGCTCTGAGGGTCTGAATAACATCTGACTTATAACTGCTGCGGACAAGACAACACAACACACAATGTCATGGTGATGCCTTACCATCTGGAGGGACCACCCCCCCCCCCCCCCAGTGAATTTGAGAAGAACGTAACAAGTCAGCTGTATACAGACAAGGATCCCTACTTCCAACTTTAGGCTTTATACCACGACGGTTGGGTTTTCAGCAGAACAACAACTCAAAGCCCAAGACTTACCATTTTCAGGATGGTCAGACGAGTCTGACTGCAGGTCTACTGCCTTGGATCAGTCACAGTACAGCTCTAAATCCCATGGAGAATATATGGGGGAGTCATAAACAGTCACCTGGCCTAAAAGGCTTGAGAAACATCGACACACTGCAGCAAAAAGCAGGACAAGTGTGGGGCATGCATACATACATTATTGTTCTGTGCATTTTTCACAGTTGTAGAGTATACTCTCTGGTGACGACAAAGTTGTAAACTGATTGTCTTTGCATATTGTTTATCAAAACAAGTGTTGCTTTGCTTCTTGTTGTTGTATGCTTCCATGCATTTTGGCTTATTTTCAATAACACTGCTGTCAGAATCATGGTTAAAGCGTTTGAGGGCAGGTGTTATATAGTCTGCATGCACACAATTATTGATTTTTTTAAGCAATCACATGCTGTCTTGGCAAATGCACTGACTCATTTTGTTTTGCTTATTGCTTCCACTCAAGTCGAGTACTAGACGTGAAAAGCACATCATCATCCACTGAAATAAAGACTTTCGATTTGTCTGGTCTTGAATTGTCCTCCGTATTAGGATCCCTGTTCCTGGGGACAGGTTTGAATCCGAACATCGATGCTGCTTTTGAGTCTTTGTATGCATGCATGGCTAACACTCGTCCTGCTTTTTGCTGCAGTGTGTCGAGTTTCTCAGGCCTTTTGACGCCAGGTGACTGTTCATGACTCCCCCATATATTCTCCATGGGATTTAGAGCTGTACTGTGACTGAGCCTAGGTAGTTAGGCCTCTCTCTCTCTCTCTCTCTCTCTCTCTCTTCTCTCTCTCTCTCTCTCTCTCTCTCTCTCTCTCTCTCTTCTCTCTCTCTCTCTCTCTCTCTCTTGCTACAGCCTTCTTCAGTCATGTTTGTTTTTTTCTGTCTTTTAACACCACTAAGATGACAAGGCCTATAAACCAGGACGAAACGTCAGTAGATGGGTCATCTGTTGACAGCTATGAGCAAATAAACTACTTTTCCAGATTGGTAATACTAAATAATTCTTGTCTTTTCGCCAACGGCTCGTTGATTGCAGATGGCAGAGTTAGTCCAATTATATTCATAACAGTGACAGGTTTGATTTTTTTTACAGGAACGTTTGCGATGTTCATGACCTGAAAACATACTTAACCTTAGATACAGACAGGCACCAAAAACATGTAACAGCAAATTTCGGATCAGGAATATCTGCTTTAGCCATCCTTCATTTTAGATATCGATCATGTAATGATTACGATTTGCTTTGTCCTTTATGTAAACAGTCAAAGAAAACTGAACTGTGCTTCGTCCTTACTTGTCCAGCCCACATGAATATCAGGGAAAAGTTTACTAAACCCAAATACTACAGACAGCCATCTTTGTTTAAACTGAGCCTACTCTTTTCATTTACTTCTGCTGAATTGTGTTGTTTTAAAAATGCTTTACATCGTTTTGTTCAAATCCTTTCACACTCTTCCCCCCCCCCCCCCAACCCCCCCCCCCCCCCCCCCCCCAAATTATACGTGTTTTGTTCAGTATTACAATTCCATTGTTTACGACGTTGATGCTATGAATGTTCACACAGCCATTCATTAGGGGCCTTGGCCTATCATGGAATAAATCAAAAAAATCAAATTGCTCTTTCTCCTATAACCTTCTTCAGTCATTTTACTTTTTGTGTCTTTCAACACCACTAAGATGACAAGGCCTATAAACCAGGACAAAAAGTCATTGAATTGGTCATCTGTTGACAGCTATGAGTACATACACTACTCTTCCAAACAGGCAGGGAGATTCGTCTGGGAAAGTATGGGCTAGAAAACAAGCAGATCAGGATACGTTCTAGTCCTTGTTTATTCAGTGTTTAGGATCAGGTCACAATGTTCAAAGTGTAAACAAGACATTGTAAGCTTGCATCTCTGCAGGCAGAAGAGCTCTCACATCGATGAGTACCTTTCTAGTGAGGTTGGAAATGAAATGAGGCAGGGAACAGTAAACAATAAACAGTAAACAAGTGGGGTAACTTTTGCTCCCGTAAGAAAACCTAACACAGAGTAAACTTTTATTCCACTTGTTTACTGTTTCTAGTGAAGTTTGAAGAATTTTGACGCGTATTGAAAGGAAAATTCAAAACACAAAAACAGCACTTGAGTCTGCTTTCAATCAACGTCTCTCCGGACCCCTACTCGATTACTTACCCTGCCTGTTGTTCCAGCTGAGCAACAGCAGATCAATTCTTAAGGGACTGCACCCACTGGTGACTCACACACATCCACGCTCAACCTCTTGACAACTGGCTTGTATGATGAATACAGTGTTTGGGTATTTTGAAACGTAAAACGAATCTGTCAGAAGGAAGGAGCTCAAAGACAGTTTCAAAAGGTCCCGTGCACCCAAACAATCCATGCAGACAGCACTCCGGGAATATTAATCTTTCTTTAAATAGCAACTATTTGTTAACACAGTAGTTCGCCATTCACTGAAAACTAACTCTCTCTGTCTGTCTGCCTATCTGTCTGCCTGTCTCTCTCTCTCCTCCCCCCCCCCCTCTCTCTCTCTCTCTCTCTCTCTCTCTCTCTCTCTCTCTCTCAAACACACAACACACACACACACACACACACACACACACGCGTGCGTGTGCGCGCGCGCGCGCACACACACACACACACACACACACACACACACACACACACACACACACACACACACACCACACACAACACACACACACACACACACACACAAGCAAGCGCGCGCGCACGTACACATGCTTTAAGAGGGGGACAACATCTACTTTATTTCCTCTGACCATGCAATTGAGGAAAATAAACATGGTCTACAAAATGCGCTTAGCTGAAGCTGTTACAAACACTCTTGGTGACAACTCCCCCCCCCCCCCCCCCCCCCCCCGACCCAACCCACACTTTCGGAGGGATTTTAAACTAATATAATCATTTCCTGCTTAGGAGGATTCAGGGGTAATTTTGCTCAGTTTTCTCCCTGCGACTGAAGCTGTATCAAATGGTAACCTTTCCATCGATCCAACAATCAAACACAATCAGACCCAAAGATTGTGTGTGTGTGTGTGTGAGCCCGGGTGAAGAAACAAGCCAGCAATTTAACAACACGGGCTCTCCAGGAGCAAGGGAGGAAAACTAACGTACCAATCTTACGAACATTAGATTAAGGGATTATGTTGCAACCTTATCTGTTTTCGAAAGTAGTAAAGCCGTTAAATAGCAAGGAAATGTCATGAATCAAGACGTCATATAGCCGTTAAATAGCAAGGAAATGTCATGAATCAAGTCTTTTGAAAAGCAAGTGTCAAGTTCTGAAGTTGACACTTCTTAAACAATATTAAAGGTTCAGTGTCCACACAGAAGGTCAGGAAGTTCAGGAACTCACACACACACACACACACACACACACACACACACACACACACACACACACACACACACACACCTTCAAAACGTTTTCTTTAGCACCTTTTGCACAGATGGTACAGTGGTCCAGGAATGTAGCACAAAGCATCAGGAACATAACACAGAACACTTTCACGGAAACAAGGAAAGAAATCCATCCGGCCCTCTGCCAGTATAATCATGGCATTGGCCGACTTCGCTGATCCAGTACTGGCTAGTAGAAGCTCCATCCTTTCCCCAGGGTAAGAGGATGGGGGTGTGTGAAGCATCTTCAAGCCCAACTAGATCATCTGTTGGGCTGAAAAACGGGTAGCCACTCCAGATCCTCGGGAGATTTAGATACAGGTACAAGTGAAATAAGAAACTGACCTGAGTGAAAATGTACCTGCAATGCTTGCATGCACACAAGTCAGCAGCTTGTTGTGAGCATGTGTTACACGAGGTTGGTTTTCACTTGAGATATGTATTTTGCCATATGTTATCATGTGATGTCTTGAGAAAACACTGTGTTCAATTTGTTATGAGGCCTAACAACTTACCATAGCGTCCAGATATTTTGTTACAATTCTCGACTAAGGCATACAGTGCCTTTCGATAAAGGATGGTGTATTTAAGTTGTAAGTAATGTGTGCTCAGTGAAAATGAGCGATTGTTGATGTTCTTTCAGTCATTTGTTTCTCTAGTCATGAAGTTAAATGATAGCTACACTATAAAGGGAGACTGCTCTCTCTCTCTCTCTCTCTCTCTCTCTCTCTCTCTCTCTCTCTCTCTCTCTCTCTCTCTCTCTCTCACACACACACACACACACACACACACACTCGCGCGCGCGCGCGCGCGCGCACGCACGCACGCACGCACGCACACACGCACACACATTCATTTACACAAAAAACGTGTACTGGTATGATATTATTTGTGAGGAAAACACAATCAAAAGCTTATAATTGATTTTAACAGTCCATGTTTACAATCATTGTTAAGTAAGCAATCAGAAATATTGCTGCTATGTGAATAACCGTTGTAAAAAAAAGGATGTCAAAAAGTAATCTTTCCTTTTATGTAAAGGCGTGGTGTGTATGTAGTTGTATTTATTCAGTTCAGAATAATGGATATGATTTTTATTAATAATTTTTATTACTAAATGGTGAGACTTTGGGAGAAAAAAAAGGGGTTCCTGCACTGGGCCAAGTTCACATTTTACTACAGATCAAAGTTTGCAAACTCAAGAGTATGACTAATGGATCAATGATTCTAGTCTTTCTCATTTATTGATCAGCTTGCGTTTGCTTTAGTTATAGAAATGGCTTTGCTATGTTTAAAGTTTACATATCGCGCTCTTCACCAGCATTGCCTTCGTTGACCGTTTTCTTCACGTGAGTAAAACAAATTGATATTTCTTAGGGCTAGATCTTATTCCTCAATTTTATCAATAATAGTGATGTGAGCTGGTGATTTTTATGACCGACGGAATTTATTTGTAGATCTGTCTTCGTTCTACTTCTTGGAGGGGGGGGGGGGGGGGGGGGACTGAAAGTGAACAGCTATTGAAAAATCGGAAATGAAATGAGGTAGGGAACAGTAAACGATAAACAGTAAACAAGTGGGGTATGCTTTGCTCCATAAGGAAACCTAACACAGAGTAACTTTTATTCAAGACTGGCACAGCCTTTTAAACTTGAATAAAGTCAGACAAATACATAGACGAACAAACTAATAGTGGGGGAAAAAACAAGCGCAGGCCAACAACTGAACTGTTTGGCAAAGATTTGGACTTGAGGGGAGGGGAGAGGAGTTTGAAGATGGAGAAACTGGGAAAATGAAATAAAAAAAAAATGTTACAGATATGAAAACTCTTCTCTAGCTGCATAAGGGAACCATCGCAATCCCTTTTGAAGGCAGATATATTTGTATTGCCTGCTCCGAGGCCTTTCGCTATTGAAAAGATTTCTACAGCAGGGAAGAGAATTAGTGTGATAATGCAGTAGCTGACAAACTCCTGTTCAAAGGAAAAGGCATTATCTGAGAGATCTAAACAACTGAAAGAAAATGTGGTTTATCACATAATCATTTTAAAGTTATTTACATACTACGGTAATGTGTGTGTGTGTGTGTGTGTGTGTGTGTGTGTGTGTGTGTGTGTGTGTGTGTGTGTGTGTGTGTGTGTGTGTGTGTGTGTGTGTGTAAACAGATGTATGTGTGTGCATGTTTATATCATGTACTATCTGTGTCGTGCGTATGTGTGTACCTGTACATAATGTGGTCAACCTGTAAAATGTCGAACTGCCTGGAAAGAAACACAAGCGTCTGATGGCGAGGGAGGTGGTACTGTACAAGGAGCTGTAGGTTCAAACTGGTACGGCTGAACTCCATACACTTAAGTGAAAATTTCACGTTCGATGTCCTCTTCGTTGGAACTTGACTCGTAGTTGGGAGCATCTGCCAAAATAGTTGAGTTTTACGTCCTCATAGCGAAAGCTTTTTGGGACATGTCTTTCATTCACGGTAGTCTTGGCATTTATACGTCACTTGCGGAATCCCGACTCTCGTCTCTTTCCGTACTGTGCTCGGCAATCTCCGAGGCGAGTCACGATTTGGCGACTTGCACGGCCCGAAACACGGATAGAAGTGTGTTCTAGAAGAAAAGTAACACGTACATCGAAACACGCTCGATCACACTTTTGAACAACCCAAACATGCTATTTAGGGGTGAGGACCCCTTTAACTTCCCAACAAAGAATGGTGTAGATATTTCAATATCAGCAGTGGGGACGACTTCAACATGGACACGTCGTAGGTAGCCGTTCTTGCCAGTAAACTGTTTTTCAGGAACAATGTAATTCTTAATGATGACTCTACTGCGCTCTGTATCTCTGGGCACTTTTACTTCCTTATCATCATTATGTCCCTTCGCCCCCGGCATGACACTCAAATCACTCTTGGCATGGTTAAAGAAGGCACATTGCACAACTTTCTCATGATCTTCAGGGCTGTCACAGACTTGACGTGAGGTAGATCCCCATCTCCTCTGTGATGGTTGTCTCTCCTGACTCCTTTCTCTGATGGCAACATTGGCAGATATCAGGCTGCTTTTCTTTCCACCCTGGCGCTGGTCTTTCCGTTACTTCATAACTGAAGTGTGGAGGGCTGCCTTTATCTGGATTCTTTGGCAGTCTGCATTCGGCAGCCTTGTGACCCAGGTATCCGCAGCTGAAACATCTTAATGGTGGGGTGATGTACTTGGGACCTGAACTGGTCGTATGCGGTCTGTAGATGGGTTTAATCTAGTATCAAGGGTCCAGTTGTCACTCAAGGAACCTCTGTGCAGCTTCAGTTAGTGATTTCATGCTATGGTCTTTCTCTCGTAGAAGGTGGGATGTGACGTCTTTAGGGCAGGATTCTACCAAAAAAAATTTTCAGGATCAAATATGACAAGCCATCATAGTCTTTCTTTATTCCAGCTTACTCCAGTCACCTCTCGAGACAGTTTTGAATCCTGTTTAGAAATTGAGCTGGTCTTTCGTTCTTCTCTGGCCTACTGGTTTTGAAACGTTTCTGGAAGCCTTGTTAAGAAAAATCATAACTTCAAAGACGTTCAGATTTGAATGTTTCATATTCATTTGCCTCTTCTCTGGGTAATCTGGTGTATACCTCAAAGGCGTGACCAGTCAAAAGGTCACTTACGTTGGTTGCCCACTGCTCTTTTGGCCATTTCATTGCTTAAGAATGGGATTCAAAACGTTCCAGAAAACCGTCGAGGTTGTCTTTCCATCCACAAACACTGGAAGACGTGGCCTCTTGGCAACTTCAGTTTCTGATTAGGAAATACGTTCGCCATTTTGAGCTTTCACTTCTGTCATCCGCAGTGCAAATTTTCTTTGTTTCTCTTTCTCTTGATATTCTAATTCAAGTCTTTTTAATTCTCTTTCAGCAGCTCGCTCTTCTCTTTCTCTATCTGGCCGTCCTTTCCTGTTTTCTCGTTCTTCATCTAGTCTTCTCTTCTCTTCACGTTCTTCCTGTCTTTCCTTCTCTTCACGTTCTTCCTGTCTTCTCTTCACGTTCTTCCTGTCTTCTCTTCACGTTCTTCCTGTCTTCTCTTCACGTTCTTCCTGTCTTTTTTCTTCTCTTCACGTTCTTCCTGTCTTTTTCTTCTCTTCACGTTCTTCCTGTCTTTTTCTTCTCTTCACGTTCTTCCTGTCTTTCCTTCTCTTCACGTTCTTCCTGTCTTTTTCTTCTCTTCACGTTCTTCCTGTCTTTCCTTCTCTTCACGTTCTTCCTGTCTTTTTTCTTCTCTTCACGTTCTTCCTGTCTTTTTTCTTCTCTTCACGTTCTTCCTGTCTTTTTCTTCTCTTCACGTTCTTCCTGTCGTTCCTTCTCTTCACGTTCTTCCTGTCTTTTTCTTCTCTTCACGTTCTTCCTGTCTTTTTTCTTCTCTTCACGTTCTTCCTGTCTTTTTCTTCTCTTCACGTTCTTCCTGTCTTTCCTTCTCTTCACGTTCTTCCTGTCTTTCCTTCTCTTCACGTTCTTCCTGTCTTTCCTTCTCTTCACGTTCTTCCTGTCTTTCCTTCTCTTCACGTTCTTTCTGTCTTTTCTTCTCTTCAGTTGCCAATTCTATTTTTCTTCTTTCCCAATTCTCTTGCTGCAGTCTTTTCCTCAGCCTCTTGAACACATTTCATGAGTTCATCACCAAGCCTAGTTCCTTTCCAATCTTCACGTATTCCAATGGTAACTTAGACTAACGTCAGCAATCAGTCACTGAAACAATACTTTCCTGTGTTCAACAACAGACACAGGCAGCAGTCTTCCGTTTGATTCTCCTACATCTGTAGAACCCTAATAGCTCTTGCAGATACAGGCGACAGTTTTCTCAACTTCCCTGGACCTGCTCGATGAACGTAACGCTGTACACATCCCTGTGTGTACGAAAACATGGCTGAAGACTTTCTTGAAAAGACTTCCTTGACACTGAACGTTTCAATCTGGGCCCAAGTTCCGTTTCTTCTTAGACAGCAGTCGATGCAGGAGGCCCACGTGACAGTGTTTGTCGACGTAGATCTGGACTGGCGCCTTCAAAATCACAGCTAGGCCCTCAAATGTTACACACTAGATCGCTGACTGCTTCAGTAAAAGGTGGGTGAAAATGGAGTGCATTAGCTGGCTACAGTTCGTTATAGATCATGTGGTAGGTGTTCAGCTTGCAGACGTCAAAATACACCAGGTAATATTGAAACGAAGACGATCCTTTTATTAACAAACGGCGAAGAATATAGGAAAAACAAAGAGCAATCAACTGACCTTCAGGTTCAATAAGTCGTACAGGAACTCAGTTGTATATATATGCAACAGCCACAATTCTACTAATGGCAGCTTTTCATCGACTAGACTAAAACTCGGTGAAGACTCGAACACTTTGGTGCTCGACAATGACTAGAACTCTTCAACTGCTCTAATTTCTCTCTCCCTCACAGTCACACTGCTCTCATCTTTTTTTGTGTGTTTTATCTAAAGAATATTCTCGAACATACTTGATCATTCTGTCATAGAATATCCTGCATATCAGTAAGCTCAACCGGTGAAATCGCGACAAGCTTATGCCAATGTGATTCGATCAGCTTCCACAACATTCTCGAACTTTCGGTAATGCACTAGCAACTTACGGAGATTTGGTTAACATTCTAACATAATCTCGAATATTCTAATCGCATTATTAATCGATCCGAAAACAAAACTGAACAATCATGTATACGTTCATTTTCTAATGCTTTAAATAAATCAACAACAGCACAAGCTTACACTGACCGAAAATACATAGATCTGAAAGCGGTAACTACAGGGTCGAACTTTAATTAAGGACCACTTATACACAGTCTCACAAAACAGAAAGAAAAACCGACAAACAACAGAAACTTTATAAATGTTTAATTTCATTATCAGTGAACAACATTTTGTCACTTTCATCGAAAAAATCATTCTTTCTGATTAGACAGGGGAGCCTGAATGAGACTATCCCCCAAAATGACATTCACAAAAAGAGTGTTTCTTTACAGTCTGATCAAAACCGAGTGTGCCCCCCCCTCGTGCTACCACACAATCCACACAGCGCTGCCTCATGGTGTTGACTGTTCTTGTAATGAGTGCCTGGGGGAGGTTTGCCCACTCCTGCTGCAGGTAGTGTAGCAGCTCCTGTCGATTTGCCGGAACAGGGTGATTTTCTTGAACTCTCCTCCCAAGCTCGCCCAGATGTTCTCAATAGGGTTCATGTCCGGGCTGTTTGCCGCATGGCATCCTGGTGATGCCAGCTTGCACCACAAAAGTGTTCACGGCTCGACAACGATGTGGGGTGGCATTATCGTCCATGAACACAGCCTGAGCCCCAATCTGCTGGAGTGCTGGTACAACCAAAGGCCGTAAAATCTCCTGCAGGTAGCGTTGGCCGTTCAGGTTGCCATCCACATGGTACAGGGGAGTCTTGTGGTGACTGCTGATGCCCCCCCCCCCCCCCCCCCCATACCATGACGGAGCCACCACCAAAAGCGACGACCTCCTGGCTGACGTCATCTGCCAGCTGCTCCCTGGGACGCCGCCACACCGAATGCGTCCATCTCTTGGCTTCAACTGGAACTTGGACTCATCGGTGAAAAGCACCATCCGCCACTGAGCCCGAGTCCATGTTCGATGAGCTGTGCACCAGGCCAGGCGACGTGCCCGGTGGGCCGCAGTCAGTTTTGGTTTCCGGACTGGGCGCCTTGCTTGAAGGTTGGCAGCATTGAGGCGCCGCCGTATGGTCATCTCACACACTGCTGTGTTAGTGGCAGCTTGGAGCCGACGCCTGATGGTGTTTGAGGTGGTGGTCCTGGTCCGAAGAGGATGTCTGCGGATGAACCTGTCATCTCTTGCAGTGGTCTTCTTTGGCTGGCCTGGACGGGGTCTCTCTTTGACAGTTAGAGAACAGCATTTTACCAATTCTAACTCACTTGCTCCACCACCAAGTTTTTGGGCGAAAGTGGCCTAAAAGCCGCCTTTCCCTGTTCTCTGACAAGTAAGACTTCAATAACCAAAAAATAACGATTATCTACAAACAAACATACTGTGTAGGGTTATCCGTTTTCAATACTAATTTTACTAAACTTTTCAGATTTCAGTTTTTGCTTAATCCTGTGTTTTTCCTGATCGTTTTCAATAACATCATTTTCACGCAAACATTCTTCAAATGAGTCTCTGTCTTTCATGTGAAATAACACTACAGTCTTTAACTGTTCTCTAAAGTCTTTTAAAACTGAGTTATATTTCTGACATAAAATCCACACACTTATCCGAGCATGTCTTCCGCTGAAAGCTAGTTTTGACAAAGTGTTTCTCTTTTTAACTATGTCTCTTTCTGCCGAACAGTCATCTATAATAAATAGTGTCTGCGTTCCTTCAAACAGTCTATAAAACTGTTCTAAACACTCACTCAGTTTATTGCTGGGATCAACTAAATATATGTCATCATCTGTCCATATAAACCTTCTATCATGATATGCTTTGTTCCATTTAAGTGTTGGACAGAAAACCACAATATGATTAAAATTATAGCGATAAACTGTTTGTAATAGGTCTAGGACAAATATTGTTTTTCCACAACCAGTCTGCCCACAAATCAATGAGCAATGAGGAGTTTTTGTCATAAAGTTTAACTGCTCCATAGTTTTATAGCAGAATTTAATCTAATCCAGTTATTATTTTTATCATACTCTCTGTCAAAACTTGTTCAGTATAATAAAACCCTACGAGGCCTAAATGTGTAAGATTAATCCAATTCAGTTCTGTAAGATTGTTTCTATTTAAGTCAACATTGATTTTGTTGCTTGTTGTTATGATCTTAATATCCTCGCCATTGTGAAGAACGACGATGGTAACGTTAAGACGTTTAACGTCTAAGTTTTGCCAGCTAATATTAATTCCTTTTATAAGGTCATCACTAACGCCCACAACCCCATCCCTCTCCACATCTTTAAAGACAGAAATTTCAAATATCATTGTGAACGTGTCTCCTAATTTTCTGCTTGGAAAGAACTGTAATTTTGTAGAAGCTTTTTTTACAACTGGCAAATGAAACAAACTGCGGCGTTACTGAAACACGACAAAAAACGCAGAAGAGCACACACAAACAAAGTGTGAAGTAACGACGATTTAATGCACGACACAAAACGGGACAAGAAATTTTCGGCAAAAATGCCTTCCTCAGCGACAAAAAAATACAGACATAAACATGCACAATACTCCCCTTGTGAAGCCAAAGTGGTGAATGAAGTAGACAGAGGGACAGTGGAAGAGAGGGTGAGTAGAGTTCGAAGAATAGGGCACGAGGAAAGAGGGTAGAGTAAAGTGAGGAGGAGGAAAAGGAGAGAGGGAGAGAGAGAGAGAGAGAGAGAGAGAGAGAGAGAGAGAGGGGGGGGGGGGGGAGGGGAGAAAGAGAGGGGAGAGGACAGAGAGAGAAATGGAAGTAGAGGAAGAGTGGAGAATAAGAGAGAGAAGAGGAGGGGAAGGAGAGTGAGTGGAGGGGGAGGGGGTGTGATGGTATGTAGTGGGTGTGTTGCATATGAATGAAATGAACAAGAGAAAGCACAATAAATAAGATACAATATACTCGAAAATCATTTTAAATGACAAGGGGAGGGGGGGGGGGGGGGGGGGAGAGAAGGGGGTCAGCCGCCTAAAGCATCCGACCCAAGTCTGACCCAAGGGTAGGTTGCCCTACCCAAGCACCAAGGGGTGAGAGGGAAACGGGAGAACCCCGAGAAAAAACCCACTAGCCAGACGCAGCTAAGAGCTGCAAGGCTCACCCCCCCACACACACGAAAAAAAAAAAAAAAAAAAAAAGCACTTGCCCGCGGGCAAAGCCTACACACACACACACACACACACCACACACACACACACACACACACACACACACACACACACACACACACACACACACACACACACAAAAGTGCGCGCGTGCGCACGAACAAACACGCACGCACACATACACACGCCAATAAGCGCACACGCTTGGGGGGGGGGGGGGGGGGGGGGGTAACAATGGGGAATAAATGGGTAAATGTACAAACAAGGCATACATTAAGACATCTGGGTGTAGCATAGGGAAGTAGGTGGTGCTATGGTGGCGCAACAGAAAAAAAGGGCAAAAATAAGAGCATTAACGCAAAAGATGATATGCGGTCATGATGAGAGGCGCTAACAACACTCCCAATGACCAAAAAAAAAAAAAAAAAAAAAAAAAAAAATCTATACATATATATATACACACACATACATATATAAACATATATACATATACATATATATATATATATATATACATACACACATACATATATATACACATACATACAGATAGACTAAAAAAAAAAATTTAAAAAAAAAAGGGGAAGAAAAAGGAGGGGAGGGAGGGGAAAGGGGAGGGCGCGGGGGGAAAGAAGGAGAGACATAAAGAGGGACAAAAGAGGGGCCTAAAGGAAGGGTGGAAGTATGAGGGAGGGCGAGGGGGGAGGTGGGTGGGGGGGGGGGGGGTGAGAGAGGAGAATAGTAGAGGTCGAAAGTAGAGAGAAAGGAAGTAAGATGGAAAGTAAAGAGAAGGAACGAAAGGGGGAAGGAGCCCTTCAGAGGACGATAGAAAAGGAACAAGGACGGAGGGGTGAGGGAGAAGAAGGGAAAGGGGGAGAGGGGGGTAGAAAAAAAAAAAGGGGGAGGGTGGGGGGAGAAAGGGAAAAAAAAAAAAAAAAAAAAAAAGGAGGGGGAGGGGAGAGGAGGGGGCAAAGGAGGGTAGGAAGGAGAGGGATAGATACAAAAGTAAGTGAGAAGAAAAATAAATGAATAAAATAAAAGAAAATAGAAAAAAACAAAAAGACAGGAGACTGGGGAGCTAACCCTACTCAGAAACTCCTGTCAAAGTATAGGCTCTCAAACGATCATTCAGTAGGCGCCAGGCTCTACGGTCACGAAGAGGCCACTGATGCAGACCAACCATGCACAGGTAAGTACAACTGTTTCTTTTCTGTGGAGGATGTACTGCTTTTTCCCCTTGGCGTTTTTTAAAATTTTCTTTCGGATTTATTGTGCCCGGCAAAAGGGAATTCATTTTAAAGGGCCAGATTTTGAATGTTTTTCAAAAAATTTTTTTGAGGGCCCTAAAATATGTAAAGGGGGCTTATAAATTTTAAAATTTTATTTCCCTTTTAAATTTGGGTTCTAAGTCCCTTTTGAGGTCGGGCCCTTTTCGAAAAATTTTATATTCATACTGGCCAAATTTTTTTGTTCTAGTTTGGCGTTGTTCTGTTTAGGAAACTTTTTTTTTTCCCCAATCTTTGCTTTTATAAACCTTTTTTGTGTACTCAAAAACCCTTCAAAGGCCTATCTCCCGTTCTTTTCAAAGCCCCCGGCAACTTCTGAAAGGTCTTTTTTTTCTAAAGTTATACACCTTACGGCGCTTTTTAAAACTCCGGATTTTTGGCCACGCGAAAATTTTTAGTACAGTTTTTTATTTTATTTCCAAAACATTGTGTAGGTTTTTCGCATTTCAAAATTTCCCCCTGCTTTGTCTGAAATTTTTTAAATTTTAATAATTCCAAAACCCTCCCAAACAAATTCTTTTAAACTGTAAATTGGGGAAATTGTATAATTTCTTTAATTTCCCCAATATGCAGTTTTTCCCGGGTTTAAAAGCTTTTAAAACTTTTTTGGGGGGCCTTTCCCATCATAAAAATTTTTATCATTTGCTCGGGCTCACCCAAATGAACATTAAGAAATTGAATGAAAAGAAAGTTCGAGCTTTTTTTCCCCCCTTAAAAAGTAGTTTTGTTGGGCCGCAACAAAAATCTTTTGTGACCTGAGTGTAAAACTTTAAACCCAAATTTTTTTAAAGTGGCCTTTATCAAAAAAAGTAATTGCTTTTTCGGGTTTTTCGAATGTTTTTTTGTTTTAGATTTGCATTGTTAAGTTTGGGGAGTAAGGGCCAAAATTTTCTTGCTTCTTTTGGGGGAGAAAAACCCCGTAAAAAACCATCAGGTATTGTTAATGGTTAGTTTTTGGGGCCCCACAATTTTTGTAATCTTTTTTTTCCCCCTTTGGTTTCCCCTTTTTTTAAAAACCCTTGACTTTGTAAATTTTTCAGGGGAGCGCGACCTTTCCCGGGCCCCCGCAATTTTTAATCAAAAATTTGTTCTAAAAACAAAGGGGATGTCTTGAGTTGTTATTGTTCCCAAACATTTTTTTAAAAAAAATTAAAATGAGTGCATTAAAAATTACTGGGGGAAAAAATTTTTTTTGGGGCCCGCATAAAATTTTAAAAAATTTAAAAAAATGCCCAACCCTTGCTTTTGCTTTTTTGGCCCGGGACTCCCTCTTTTCATAAAAAGGTGGTACCCCTTTAAAAGAGCTATTTTAAACCCCCCCTTTTAAAAAACGAGCAAAATCCAAAAAGCGGGGTTTTGTCATCCGATGCGTTTTTTCAAAACCCAGTTAAACTTTCTGTGTCTTGTGCATAAATGGGTGGGGAGTGTCGTTTGCTGTTCATCTAAATCTTCTGACCCTTTGGTGAGGTCAGGGACAGATTTTTTCTATTCCCCTTTTAAAGGCGTTTTTGATTTAAAACTGAAAGCCCCCATTCCCCGAAGGGAAAAAAATCTTTTTAAACCCTTTTAGAACATTTTTAGACATAAAGGGCTTTTGAAAGGATCTTTTAACGAATTCAATATTAACTTTCAAGACGGACTTTAGCCCCAAAAGTTGGTTCTTAATCTGGCCTAGGGCGTCATTTTTTTTCCCGGGCACGCACAGAAAGTATAACTTTAAATGGGGGTTCTCCTTTAAAAAATTGGGTTTCAGCCCTGGCCCTTTAGGGAAAGGGCCCAAAAAACGAGGAAAACATTTATCTTAGACGTTTTAAAGGGGCCCAAAAACTAGAGGGGGAATTTAAAAGAATAAAGCCTCTATTCTTTACTTCCCTTTGGGTTGTTTGTTTGGTTCGAAAGACAGGCGAGATCGGGGCAAAAATGATACTTTACTGGCTTTGAGCACAAAAACAATACTTAGAAAATTTTTGGGGACCCCTTTTAATTTCCCTACAGTTGTTTTTCCCTTTAAAAGTATTAAAAAGGTCCCAAACCCTGTTTTACAATACGCAAGAATCAAAAGTGGGTTTTGGGTTTTTGGCCCATGGGTTTATACTTGTGCCTTCTGACCTCGGGACCCCAGTGGGTTTCAAAAAATTTAAACTAAAATTTAATGAAATTCATAGCAGGAAAATGAACAAAAGGTTTGGGGAAAAAAAAAACGCCAAAAAATTCTGAGCCAGAAATTTTTTTCAAAAAATAACAAAACCCCCAAAGTTTAAAAGTCTTTAAAATTTCCCTGGGGGTTCCAAAACCCCCCCAAAAAGTCATTGAAAAAATCAGAAAAGCTCGGGGACTCTGTTCGCGAGCCCAAATGAATTAAAAAAGGACAGCGCTTGTTCTTGGATTAATGGCTTTGGTTTATTTGGGGCTTTTTTTAAAATATTTAACCCAACTATTACGAGAATTTAATTGTCCAAAATTTTGCTCGGCCTTTAAGCCAATTATTTTGCTTCCCAGTGAAAAAACCCAGCGGACAATATCCCCAATTTTCCCTGGTAAAGGGGTCCAGGGGCTTTCCAGCTAATTTTTTTAATAAACTTGCGATGATCAAGTGTTTTTTTTACCCATGATTTATCAGGCGGAGGCGTGGCGGCGGAGGGCCACTAAACTTTGCTCTCCCCCAAACCCGGGGTAAAAAGCCATCCCCCTTTTGTACTTTTTGAAAACCCTAAGGCATTTAAAAACGTTTGCTAATGTGATCTTGCTCTTTTTTAAACAGTGTTTTTATTCGTTCTGTGGGGCGTTGTGTTTAATAAAAAAATTTTTTGGTTTTAGTTTCTCTTTTCTTTTCATTGTGTTGAAATTGGTCTGGGTTGTAGCAGCCCCTTTAGTTTTGGCTATCTTTCTTGTTAAAGATTTTTTGGGTCTTTGTCTTATTTTTTTTTAATATCGGCCCAAAGTTGGGTCATCGCCTAACGAGTTTTTTTTTTCTCTTTTTATATGCCATTTTTCCCCTAGTTTTGCTTTTTTGGGTTTTTGGTTAAAATTCCCCTCTGGCTTTCAAAGCATGATAAGGGGCCGTTTATTTTCGCATGGGTAGCGGCGAAGTTTGTATATTTTTTTAAATGTGTTTCTTCTAAAAAAAAGGTTTCTGCTTCTATTGCATTTATTATTTCATCTGCCGTTTGATTTAATTCTTCAAGTTCCATTTTTTGGGTTTTTGGGTAGCTGTTGGGAGTTTCCCAGGTGTTTTGAAGTTGGGAAACTGCCTCCCCCCTTAATTTTGGCCTAACAAGAAAAGGGGGATTTTTTTCTTTCACCCCCGGAGTCTTTGTAAAAGGGGGATTCTTGGCTAAAAAACTTTGAGGGGGGGGGGTTTAGTTGTAAGCCGAAAAAGGTTCCCCTTGATCGTTTTTTACAGAAAAATGATCTTTCTTTTAATTCAAAATCATTGGGGGCTAAAATTCGGGAGGGGTTTTGGCCTAAACTTTCGTTTTAAAAAGATTTTCCTTTCTTTTGTTAATTCTTTTTTTTTTTCCCCAAATTTAGAGCGTTGAGCGATTTTTTATTAAAAGGGGTTTATTTACTCATGTGTTCCCGGAAAAAAAACATTTAAATTTTTTTCTCCATTTCCTGGGCCCTGTTTTTAAATAAATTTAAATTTTTTTTTTGCTTCATAAAAATTTTCGCAAGCACATGGGCCCATTCTTAAACCCCCTAGAAAACTGGAAAAAAACCCCTTTGGGGGGAAGGGAAATAAGCGGACTATTTCTGTTCCAAATAAAAACCAATTTTTACTATTGTTTCAGATCAAATTCTTTCTGTCAAATTTTCCCGGGGCCTAGGAGCCATGACGTGATTGGCCAGGTTGCGCCTTTTCTTTCCCAAAATTTGGAACTCGATTCAAAAACAGACCCAAAAAAGGCAGTTGTACAAAAATCTGGGGGGGGCAATCGTTAAGAAAATTTCTATAAAACTTTGGGGGGAAGGAAAAAATTTTTTTTTTCACAATGCAGACATATTTTTAAACCCCATTCCCATTATGGCTAAAAAGGGGAAAGAAAGGGTGTTTTTTCGTTTTAAGGAATTTGAAATGAAGAAGCACTAAAAAAATAGAATAGGTGCCGCAGATACTAAAAACGGCAAAAAAAATTGTGGCTGTAAATTTTTTCGTTTGGGGAAAAAGCTTTTCCATTCCCTTTTGATGTTGAGTTGTTAAAAGCGCATGCCCTTTCTTTAAGGGGCTTTAAAAAACAGGGTTGTTTATATGAACAACTTTAATGAATACAAACGGGGGTTATCAAATTTAACGAGCCGAAGCAAAGTACAGCATTTTGACATCTCGTTAGGTTTGACGTTGTTAGCAAATTAAATTTTGCAAGGTGTTTTGGGGACCAATTTTGAGTTGAAATTTGTAATTTATTTCGAAAGAGTGATTCATATACAAAATATCCCAGAAAAAGGGCAGGAAAATATATGGAAATTTGTTTTTTGCGTTCAGCAAAATCGCTTAAAGGTATTTTTATTGTGTTTGAAAATGAAGAAAACCAAATTTAAAAAGAGGAAGTGAAAAAATTTTTTTTTCCCCCAAAAATAACGAAAGTTCAATGTTCGGGGGTTTAGGGGGGAAATCCTAAACCCAAAACTATGCTAGCGGGCTTTAAAACCCTTTTCGCATTTTAAAGAAAAAAGGGAAAAATGTTTGGAAGGTGGGAGGTGTAAAAAAATCCAAAAAGTTGACCCTTTTTGGCTAAAGATCTACACCTTCACAGCGTAAGACTTGTTGGAAAATTTTAAAAACAAAACGGTTTTGGATTGGGCCTAAAGGGCAACGGAGGTAATCCGTTACATGGAAAGGGGGGAACTTGTGAGAGACGTAATAAACATTCAAATTGATAAAAAAGGGGAAGCCCAAAAAAAACCCCTTTAAAGTACATTTGTTTTTAATATTGAGGGGCAGCTGAATATTGAAAAAAAACAGATTAAAAAATATTTCAATACTAAAAATTTTTTTATTTTTTATAAAAAACTTTTTTGTTTAGGTTTATCCAAAAAGTTTAATACAGCGCCGCCCCAAAAAAGAGTAGTTTGAAAACCCCAAATAAAAACCTTTTAGATTAACAAAAAATTACGCAAATGCAGGGGGTTCTGGGGCAAGCCTTTAAAAAAACAGCAAAACCAAACGAAGGTATTCTGCTGCCTTTTTAAAGCTGTTACATATGTTAAAAAATGGAGCATAACCATAAGTGCTCTTAGCAGGAACGGGGTGTTTTGGGCTCTTTGGGAACGGGCTAGGCGCACCCGCGCTTTACTTAGGAGGTTTTTCTTTAGCTCTCGGTCTGTGTTAAATTTGTGTAGGTGTGTAGCCCCCCCTTAAAAAAATAAACTCCCAAAAAAACACACAGCTATGGGTTTAAAATTTAAAAACAGCTAAATTTGTTCGTTCAAATGACAATAAATAAAAACATAGTGATAAACATCACGGAAAGAAAATTTTAAACGTTTACAGGCGATTTTGATGATACAAAAGACCCAAAAATTTGATCTTTAAAAAAAGGCGAAGGGGCAAATTTTTTCAACCCGGCCCGACCCCGAGCAGAAAAAAAAAGGACTCTTAAAAAAAGTAAAAAGAAAAACATTAAACTTTTTTCTAAAAGCTTTACTTTTAAAAAACCCAAAAGGTGTTTATACTTTTGTTTATGAGTCCAAGCGCCAAAAAGACCCTTTGATATTGATTGATTTTTTAATTTTTTTTTTAAATTTTAAAAAATTTTGAGGTTTGAAAAAAAATTTAACATGGGGTAAAATATATGAAGGGGGCAAGACGAATTGTTTGAAGGGGAAAGCTTGAGAGGGGGGGTTTTTCAAGGGCGGGGAATGTTTTTGATTTTGAAGGGCATTGGCCCAACAAAACGTACAGGCAAGTGTTGTTATGCTTAAATTTTTCAAAATTCCAGGTTTAAACTAAAAAAATTGACCCCCCAGTTTAAAATAATTTTTAGCTGTTTTAATTTTACTATGTAAAAATAAAAGAAGGAAAAACTAGAAGTCTGGGTCTCGATAAAACAGGAAAATTCTTTGTAAAAATTTACTTAACCCGGTTTGGGGAGCGAATTTCTTGCACGTTTGACGCTGCGGCTGAAAAAAGCCAAAATTTAGAGGTTGGGGTTTGGGCAGAGGGGAAAATTTTTAAAATTAAATTAAAAAACAGGCTGTTTGCACCGAAATTTTGGCAAGGGCTTACTTCCCAACCCCCACATTAGTTGCAAAAAGAGCGTTCTAAAAAAAGAATACAGAAAAACAAATGTTTTATGTGGTGTGTTCTTGAAAGGTGGGCATTACGCCCCCAAAAAAGCAAAAGAGGTGTTTTAACTATAACCCCTTTTTAAACAAAGATCTTTAAATTTAAATGGGGTTTTCTTTCCCGTTGTGTAACCAAAATTTATCAGTTTGAAGAACAAAAAAAACCAAAATGTTAATGTTACAAAATGGGGTGAGGGAAAAAAATTTGGTTTCCAAAAAGTGTCCCAAAAAACAGTCCAAAAAATAGGCGAAAAAAGACAAAAAATCATGTTGACTTATTTCTGTGCTTTCACCAGCGGGGCTTCCCCATTAACATTGATTTCGGCACGATGAGTTGGGCTTAAAGAAGGGATTCTCAAAAGATGGGGACAAACAAGGAATTCTGTAGAAAAAATGTTTAACAAAAAATGCCATTGTTAAGCCGCCCAGCGAACATAAGAAAACCCTTGTTAAAAATTCTGTAGACTTTAATACGGAAAATAATTTTTTCCCCCCACCCCGGGTCTAAAGGTTTGTTTTAAAAAAATGGGAAAAGGATTTCAAAATTCCCCCATATGTTGTTTACCCCAGACTTTGAATCAATCATTGTTCCTTTTGAAGGGCCGCGCCACAAAAACTTCGAAAAACAGTCTTATGATTTAAACATTTAAATTTGTTTTATTTGCTTTTTATCGGGGGTCAGGGCGGGGTGGCGTCTTTTAAAGCCAAAATTATATAGGGGCCCAAAAGCCCCAGAAAACTTTTTGAAACGCATGCAGCAAGTGCGCAATGGGCTGTTCTAATAATCTAAAATTACTGAAAACTTTAATTTCACCTTTAAGAACCCCAAAAACGGGTTTTCAGCCAAAATTGTTGGATTTGCGGTTTTGGGGCTTCATCAGCGCAGAAAGAATAAAAACAGTAAAGCCATGACATTAGCGGAAATTTCAGGGGAGCGCGCACGTAAATGCAATTTTCAATAAATTTTGATCCTAAAACTGGAAGCTGCCCATCTTCTTTCACAATTTGCGGGGTTTTCGATTCTCTCTTATAATGAAACAGGGGACGATGCCTTAGGGTGTATGCTTTGCACAGTCATCAGAAAAGACTGTGCTTTAATCTAAAAACATGCTTTTTAGCCCTATGCAACACTGATGGGTTCATTAGGTCATGGCTAGTCCTTAAAAGTCCTCCCAATAAGAAAGAATATTTTGCTAACTCTTGTTAAAAAGGGCGTTTACCCTTATGGTAAAAAAAAACAGTTGGGAATTTTGTGAAGACACACTTCCTCCTAAAGCACGTTTTTTCTAGCTTGGGGAAAAGGGACTTCAGGACCCGATTACCAATCTAAAGATCTTGGAAAAAGTTAGTTGAAAAACGAGGGGAGACTATCATGATTCATACTTGGGGGCAAAATTATGTTTGTTGGCGGATATTTTGAAAATTAAAAAAACCTGCATAAAAACATTATTTTTGGACCCGCGCTTTTAATTTCTGCGCCGGGTTTATTTGGGATGCTTTCTTAAAGTTCTGAGACAGTTTGATTTATTGTCAGATTTACCAATGCTTCAGATGTTTAAAAACGGATTGCGTGGAGGGAAATTGTAGGGCTTTCGCATCATTACTGAAAAGCAAACAAAAAATCTTGGCGACTATGAGGGAAAAAAAGGGTAACTATCTCATGTTTTTAGATCAAAAAATCTTAGGGGGGCAATGGCGCAATCTTTTCCATTAAACAAATTTAAAAATGTAACAGAAGACCCCGAATAATATTCAAAAGGATTAAAGGGGTTTTGGGCCCCAGTTTAACGCCCTGATCCAGCGTTTTTTTATTTTTGAATTTGACTTGAATATCCTCGGGAAAAACTCCAGCCTGCATAATGAACCCATTAGCAGCGAAATTTAAAGATGGATCAAGGAACCACCTAACTTTGCCTAATCTTCGGGGGAAAAAAAAAATTAGCTCCCATTACAGGCTTCTACAATTTTTTTAAGAATGGTTTAAAGTTAACAGCTGTTCTCTTTTAATTCTTTCGATAAAGAACAGTTCATGAAACCATACATCATGAAACATGATCTCAGAACCAAATCCACAATGTTCAGAAAAAAGTTTTTTTCAAGTTGTAAAACAACACTTTTTTTGGAAAGATTGGAAAATGCACAGCGAAAAGATGTAATTGCCCAGGAAAACGAAGCAATTAAGCTGATTTCAAAACCAATTATAAAGATTTTAAAAATTTCTGCGTTTTTTGGCAAAATGATGAAAAAAAAGAAGTAAAATTTAGAAAACCTGTATTTTTTGGGGTTTTACTGTTTTTAGAATTATAAAAGTTTTTTGTGTTAGGATTTTTTATGACTACTTTAACCCCTGCCCAGAGCCAGAGTATTTTACACAGATACAGATAGTTTTTTATAGATACCTACTGAAACATCTAAAAAGACATGGAAATGGAAGGGGCCCAAAGGGGGCAGCGGGATGGTATGAAACATCATTATCCAAAAGATTGCCTTTGCATTCAATTACAAACAAGAAGGTTTTAGGAAAGTAAAGGGATGAATTATCTGGAAAAGGTGTTTAAGGAGTAGTTGGTTTAGGTCGAAAATGTACAGTATTTCGAGCCGGGAAAAATCATTAAAAAAGCAAAGGAATACCCCGCAGCTTGTGCATAAAACATACACTGACAACTAAAAAGAAGTTGTTTGGCAAAAGATTTTATGCAACGAAAAATGCGATCTAATCTACATGGTTAAACACAACAGTTGAACAAAAAATCTTAGATAGAACAAACACAAAACGGTGTTTGTTAATCCGGTTTTCATATGCAATTGGGCACGGAGAACCGAAATTTTAATTTAAGCGAAGTGTCTGGGGGTTATTGCGTTTTTCCCTTTCACAAAAAGACTTTGGGGGGCGGGCTTTTTGTTGTGCATTTCTCGTAAATAATACACGGGGGGGTTTTCATTTTTACAATTCTTTTTATTTCGTCGGGTACCACTAAAAACTGGATCTTTGCCCTGATGCGAGTGCCCCCTTCTGCTTCCCCCGGAAAATAAGGCCCTTTACTTTCAACCAAAGGTAATGTTTCCCGGGATGAAGACTCCCCTTCAACAGCATTTATTTTTTTTCTTTTGATTGTTTACTGGTTTTGCCCTTTAAATTTTTCATTATTCATTGCGCGCAAACTGAGGGCAGTTTCGACCCATTCTGTGTTGGAAATTGTCAAAAAGCTCTCTGTGTAGGGTTAAAAAAAAAAAAGCTTTCGGAAAATGTTTGTTAAAGTTTTAAACAAAAGCCGTGATCTGTGAACCCCCGGAAGCCTCTTTTAGGGTAACTCGATTTTTTAAAATAATTGATTCACTGGCCTTTTTAATTCTTTTCCATCATGACTTGAATCAGCGAGGGAAATTTAAGGGCCTGTGGTATTCCTGTATGGCAACAGCAACAGCAGAAGCACTCTTTTGTGTTAAGGTCCGCTCTTTTATTTTGAAGCTGCTTTTGATGTGAGGCGTACTTAATTTTTTCGTCAAATCGATCAGGGGTAAATATAGAAGTCCTTTTGATGGGCCGTTTGGGAGTTGTGTTCAAAAAGTCGGTCTCTGTTTCGTCTGGGTGCGGGTAAATAAATTTGCCAAATCGCTTGTTTAGAAACCACCTTTGCGTTTTTTCACTGACCCCTCCGGGGGCTTGCTTTTGTTTTGCGTGATGCCCTTCCAATATTTTTGGGGGCGAAATAATAGTTTTGTTCATTTTTTATTCCCAATATTATGTGCAAAAAAATACACAGGGTCTTCCCGACAATAAACCCGATTTCTGCATCTTTTGTTTTTTCTGATGGTTGATAAAGTCACTGAATTTTGGGGGGGGCAATGTCTGGACGGGTTTGCCTGTTATAGATAATTTTGTTTTATTGTTGATCCATCAAAAATATGAAAGCTGTGCCCGTTTTTTTCAGTGTGTCATTAAAAAAATCAAAATGCTCAAAGTTTTCTGCTTTTCATAGGGTCTTGTGAAACTGCTATTCCTCCATAGCTTTGTTAGTCTTTTTCTCTCCCCGTCATCCCCAGTTTACAAGCAAAATTATTTCCCGCAAAAGCAAGCGCATTCCCCACAGGCCGCCTATCATTATTGCGAGTGAACCTTTTTTAAAATGTAATTTTTTTTTATTTACATATTTTTACGTCGGGAAATTTTTCCCTTGCTTGCTAGAAAATCTTTGTAGCAACCGAAGCTGCAAGGATGAAATTAGCTTTGCTGAATCCTCAAAGTCTATTTTTCCCCAAGATCTGCTGTTTAATTCTTAAAAATTTTTTCCCAAACATTGGTACCACATTTTGGGGGCTCCAAAAACAGCAGTGGTATAAAAGGGGAAAACTTTTTTTTCGGTGCTCATTTTTAAAAAAATAAAAAAATTTAAAATTATTAAAAAAACATGAACGTGATGATCTACTACGCAAAAGGCGGCCAAACCTTTCCTGAACTTTAATGACCAAATTGATGACCCCAAACTATTAGCCCCAAAAGGGAGGGGTTTATTCTTTGGCGCGTGGAAAAAAAAAAAAAGTTCCCGGGAAATGAATTCAGCATTTGAAAAGTTCAAACGATTCGCCCCAAGACATTTTAAAATATCATACAGGTATAAGCGAGCTGGGGGGCTAAAAGGTAAAAGTGTGGGGGAAACGGTTTTTTTGTTTTTACACTAAATATCAGTGATTTTTTCCCCTTGATTCTGAACAAAATCTTAGTTGATTTAACGCAAGATCCCTTTTAACAAAATCATTAGAGCTCTAGGAGTGATTTTTACACAGATTGGAACATTGTTTTCGCCATTAAACTGGGTTAAAACTTTTAATCAAAGATTTTGTTTCCCCTTCAAAAAAACGAGCTGGAAAATATCAGAACCGAATCAGGTGGAGAAATAACCAAGCCCGAAAATCAGCAGAATCAGAAAAAACTAATCGGTGAAACCATTGAAAAATCCCCACCTGGGGGTGTTGAAAGCGGAAAAAATTAGCAGGTGGAAAAACAAAAAAAAATTAAAGTTACAGATAAACTCTAATGAAACATAAAACCGCCACGCCAGACAAGTTTTATTTAATGCCGGGTTAAAAACTTTATGTGATTTTAAGGCCTACAGACCTAAATCTTCATGGGAAAATTGAAATTAAAATGTTGCCATTTTTGGGGGCCCTTGCTGCTGTGGGGGGGGTTTTTCTGTTATAAAATATATAAAGAATGGCAGCCAAAACAAAAGCAATCAAAAAAATCTGAACCACTAAATACAGAAACAACAGACGCCAGAACCGTCAACCCCCCCCCAAGATCTTTTTATCCATTTTAGATGGAAAAATTTTTTTAAAAACTTTAATTTAAAATTTTTTTAATAAAAAATCTGGCATTTTAAAATGATAAAATCAAAAAATAAAGACATGGAGTCTATAAAAACTTTCCATGCAGAATTGAATCAATGCGGTTGCTTGGGTTTTAAAAATTTCATTGTCTTTTCAGAGAACGTGAGCAAAACATTCTCAACTGACACGTTTTTGAGGCGTGTGTGTACTATATTAGGGATTTTCTATTTAGATAAAAAAAAGCTTTACTTAAAAAAATTGGTTGTATTAAAGGATGACTTGTTATGATCTTGAGGTCTTTTCAAGAATTAGAAGTTTCTTTAAACAAGAACTTTTTAAGAACTTGAAGTAAAATTATTAAAAACTTGGGTGACTTAATTAAAAACTTTAATTAAAAACTTAATTAGAATTGGGCGAATTGGGGTAGGGTGTGTGTGGTGTACACAGGGGGTGGGGTGGGAGGACGTGCGTGCGTGGGGGGGGGGGTGGGGGACTGCGGGTGGGGGGTGGGGGGGGGGACGTGCGTGCGTGGGGTGGGGGGGGGGGACGTGCTGGTGGGGTGGGGGTGGGGGGCGTGCGTTCTGGGGGGGGGGGTGGGGGGGGCGTGGGGGTGGGGGGGTAGGGCAAAACCCCCACCACACAAACAAACACAAACAAACAACAAACAAACACCAAAAGACAGGACGTGCTTTAGGAAAAAGGGAAATGCAGGCGTTGAACAGGGTTTTTAGAAGAAAAAGTTTTTCCAGCAAGATGGCTACCGATCATGCTATCGTTCTTATTTAGAACACGTCAGGCAGCAAGATGGCTGCCAATCAGCGGCGGTTACGCGTACGCAGACGCAATTGTAGGTTAGCAAGATGGACCGACATGAGCGTTACTAATTTAGAAACCCGTCAGAGCGCAAGATGGTGCCGATCATGCGGTTGACGTGTGCAGGGGGAGTAGAGGGGCTTTGTGGGTCAATCGGGAAAATCTGCCGTTTTGGGGCCCGTTTTGTTATATTTTGAACCACGTCAGAGCAGCAAGAGGCTCCGATCTGCATGATCGTTACTATATTTAAACCGTCAGAGCCAGAGGGTGCCCATACAGCCCAACCCCGTGGGGGTTTAGCACTTAGTAATTAGCGAACACGTACAACGGAGGCCAAACATCGAGGGGCAAGAAGTGCTCGCAAGGCCGGGGGGGAGGGGGGTGGGGAGAGCGCGAGGGGGAGGGTTGGATTCAGTAGTTAGTACACCCATCATTGTATTTTTGAAGCATTTTATATGAAGATAGTGCTGGTACCACACTCCTCTCCTACTGGTAGATTACTAAGGTTGCCCCAGCCCTATTAGTTTTGCCAGAACATTGAAAAAAGCCTTTAATTTCTAAGGGCACCCTTGAAGGCGATGAACGGTTAAATTTGAAAAATAGAAAAGTTCACATCTTAATACAAGATCAGCTTCCCCCTAAACCTGAAACTGTAGTTAACAATCAATCAAGTCTAATACAAACTGAGAACATTTTTACTTGGGGGGGAAAAAAAACAAAAATTTTCAAATATAATTTTTTTGCATACAAACAGCCCTGTTTCCTCCCCCTTAGAAATGAACGCCATGTTTTTAAACTGGGGGGGGGGGTTTACTGTCTCAAGCCAGCTCCCAACAATCAACGCGGATGGTTTTTTTTTGCTTTGGCCCCTTTCAAAATGCAGCACTTTATAGATAAGGAACCATTCATCAATAGTCAACACGTATTAAAACTACTACATTTGTTTCATTTCTTGAACCAACAAAACCTTTTGATGTCGTTCATTTCCAAAACGTTAGTTCCTTTTTTTGTTTTTTAAAAAAAAATCTCTCGGTTTCACAAATGCTTGCCAATTTTTTTAACAAATATCTAACATGCAGTTAAAATAAAACTTTGGCCTCGAAAAACAAAACCCGTTCCAGTAACCGTTTAGCCATTTTAAAATAAAAACAATAAAAAACGTGGCACACCCGAGCGCAGTCAAACACAAGCCTTTTGTGCGGTGGCTCAAACAAAAATGGCACCCCGTCTGCGCGTGACAGCCTCGTACGGGTTCGACGTGGCAATCTAGAATTTTTCCAAATCTTTTTTTGTGCAAAGTTTTGCAACCCAGCCGGGTGCTTCGTTTACAAGCGCAGGCTGGACCTGGTTGAAACTGCCGCGAGCCCTAAATTAAGTGATGGTTTTGCCCCCTGTCTGCCTGTCTGTGCACAAAGTTTTTAGGGGAAAAATTAGTCAGAAAATGTGCATTTATGTCATTTAATTTAGAGAGGAAAGGAAAGAGTGTGTGTGTGTGTTGTGTGTGTGTGTGTGGTGTTGTGTGTGTGTGGTTGTTTACCTGCAGCATTTGTTGTGTGTGTGTGTGTGTGTGTGTGTGTGTGTGTGTGTGGGTCTGTCTCTCTCTCTGTCTCTCTCTTCTCTGTCTGTCTGTCTGTTCTGAGGGCAACTTGACCTTAACGGGTTTTGTCAAGGTTGCCGGTGATTCTCTCTCTCTCTCTCTCTCTCTCTCTCTCTCTCTTCCGCCACAGGAAAAGGCGGCTTTTAGGCCACTTTCGCCCAAAAACTCGGTGGTGGAGCAAGTGAGTTAGAATTGGTAAAATGCTGTTCTCTCAGTTCCAGTGGCTTTAAAACGTTCTCTCAGCCTAATGATGACGGAGTGGGACACTTGTAGTCTTCTGGCCACTTCTCGAACGCCAACTCGATCCTGCAGCCATCCAATCGCCCGGGTCCGGTCAAAATCAGACAGCTTGCGTCTTGGAGGCATTTTTGTGTTATGAAGAATTTTGCACGTTGGACTGCTTTTAGGGGCATTCCAGTCAGTAAAATGCTCTGCAATGCATTGGTTTTTGCACGTGCATTTGGAATTTCAGTGCAAAACCGTTTGAAGCAGTGTTCACTCTTGCTTAAAAAACAAGCAATTTTGACAACAATTTGCAACTTTCAACCCCCTCTGCATGCCGCACGTGACAACAAGACAGCTTTCGCAAGCTTTGCGGAATACTCTGTTAACCCCTTAAACCTTTCCCAGTCGAATTCTTCGAAAAAATACATTACTTGTATTTTTGGCCAATTTAAAAAGAAAGGGCCTTTTTTCGGGGTGGTCCTTAATTAAAGTTCGACCCTGTAAAACAAGGCTTGCAATTCGTCATTATTGCCATGACGTCTTTCGCGAAAGTTCCTCCTCTCTTATCCCCCTTTTTAACTGAAACAATAAGGAGGAAGAAGACTAAAATCAGCAGCAACAACAACAACAACTACAACAACAGAAAACTGAAAAGCAAGAAGAAGGAGAACAGGACATAGAAGAAGAAGGTGAAGATGAAGAAAAGAAAAAAGAAAGAAAAAAAGTGTAGGCAAAAGGAAGAGGAGGAAAGGAACAAGTTAAAGAAGAGAAAAGGAACCAAACGAAGAGGGTGCATACAAGCTCAATATCCAAAGTTTTCACAGACGACAACTCCCACATGTCCACTGAAATTTAAATCCCAAATGTCCGTCCTACATTTTTTTTCCACAGACAGCACACAAAGAAGCATCTTTTAAATAACAATATCAGTCGAAGTTTATGCAAATACACAGCCACCTCTTAGCTCCTCTGAAGGCCTGAAATTTCAAAAGTAAACTGTTATCCAAAGAAGATTTGGGGGATGAGGGTGAAAGCGAGGAGGTTAGGGATATAGAGTTGTGATCAAATACTAGATTCACGTTATGAGAGAGGTATAAGCAGGACAAAAGCCCGAAAAGAAGAAACGTGGAAAGGTAGAGAAAACAACAACAACAGGGTGGCGAAAGAGAATAAAGCTTCACAATACTACATGTTATCTATTCATACAAAAGGTTTTTAGTACCTTTTTCTCCCACTGCTGGTCACACCCCTCCCTTATACCATCTCTCCATCCATCTGATCTTGTTTAATGGTTTTCCTCATCATCTTCACTGACTTCCACTAAGACCAACACCTTATCTTTCTTTTTTTCACTTGGGATTACTACAAACAACAGAAAACACAGATAACGCTGTTTACTAATTCAGCAATCAAATCAAAGGGGTTCTCACCCATTTTTACAAATCTATTTTGACCAAATACACGGTTTTGGTATGTGGTCGTATTGCAAAGCCCAGCCCCGAATCAGCGCCTGTGCTCTCATCTTGCAGTGAGAGCAGCATTTCCTGCGGATTGGGAAAGCGAGAGGCTGAAACAGGAACAAGAGCCTCGATTTCGATAAAAGGGGGGTTTCCCGATTGATGACGTAGAAAAGTCAAGTCTCTCTTCGTGTTCAGCTGAAGTGAGATGGGGCGAATGTGTGTTGTGTCTGGTTGCGGAATTTCATCAGGAAATAAGCAAAGAGTAAGCGTTCATGCTTTTTCAGGTGCCTCCAGCCAGTTTAGGCGATTGTGGATAAATTTTGTCACCACAACGAGGAAAGATTTTGTTCTTCGGGACAGTTATCATGGCATTTGCGGTCGTCACTTCGAAGAGCACAGTTTCCAAGACCAACACACCTGGAAGGTAAAGGTGGAAGCTGGAATTAGGGTCCGAAGTCAGCTGAAAGAGGATGCTGTGCCAATTATTATAACAGAAAAATGTATTAAAGCATTCTCTGTTCATTCGCCAGCTGCAAGTGCAAGCCTCATACGCAACAGTGACACTGATTCTGTCAGGAGCAAGAGAGCCAAACTCAGAGACGTAAAGAAGGTAAGGTTCGTGAAATGGGTGGTTGATCTTTTTGTGTTTCATTTCATTCTCAGTGTATGGTTGGTTGTAAAGATAGTTGGTTTTTGTTGAGTGTTGGCATCAAGCTGAAACATACATTGTTACTGTCATAGTCGCAGTCAGTCAGTCACACTGCCTGCTGCCACTGAAACTGTTGCATGTTTGTAATTGATTTTTCCCACTTCTGTTACTGTTTCCAACAAAACTGAAGTCACGATTCTTATTAACAAGAATGTGTCCATGTCCACAAATAACAACTTGTTGGACTCCAGTGAATAATAGTTTGGGTTTTTTATTTTTCAGGACATTGCTGAACATCAGGCACCCCTGCAAGTTCAAGTTTCCGCCCAACAACCATATGATTTAGTAAGTAAGTTATTTATCAGTATTTGGAAACAGGATGGTGACTTAGTGTGCGTTTTAAGATATATGCAGGTGTGGTATGTCTGTATGCTATAAACGGCCCTGGTGAGTAAGAGAATAATGAGCTTAGATCTGCAGCTTAGTTGTAAAAGACCCCTCAGATTCTAATTGTCAATGTGGAACTTCAGAATGTGAGTGGAGAGAGTGAGATTGAAAATGAGGAATGTAAAAGAAAGGGGGGGGGGGGGGGGGGGGGGGGGGGGGGGTGAGGGGGGGGGGGGGACTGAAAGTGAACAGCAATTGAAAAGATTTCTACAGCAGGGAAAAGAATTAGTGTGATGATGCAGTAGCTGACAAACTCCTGTTCAAAGAAAAAGGCATTATCTGATAGATCTAAACAACTGAAGGAAAATGTGGTTTATCACATAATCATTTTAAAGTTATTTACATACTACGGTAATGTGTATGTGCATGTGTATATCATGTACTATCTGTGCCGTGCGTATGTGTGTACATGTACATAATATGGTCAACCTGTAAAAATAATGTCGAACTGCCTGGAAAGAAACACAAGTGTCTGATGGCAAGGGAGGTGGTACTCTACAAGGAGCTGTAGGTTCAAACTGGTACGGCTGAACTCCATACACTTCAGTGAAAATTTCACGTTCGATGTCCTCTTCGTTGGAACTTGATTCGTAGCTGGGAGCATCTGCCATTATCGCCGGAAAATAGTTGAGTTTTACGTCCTCATAGCGAAAGCTTTTAGGGACATGTCTTTCATTCACGGTAGTCTTGGCATTTATACGTCACTTGCGGAATCCCCGACTTTCGTCTCTTTCCGTACTGTGCTCGGCAATCTCCGTGTCGAGTCACGATTTGCTACTTGCACGACCCGAAACACGGATAGAAGTGAGTTCCAGAAGAAAAGTAACACGTACATCGAAACACGCTCGATCATACTTTTGAACAACCCAAACATGCTATTTATGGGTGAGGACCCCTTTAAGCTGTACACTCCCACCCCTCTCTCTCTCTCTCTCTCTCTCTCTCTTTGTGTGTGTGTGTGTGTGTGTGTGTGTGTGTGTGTGTGTGTGTGTGTGTGTGTGTGTGTGTGTGTGTGTGTGTGTGTGTGTGTGTGTGTCACAAACGTATGACGTGCATGTTTTGAAGACGTTTTAGTAGCTAATAAATTAACACACAAAAACTCAAAGACCTTGAGTACAGTTTCTGAGTTTTTAATAGCTCTAGAATGGCTGTATAGGCCAACCAAGAAACCTAAGACTCCTCAGTCCGTTAAACATAACAACAAGTGCAGGAACTCCCGTTCCTTAACAACAGAAAAAGAAAGATAACTCTCAAAACAAACATGAACGAACTGTGCTTCGTGGAAGCCGATGTAGTCGCTACACTACTCCCTCCCCAGCAGAGAACTATGAAGCGAAAACTTGAGAACAACAAGATTGAAATAAAAGTCATCGAAATTTGGATGGCAGGCGTGAAACGCGACCAGAACGAGTTCTAACTTTGGTAGGAGATGATGTGAGTGAATATATGGTTGTGCAGACTGTGCTGCGGAGCCAGAGGTTGTCTTTGATGATGATGATGATGGAACCTGAGTGCCAAGAGAAACCACAGGTGGTGCGTGAGCACCAGGGGAAACCACAGGCTTGTGCTCCGAAGTGGTAAGAGGCGTGACAAAAGCGGTTTTCAGGCGGTCCACAGATACCGTCTCTGAACGGCCCTTGATGTCAAGGGTGTAAAACTTGTCATTGGTGTCTATGATGCGATAAGGGCCATCATAAGGTCGTTGTAGTGGCTGTCGGTGGGCATCGTTTTGACATAAACGAACCCAGTGGAGGCCAGGTTTGATGGAACATAGACAGGCTGTGTTCCATGGTACTTTGGTGTTGGTGGTAGCACAGTGCGCATGGTTCGTTGTAGATGTTTGAGAAATGTTGAGTCTGGTTCCATGGTCTTTGCGTCTGACGGCTGTAGAAATTCACCTGGTAGACGAAGTGTTGAACCATAGACAAGTTCAGCAGGAGAACATCCAGGGTCCACCCTCAAAGTAGAACGTATCCCTAGAAGGACCAAAGGCAGTTCTGCAAACCAGTCAGGGGTGGTGGTACGTGCCTTGAGTGCTGCTTTCAGCTGGCGGTGGAAGCGTTCAACCATGCCGTTCGCCTGTGGATGGTAAGCTGTGGTTTTGTGAACTTCAACGCCCAAGAGTTTGTTGCACTCAGCCCAGAGTAACGAGGTGAACTGTCTGCCTCGATCAGAGGTAATGTCCTCAGGAACACCAAATCTGGCAATCCAGTGTTGTACAAGTGCTGCCGCACAGGTAGAAGCATGGGCATCTGGAAGGGGAATTGCTTCTGGCCACCTGGTGAAACGGTCAATTATCGTGAACAAGTAGGTCATGCCCTGACTCGTTGGCAGAGGTCCGACAAGATCCACATGAAGGCTGCAGAACCTGGCAGTTGGAGGTGGACGTTCTACCAGGGGTGCCCGTGTGTGTCGATGAATCTTGGAGGACTGGCAGGGGTGACACTCTTTGCACCATTTTCGGATGTCACGTTTCATACCATGCCACACAAAGCGCTGGGCAATGGCTTGTTGCGTGGGGCGTGCACCTGCATGTGAGAGTCCGTGAATTTGCTTAAACACAAGACGGGTCCAGGATTTGGGCAAAACTGGGCGTGTGATACCGGTGGATGTATCGCATAGTAAAGTTGATGTACCAAACTGAATGTCTTGAAGTTTGAGGCCTGTGGCTGCCGTGCGATAGGCATCCATTTCGCCAGACTGCGCTTGGTCTTGAGCAAGTTGATCAAAACTGCCAAAAGAGAAGCAAAACTGTTCCTCAGACTCAGAGGTGGAGTTGATGCTGATGCGTGAAAAGGTATCAGCCACCACATTGAACTTGCCTTTGATGTACTGTATGTCAGAGGTGAATTCTGCGATGTAAGACAAATGTCTCGTTTGTCGAGGAGAGCGTTCAGCTTGACTCTGGAATGCAGACACAAGTGGCTTGTGGTCAGTGTATAGGATAAAAGATCGTCCCTCCAGAAAGTGTCTGAAATGTTTGGTTGCACTGTAGGCTGCCAACAATTCACGATCAAAGGTGCTGTATTTCTTTTCTGATTCTGAAAGTTTTCTGGAGAAGAAGGCAAGAGGTACCCAGCACTGCCCATGTTTCTGCTCAAGCTGGGCACCCAAAGCTGAGTTTGAAGCATCAACTGTGAGACTAGTGGGTGCATCTGGATGGGGGTGATGAAGAAGGACAGCTTCTTTCAGAGCTTCTTTGGCTTTTTCGAACGCAGCTTGACAAGTCTCAGACCACTGAATAGTTTGTCCTTTACCACTTGCCTGCGCGTGGAGTGGGGCTAAAATTCCTGCTACGTGTGGTATAAAGCGATGGTAGTAGTTCATCATCCCAAGGAATTTTTGTAGGCTCGTGCGATCAGTGGGGGCAGGGCAGTCTTGAAGAGCAGCAACACGATCTGGGAGTGGACGAATTCCTTGTGTAGTGACTCGATGGCCAAGGAAATCCAACTCTGAAACACCAAAGACACACTTGGCCTTGTTGATAACCAGTCCATTGGTGGAGAGGAGCTCAAAAAGCTGTCTGAGGTATTCACGGTGTTCTTCCTGTGAGCGACTGGCCACAAGGATGTCGTCAATGTAGACGAAAATGAACGGTATATCTCGAAGAATGCCATCCATCAATCGTTGAAATGCCTGAGCCAAAAGGCATGCGGAGGAATTCCCAGAGTCCAAAAGGCGTGATGATGGCTGTTTTGGCAACAGAAGATGACGCCATAGGAATCTGGTGGTAGCCTCTGACCAGATCAATCTTGGAGAAGACTTCACATCCTGTGAGGATATTGTTGGAATCTTGAATATGAGGCAAGGGATAGCGATCATCTTTGGTAGCGGCGTTCAGATGTCTGTAATCGCCACAAGGTCGCCATTGGCCTCCGGCGTTTGGGACCACATGAAGAGGTGAAGACCAGGATGAGTTGGACCGGCGGATGATGCCCATTTCTTCCATTTTCAAGAACTCAGCTTTTGCAGCTGCTAACTTTTCTGGATTCAGGCGTCGAGCACGAGCATGTACTGGAGGTCCCTGTGTCTCAATGTGATGTTCTACGCCATGTTTATTGATAGTGGAGTCAAAACGTGGAGTGAGTAGCTCTGGAAACTGATAGAGAAGGTCAGAGTACTCATTATGTGGATGAAGTGACAAACCTGCAAGAGTCATGGGAGACCCAGTGCTGTTAAGGAAAGCAGAAGTCTTATCAAAAGACAGGAGACGCTTGCCTTTAAGGTCGATGACAAGGTTATGAGCAATGAAAAAATCAGCACCCAGGATGGGGCGGATAACATCAGCGAGATAAAACTTGTGTGTGTACACATGTGTGGGTGTGATCTTCAAGGAGATGTTGCGTGTACCCCAGGTCTTGATGGACGTTCCATTTGCAGCAGAGAGTGGAATGGAAGGCGAATCATTCTTGCGATCCCGTGGAGAGGCTGGAAAAACTGATACGTCAGCCCCAGTGTCAATCAAGAAAGATTGGCCAGAGTGTCGGTCATAAACTGAAAACGTGTTCGAATCAAAAACGCCAGCCGTTGACACGTTCAACGGCTGGCATTGGCGTTTCCCGAGGATGATGTGCCTTGCTGGCTTCCTTTGGTGAGTAGCGATGCGAATTTGCAACCAGGGAGACAGCGACGAGCGTCAGGTCCGAATCTCTGATGGTAAAAACACACAGAGGCTGAACTGTTCGTGCCACGTTGTTGAGGGCGAGGAGGACGTCTACCTTTGTTGATGGCTGAGACGTTCTCATTTAATGATGGCGTGACCACATTCAGTTCATTGTGTGATTCTGTTGGAGCCATGAAGACCTGCTGTACGCCAGAAGTGCGTGCTTCCCAAATGCGGTCTGCTGCCTCAGCGAGTGTGTCTGTGTCTGCGAAGTTATGTCCGGCCAAAATACCTCGTACATCAGACGGGAGATTTGCTAGGAACAGCGCACGTTTGAGTGTTTGTGGATCATCATTAAGGGAGTTGATCTTGCGCAAGAGAGCAGTTGGGCGTTTGTCACCAAGTCCATTAAGATTTAGAAGTTCTGCATCTTTTTGGGCTTGAGATTTGCCAAACGTCTTAATCAGAGACTTCTTCAGAGTGTTGTATTTGTTCTCAGCTGGTGGGTTGGTGAGAATGGATTGAACTTCTTCGGCTGTGTTGATGTCCAGCGCACTGACAACGTAGTCATATTTCGTCTGGTCTTGGGTAATGCCTTTGGTTCCAAATTGTGCTTCAACCCTAGCAAACCACACCTCTGGCGACTTTATCCAAAATTCTGGAAGTTTGATAGACACTGTATTGACCTGGCTGGTTTGAGCGTTGAAAGCTTCCAGTTGAGTGGCTAAGTTCGTTAGGATTTCTTCAGCCATATTTGCGTTGTTCAGCGTCAGGGGTCACCAATTTAGTAGCTAATAAATTAACACACAAAAACTCAAAGACCTTGAGTACAGTTTCTGAGTTTTTAATAGCTCTAGAATGGCTGTATAGGCCAACCAAGAAACCTAAGACTCCTCAGTCCGTTAAACATAACAACAAGTGCAGGAACTCCCCGTTCCTTAACAACAGAAAAAGAAAGATAACTCTCAAAACAAACATGAACGAACTGTGCTTCGTGGAAGCCGATGTAGTCGCTACAACGTCATATTCTTTCAGAATATTACGTAACTTACTTTGTTTGCGCGCTCTCCGCGCAATAAAATAAGTCGTATCTATTTTATCTCCGGGACACAATGCTGTGTTTGTACCACTATGTAAAATATAATGTTGGATATTTCAAAAGCTACTACTTTATTATTCTATAGACCGCTATGCCCGGCTGAAGTCTCTGTTACAGTCGTTAGGTTGCCGGGGGGGGGGGGGGAGGGGGGATAAAATATCACTAGTTAGTGATATCTAAGAGTCTTCCATAATAGTTTGTGCGAGCAAGACGTTATTTCAACGCTGCTGCAAAATGTTCTTTCACTAGTTTCAGGACATCGCAGGATGTTTGGGCTTTAGTTTTTGTCTTTTGTCCTTGCTATTATTATGATATATGTATTTTACTGATTAAGCAACCTCTTCATCTTCTTTATTCACACGGTCTACAAGTATCTTACTTGATACTTGATACTTGATGTATTGGGTGTTTGAGGCCTTTTTTACAAGGCCTGTTCACCACTCCTGTTCAAACTAGACTTGCGTGCGTGGCATGGCAAAAGCAGTCTAGTTGTGACAGCTGGGGTCAAATTTGTTCGGCAGACTTTCCCAGTGGGCATCCAGTCTTCTTTTAAAAGCACTAATGCTCGGGGCCGTCACAACACTATCTGGAAGACTGTTCCATGTGGACACCACTCGCTGCGCAAAGAAGTTGGAACGCACGTTTAGTCTGCAATGTCCTTTCTCAAGTTTTAGAGAGTTCCCTCTTGTGTCTCTACCTAGGTGGAGCTGGAACTGAGGTCTGTCTGTATCATATAAACCATGCACGAACTTGAAAGTGTCAATCATGTCGCCTCTATTTCTGCGGTGTTCCAGGCTTGGCAGCTTAAGTACTGCCAGGCGCTCTGGATATGATTTTGCTTTCAGGGGGCCAATGAGTTTTGTTGTTCTTCAACCGATGGACGTCAAATTCAAGCGAGAAAAAATATTAGTATCAGAGTTTTGTGTCATTCCAGTTTTTTCATGGATTTACCTTGTTGAAGCCGTACGATCATGTGTAAATTTAGTCTACGGCACCACCACGCTGACACAGAGTGGAAACCTTTTTACCTACTGTATTCATGGATTTGCATCAAGTTATCACGTCTCGGCTATAGCACACCTAGTTTGATTTTTGCGCTTTGTGCAACAGGTACTCTTCGCGTCCTGCGTCGAATGGTCGTCGCATGCATCTGGCGAGGGAGCCTGGCCGGGTTTTGTTGTGGTGCCAGACTGTTTCATCCACGCTTTGTTCCTGGTGCAGGTATCTGTTCTGTTCTGGATTCGTGCTGGGCTGTCAGTGGTGTTGAATTCTTCAGAGTTTGTTGTGCTGTGTCTTCATGTTCTGCGCTGGGACATTGTTTTGGGACGGGTTGTGTTCTCTGTCGTGCCGTTGTCTTCAGAATCTGCGTGCCATCGTTTCGGCTCTTGTGGACATTGCTGTCATCGTCTGCGACGTCGTGAGTCTGGTGACGCTTATCGGTCCTCTGGGCGCTGCGGAGTGGAGAGAAAAAAAACGCCGGTGGCTAAGTAGTAGGCCTATATATTATATGCTTGTATGTGTGGTGTCTAGTCCCCGTACAGAGAGTATTGTGCTGTGTGTTGTTTCATCCATCATCATCAGTCGTCATCATCATAATCATCATCATCATCATCATCATCATCATCATCATCATCATCATCATCATCATCATCATCACAAATATTCTTTGATTCAATTATGATTTTGTTTCCTTATTCACTCTTTTGCTCTATTTCTCTGGGAAGAAAAGCTGGAGAGTGGGGAATGGTGGTTGGTGTCCTAAAAACATCATAACAACACAGTCGCAAAATATAATGGCCGTTAGACATATGTAAACGGAGCCATTGCACTATACCATCCACAGTGCCGTAACGCTGCGACAGTGTGTGTGTGTGTGTGTGTGTGTGTGTGTGTGTGTGTGTGTGTGTGTGTGTGTGTGTGTGTGTACACGCAAGCGTGTACGTGAGTGCATGCTGCGAGAACTGGCTGATGCGTTGTCTGTGGGTTTTGATGCCAAATGGGCAGAGAATCCCCTGGGTATCAATGAAAAACAATCCATGCCTCGCATTGTGACGTTGTCACCCTGCGATCACCAGTGGCCCATATGTTTGACATGGGTGATGCTGTGTGTAGGATGATGGACATGTGCAACGATTGCCTCTGAAATATTCAACGACTGTGTTAATGAGGGGGGCGTATCCCAGTATTGTGAGAAGTGGATGTCACGTGTGTGTGACCTTTAACCTCCATATAATTTGTGGAAAAGCTTGTAGTGCATTGGATTATGAGTATTGCGGCTTAAGTATGTTTATGTGCATCAGATTTTGAATGAGCATTTGGGACCATAAAGACAAGTCTGACTTTGTGATCCGATTATGTTTGATCAGTTTCACATTTGTTGTCACACAGTGATGTCAGAAACATACTGATGCTAACGACAACAAAAACCTACCTTTTGATGCAGAAATGGGCATAAAATAAGCAATTGTGCGATCACCCCACTGTAAAAGACTTCTGTACCTGCAACACATGAGCATGTGCATGCAAACTCTGTGCACACTCGAGCGCGCGCTTGTGTGTGCATTTATGTGCTCACGTGCACTCATACATGTACACGCATGTATGTGGGTATGATTGTATATGGTGGCAGCAGCAGCAGCAGCGATGGATAGTAGTTCCAGCAGAAGTAGCAACAGCAGTAGCAATGGCAGCAGCAACAATTACGATAGCAGCAATTTTTTTGGCACTGCGTGAGAGTAAGGAGCAGCAACAACAATAGCAGAAGCACCACCAGCAGTGGTAGATGTAGCAGTAGTAGTGATCGTTGCAGCAGCAGCAGCAGCAGCAGTAGCAGCAGCAGCAAGAGGAGGAGGAGCAGCAGCAGCGGTAGATGTAGCAGTATAGTGATAGTTGTAGAAGCAGCAGCAGCAGCAGTAGTAGTGGTAGTGGTAGGAGTAGTAGTAACAGTAGCAGTAGTAGTAGCAGCACCAGCACCAGCATCAGTGCAAGAAGTTGCAGCAGCAGCAGCAGCAGCAGCAGCAGCAGCAGCAGAAGTAGTAATAGTAGTAGTAGTGGCAGCAGCAGCAGCAGCAGTAGAAGTCGGCAATGTCGTCGTCGTCGTCGTAATAGTAGTAGTAGTAGTAGTGGTGGTGGTGGTCGTGGTGGTAGTGGCGGGACGAAATTCTGTTTAATATGCCATCATAGACAAAAATAATTGTAGACATTTAATTAAGGTTATTTTTGTATTACATTGTGATGATTAGCAGAAAACAGAAAAGGTGGGGAGAGGGAGGGGAGATAATTGGAGAGTGGGCAGGGGTTAAAAGGAAAAACTGCAGGGGTTAATCACAATTGCACACCTGAAGCGATCTAATGTACAATTACATGATGTCACTCAATGGACTTTGTAGAAGATAATACTTAATTGACTAAGAGGAACAACTGATAACAAATCTAAAATTCAAAGCCATCAATTCTCCTTGTGTCTGTGACTGGCACACTTTCATCAAGAAAGGGTTTATCAACTCATAACAAAAAGTGACGTGCTGAATAGTAACACCAGCATGATGCGCTTGATATATTGTGACAACTTTAAGTCCATATGTATGATGATTTGTATTTCATTTCATTCCATGCCCAGCTGACAGCAAGATGCTATATTCGTGTTGTCAACCTATTAAAACATATTTTCTTAAGCACGCTGAAAGTGCTTTTGAATATATGTTTACAAAATCATTTGTCAGACGAAAAATATCTATCTTTTAGGAATTAAAATGTTACACCTGGTGGAACATCTTAGAGCAGGATTTTCATGAAGTCTACTGTAATGTGTTTGTGTCTTGTGTCATGGAAATCCCAACACTTCAGAAGGACGTGTTTTATAGTGGGTGGTACGTCACAGGGAATGCACCACAGAGCGTCTTCATCTTACGTAAGATATGGGAAGGTTTAAAAAAGACCGGCCTGTGTGCAATCGACACAAAACTATTTCTTTTTTATGGCCACTAGAGGGAAATGGTACAATTTCTGTAAGTTTACTTCGGATTTGAGCTTTTATTATCTGCTCTGGTGATCAAGTCCTCTTGTCAGACTTTGACATAAATCTAAGATTTGGATTTAATATTGGTGTGAGGAATAGAAACCTTACTCCAGTCTTTATTTGTGGCATTCTTGGCAAGTTGATCAGCCACCTCATTGAATCAAATGCCTACAAGACTGGGAACCCAAGTAAAAACTACGTTGTAACCATGAGATTTTAGAGGTATATATTTTTTAAATCTCCAGTTGATAATGCTTAAGATTATAGCCAGTACCAAAGCAAAACGGAAGTCAGACAGAATGATAAATTGTTTATGATTTGATTTAGAGACTGCTTGAAATGTCAGAACCAATGCTGTGAGATCAGCAATGTAGATGGAGCAGACTGAAGGAAATTCTCTTGAACTTTCTGAGATGGAAAGGTTGAGAAAGAAGCAAAAAAACAGATTCTTTTTAGCTTTGGAGCCATAAGTAAAATCCTCTGAAAGGATGGAATTCTAGGATAAGATTCAGCAAAGTGCCTCGTTTGTCAGAGAACTGATGGTGTCTTTCGTAGGAGGCAAGAACAAAGCCAATTGCAGTGTGGAAAGTCCGTAGTGAATTGTCTAGAAATTTGGACTAGTCTCACACCACTTCAGGGTCGATATCTGCGTTGGAAGGTAAACAGATTCCAAGGGGCAGAATTGCTCTGGGATTTTCCTCAAAATCTCTCGTGAATTTTGGTTGCAGTACACATTCGTAAGCAGGGATTGGGGGATTCAGAGAAGAGGTTTAGACACAAGTTCAGAGAATATTTTAGACGATTGGAGAGGGATGCTTCATGGCGTCTACATGTGCACTATTATAAGCAGTGCAAAATGCTCACAGAGTCACATCCCTTTATTGTGTATAGGATCCACAGTTCTGTGGTAAGAGAATTTTACAGAACTACCCATGACACAGTAGTCACCTTGTGTAGAGAAAATCAGAGCCATGTTAAGATGGAGAGGAGCTTCCTTATCAGTACCCCCATATTCATGTGTGTGTGTGTTGTGTGTTCTTTCTGAAAAAAAGAAAAGAAAAAAAAGGAAATTCTGAGTGAAACCTTTGAAGCTGAGGTTTTGGTCGACAAAATTCCCAACAGTTAGAATGGATGATTCATCCAGACGAATTTGGGAGTCATCAGAATTTTGTAAAGAGATGTGAAAGTGGATACATTTAGGTTTTTGTTGTTGAACATGTCCGTTATATAGAGGGAAACTGGCTCTGAAAACCTAGGATATATAATCAACAATAGTACATTTTCCACATGGTGTTATACGCTGTCGCTAGGCCAGAAAAGCTACATGTTGATTGTTCATAAATGTGTTGCAGATAGTGATTTCAAAATGGAAATCTATAGAATTGTTCTTGTGCTTATGGAAACAATACTGGTCTTTGGCCAAAGGCCATCAGTTTCCAGCTTCCACTATCGAGAGTTGACCTTCTTGTCTGTTAATTTACAAGATTGAAGCTTACTGGTCAGAGCTATTGGACGATGATACGTAGGACTGGTCGAGTGTTTTCTAGATTTGGAAATCTGAATAATGAGAGCTTTCTAGAAAGAGAGCAGGGAGTATCCTTTAAGCCCGATAAGACTGACTTTCAGACAAAAATACAGACAGTTTCTTGAGACGTTTCAACTGTTAGAAATGGAAATCATAAAGGCACCGTTCTTTTGTTTAGAGTTTTAAAACAATTCGAAAATAGTTATTTCCATGCAAATAGTTCTGTGAAGACTACTAGTAGTCTAAAACAACCAATGCACGAGTGTACCAAGAAAGATATGGAGGTATGCTGGGGACCTATAACTCGGACAACACCGGTATGGCCCTGAGAAGAGAAGACATCTTCCAAAGGAGAACCCTGGACAAAGTATCTACAGTACCCAAAAGAGGACTGTGCCCATTAAAATGTCCAGTATCAAAACAGTTTGAGAAAGTTCTTCAACTGGGTTGACCAACTATATTCAACTGACAAACGCAGATGTTGTTAGAGATATAAAGAACAAACAGTTAAAAGTTTTGTGTAGGATTATTTTGTCAAGTAAATCTTGTAAAGAGGTATTTAGATCAACAGGGCAGAACAACAGAGACATTGAGAATATCCCTACATGCCGTTCTAAGAGCAATGGGTTTGCTTGTTTAGAAGAGTTTCTCATGGTCAGAAAAAGGAAGGTCTTCTGGTTTTGAATGTTTGTTTCCCGCAGAGCTTTGACAATTGGCTCAAGGTTATGACACAGAAACAGCAGTTCCTGGAAGTTTGAACAGTCCGCAGATGTTTCAGTAGAGTACTGTTTTATCCATCATGATGATGAAATAACAGCGGTAGACATCACGCTTCATCTCCATTTCTTCATCAGATTGTAGTGAAAAATATTTATTTCGTAATCATACACCTGTGTTTTTTTTTCTTTTTGTTTGTTTGTTTGTTTGGTTGTTTTTTTTTTGTTTGTTTGTTTGTTTTGTTTTTGTTTGTTTTTTAGCCAGGAAGGTCGTTGTGGCTGTCTGTGAGTGTGATCACGTCTAACCAGCGCGTTGGATTATGCTGGTCAGACATCTGCTAGGTTGTAGACATGAGACCCTCTTCTTAAATTTTCTCATTTTAGTCATTAATTTATCTATCCTTTAGCTTTAAATAGTGTGCAGTGTGGTCTTAAAACGTAGTGGATCAGGTGTAACATATATGGACTAGTCTGCACGCAATAACACCTCCTTGATGGAACTGAAGCTAGGTATGTGTGTGCGTGTGCCTGTAGATGCGCGTGTGTATGCGTGTCCATGGTAATCTTTCACGTTGAAATTTTCTAAGCAAGTACAAGAATCAGAGTGATCAAACTCAGCAGAATGACAATGAGTAGATCTTTCCAGCTATTTGACTGGTACGATGTAACTGATTCGTAGTGGCCATAAATCTGAGATGAACATTTTGAGAAATAAGTTTCATGTCACAACTGAATCCATTAAACTTTTGATCATTTACGATGGTTGCTTTAAACGCAGATAAAGGATATGCTTAACTATGTTATATCCAAATAAAGTGCTAAATATTAAGTTACGTTTTGTGAGGATTGAACCATTCAATGTGACGTCTCCAGGCAGAGGTGAAGAAAGATATGGACGCATTTCAACATAACAAACCAAACTAGACCATTTATAGATAAAGTTTCTCAAACATAGATAAGTAAGACACATAGATTTATGATTTATGATGGACTAAGCAAGTGAAGCAACAATCAGATTAAAAATCAAACAACCCTACTAATGTCCACTGGCCCAAATCTTTATCAAAAACTGAATACGTGATGCATTTCTTGTTGTTGCCAATATAGTACAGGATCGTCTCTATTCCTGGGAAAGTTTGAAGTAAAAAAACACGACGCCCATATTACGTGAGAAAAAGTGTCATGTGTTCAACATTGTTAAAGATGCAGTTTTTGAAAATATGTGGGCAATAAAACAAGAGGTTTTAAGAATATGAAACCGAGAATGATATGGGGAGGGCAGGTGGGGGGGGGGGGGGGGGATTCAGAAGGGTAAAATGGTGAAGGGGTGAGGCGAGGGGAGGTGAGGAAGAGGGTAAAATGTGAGTGAGGTGTGAGTTCATGAGGAGGGGAAGGGAGAGGGACATCTCTATTGGGTGCTACACATGGTAGCCGTGTAATCTACTGCCTGCTGTCAGGGTCAGGGCACTGCTGCTGTCTTATTTGTAGGTGATTGAAGAAAGTAGGTGAGAGTGAGATAGGAACAGCAGTGGAGGGGAGGAGATGAAGCAATGGGTGGGGAAGGGGAACGTTATTGTGGTACCACAGGAATGAAACCCATCAGAATAAGACTGCTGGTTTGGTACTGTGCTGGCAGCATCACATTTCTGGCAGGTAAAATATCTTTTAGGTGCCAAGCAAAACCATGGTCACCATGTAGCCCCCCCCCCCCCCCCCCCCCCCCCCCCCCCAGGACTCAACCTAAGTGAATCCACAATGTACTTTAGGGACCACTGAAACGTTTCTGGTTGTTCCCAAGAAAATAACTTATTTGGACTGAGTTATGGCCCTTGATTTAAGGGTTACCCCCTTGTATGCTGACCACAATTATCAATTTCAATCAAATGTAGCTCATGTGAATGATCAGAAATCCATGTTTCTGTTACTTTTGTAACTAAGTCAATGACTTGCTGTCTTTAAAAAGCCTTTTGTGTAGTCCAAAATAGTATATCTTGGCTTCAGGGATGTATCTACTGAAACCGTCATTTTCACAATACGGACTGAATGTCATCTGCTATACATTGAAAATAATAGAAAGCAGGGCTTTTGGTGGGTTGTTTTCATACACAACAATGCCTTTGGGTCATTAAGGCCCAAATAGGGCTTCCTAGTCTCGTTTTTTATAGGTACAAAATTAAATATATCTCCTATACCCCCTAAATATGCGATTTCGACAAAAACGACACAACACGTTTTAAACAGAACAAAATTGCTGTTATTTGCTACAAGCATCGTTGTAAAATAAAATGAATATATTGTAGTGAAATACAACACTAATAATAGTAATATGAAAGAATTTGCTGTTCTAGATGTTGCGATTATTTTCAATAAATAACGAATTTTCTACATTATATATGTACATGTATAATAGTAGCACTACTACTTGGAAATCGCATCCATTTGCATCTTAACCAAACAATGGTTTGATTTGTATTCCTAATGTTCTTTGTTGTGTTTGTTTTTGTGTATGCAGGTAAATAAATCATCTGGTGTAATGATCAACTGAACATGGCGGCAAGAAAGCGAAAACATGAAGACAGCCCTGTTGATGAAGTGTGTGTCATTTATTTCAGCGATTCTAGCAAGAGATCATTTGTTCACCTCTCTGACTGTAAAGGACCTCAGAATAAACTGATAAAACTTCAAGACATTTGCAAGAAAAGACGATCGCAGCCAACTGGATTCTCCATATTGGATGGAAGAGGCTTGCAACTGCGTTCCAGATGATTTACGGCCAGAGTACGGCTACCATCGTGACTGTTACCAAAGGTTCACTAAAAAAAAAACTTGATTGACTGGAATCGTCTTCAGAATCACAAACAATACCTCTAGAGCAAAGACAGGCTAGGCGTTCTTCTGACTCAGTGGAAACAATTATCTTCAAACCAGACTGCATATTTTGTCACAAAGAGGACAACTGAACCTACATCCAAGTTTGAACGTGAAGGATGGAGCACAGTTCTTAAAGTTGCTGAGCACAAAAAAGACGAGAAACTATTGTGCAGAAACAGAGAATTTGACGTGTTTGCCTGTGAAGCACAGTATCACCCTTCCTGTCGTAAGAAGTATGTCGGAGATCCTGCAGCATGGCAGAGTAAAGACGGTGCGTCAAAGAGAGATCAGGAAAACCTGGAAAAGTCACACAAGACAGCATTTGACAGAGTCTGTTTAAGAATTGAAAGAGAGGTGTTTCAGCAGCAGAAGATAATTATTGAGACTGTCAGACCTGTGTGATAATATATCTCTGCCTTAAACGAGACAGACCACCCAAATACACATTACAGGGCTGAAAAGCTAAGGCGGAAGTTGGAGAAGAGTGAGACATACGGGCACAGATTGTCATTTGCTTCACCTCACAGAAAAGGTGGGAGTTTCAGTCTTTGCTTGTGTACAGTTCAGAAATGAAAACTGACAGAGTTGTCATTCTCGTGTACGAGCTTGGTTCAACCGACATGCTGAAAGGTGTTGCCCTATATCTATGGACAGTAATTACAGAGGCCTTCGAGAAATCAGAAAGTTTGCCATGGCACCAACAGATGAATTTCTACAGCAACGTAATATCCTACCACACGATCTTCAGAGATTTCTTAACTATCTCTTGGCTGATTTTGCGAGATGGTAAGTGGTTTCTCGTTCTTTGTTCTCACTGTCTTGAATGTTATTTGTTTTTGCCTGAAGAAGGCCCAAGAGGTCGAACAGCATTGTGTTTTCCCCTGTATGTGTTTGTCTGTGTCCTTGGCGGTATCTAACCCCCTCTCTTTCTAAATTTTGCTTCATTTTCCGCCGTCAGTGACTCCTTTTTTGAAACTAAATATTTCAAGCCTTCACTAAGAACTGGCAAATGCGCGACCATCTGTAGGAAACGCCAACCCCATTAGCATTGACCCTAACTTCCATTTAACAAGTCGAACATACCTGATTATCACAAAAACTATGCTGTGAGTCTCTCTTTGACACTGTGGGGATGTTTCCAGGCTGGCAAATAACCTCGACCATGAACTGAAGTGTCGTATTGGGAAAGCAACATCAGCATTCAATCAGCTGAACAAAGTATGGAACAGCAAGAAATTCTCCCTTAGAATCAAATTGAAATTTCATAACTCCAGCGTGATTTCACGTGATTTCAACGCTGTTTTATGGCTGTGAAACCTGGCAACTGAAGACCACCAATGAGAAGAAACTCGCCGCTTTTGATACTAAGTGCCTATGTAAGATATCGGGCATCAAATGGTCACACTTTATACCAAATAAAGACGTCAGGGAGAGGTCCAAACAGCTCCCCGTGTCAACCATCGTCTGCAGACGGCGCCTCCACTGGCCGGGTCATATCTTAAGATTACCCTCTGCAAGACCTGCAAACCGAGCCATTAAATGGACCCCAGCAGGCCAGAGAAAAAGCGGACGACCCAGGATGAGCCGGCGACAGACAGTGGAGAGAGACCTCAGACTCATTGACAGAGGATGGAGTGACACTACCAAACTGGCTGAGGACCGTGCACAGTGGAGCGCCGTGACTGCCTCATGCGTCGCAAGACACGGGAGCATCTAAGTCTAAGTAAATTAATAGAAACTGAAAGGAAATCCTCGCAAACATACTGACAACAAAACGCGGGTGAGAAGCTGTCGGGTAAACAGGGCAACAGGTGAACAGGTAAACTTACACCATTTCAGAACTGTCCCCACAATTTGGGACTAGACAAAAATGGTCCATCACGATGTCCTGTATTTTGTTTCTTTTGTGTTTCCTAAGTGAACACTGTTCTGTATATCGTGTTAGTGTTTGTTTGTTTTTTCATGTAAAGTTCGTTCAGTTCTATTCCCTATAACTTTTTCAATTACTATATTCATGATTTTGTATTTTGTTTGTCAACCTTTACATTAGAAGAAAGAGTTTAAAACGGTTTAAAAAGTTAAAATCTGGTGACTTACCAAACACGTTTTAAAAAAATCGTATGATGATATTATTGTGACACTGCAGAGGAAATCATTTTTGTTCTTTGTGTGTTTGCAGAATTTTGTTGATATTGTGAAAAATACTTCCCTTCAGATACATAGTGCCCTGTGAAAAGATTACCGGATACTGTTGTAAAAGTTGTAGTGAAGTTTGTCTTTTTTTTCAGTTGAATTTCTAATTGTGTGTCCACAGAGGACATTGTGTATGAAACGTGTGATGCTTGGGCGTCCCAGCAAAAATGTCAGTGTTAAAAGACCATTTAGCAATCCAATGCTCTACTGACAATGTTGTTTAAAGACAGCAGTGACTAAACAATAGGCCAGCAAAACTAGTGGCTGATAGGCAGAATCTAAAGCAAGAATTGCACCTGAGAAGGAAAAACTCACAGTTCAAAAACAAATTGAACAATTTGAACAACAGCAGTTAAGGGAAGACCCTGAATATGAATTGAAGAATTTAAAGATTACAAAGCAAGGCCTCTTCTATCAGTCATGACCTTTCTTCCTTTTAGACCGTAGACCCCAAATTGCTTGTTGCTGTCCTCTTTGTAAAGAAGACTCATAAAGAGATTGATGCCGTCATGATCTGATGCGAAGTCCATTTTACATTGTGTAGGTGGGACTGCGACCAATGGCCTTCCATTTTGTGTCCTGTTTGAAAAAGTCCAGCCCTCTTCTTCTATCATCCCTGTGTGTATCTAACCCTGTCCCTATGATGCCCTTAACCAAAGCTTTCTTACCACGTTCCAATATACAGCTCATGCCTTTCATTCATGGTTTTGCCAGGCGGATCCAGACTCTAGAGATTCATGCCCTGAAGCAACATGGACAAGATTAGACCCCAAGTAAATCAGAGAGTGCACATATTAGTGCAATTTCCCCCAATTTTTATACAGGGTAATTGATATGTTTACTCCAAAACGGTTATTTTAGAAAATAACACTAAGATACTTAGCTTCCTGGCTTGCGTACATCACAGTATCATCAACCCTTATTGTGACAGCTTCTCAGCCTTCAAACGCCATAGTTTTCCCTGTAAACACAGCAAAAACCGTTTTGTGTACAGACAAGTCAGACTCATTTGCTTTCATATGATGAAAAGTATTGTGAATTAAATCTTGAAAATATTTCAACTAAATCTTGAAAATATTCATTGATATTATTTCTTTTGTTTTATTTTTCGAAAGAAAAGTATATGGTTTTTTTTCCAGAGAGCAACGTCATTGTCATAAAGAGTCAATGTGGTACCTTTTTGTATTACCCTCTTTAACACGCTGAGCTGTTAAGAAGTTTGTTATTACTCTTCAAACTTCTTTCTTCGGATTTGTTCAACCAGAGATAAATGCTGAGTTCAGTTTTATTCATTAAATCGAAAGTATCTGCAAATAATTTGGCAATTTTCTTAAATATCCTTTAAGATTTGTTGTTAAGATGTAAAACAGGCTGAGGAAGATTGTATGTGCCCTTGATTTGTTTTAAATTTTTTCCCCCATGATTTTAAAAAAGTGCATCTGCATTTGTTCAAACAAATCACCATCAAATTGCCATTATACTGTTTTAAGAAACAGCTACTGATATGCTGTCTTTACAATCAATTTTGAATTTACTGCAGATGCACTCACGCACGCACACACACACACACACACACACACACACACACACACACACACACCACACACACACACACACACACACACACACACACACACGCTCGCGCGCGCGCGCGCACATGCGTGCGCGTGAGCACACATGCGCCACAGCAGCAGAATCAATAACAACTACAACATTAAAAACAACAACAAAATTAACCTAGACCTTACTTGAAATCTTCATTTCTAGAGTTGGTCAGACCCACATATACATCACGAGCTCGGTTGCGTGCCCATACCACGTGTTTGACGGCCGCCATTTCCTTGTTGGAATTAAAACTGGCCAGATAGCCACCTTCCTTGCCACACGTTGTTTTAGCCTCGAAGTAGGTCAGTGGCTTCGCTGGCTGGGCCAGTAGATAACAGCGACCCTCCACAAGAAATCTGCCATGTTCACACAGTTCATGGTGACACTGGTTTTCATCTTGAGCCGAGTCACATTCAACGATCAGATTGCAGGAGAGGTGAGGTTGAAAGTCAGTCCAGCATGGTCCAGAACAGTTCCACGTAATATCAGACACTTTCCGGGGATGGAAGATTGCTGTGTGGTACAGGGTCACACACAGATACACACACACACACGCACATGCACACGCACACGCACACACACACGTATGCACGCACGCACGCATGTGCACGCGCGCACACACACACACACACACACACACGCACACGCACACAGACGCATGCACGCACACACGCATGCGCGCGCACACACTCTCACACACACACACACACACACACACACACACACACACACACACACACACACACACACACACAAATAAACACAAAATACTCTATTTATGACTGCTGTGATAATATTTTGATATTGTGCAGTCTCATGGTCGCCCAAAAGGCTGTATGTCACACCCTGTCGAAGGCGTTTTTCAAATCAGAGTTTGGTACAGGTTATGCTGGTGCTAATAATATCTGTCACACATTATCCTCAGTTTAAGAATCTGTTAGGTGGTACTGCACCTGCTCTAAACCCTGCCGGTTCTTCAGCAATGATCTTTTCTGCTTGCGGCTTCAGTCTGTTAAAAAGGATTTTTAACATCACCTTGCTTGAGTGACTAGTCAGATTGATGTTTCGGTAAGATTAAAAGTTGTAAATTGCCTTTCTTGGGGAGAGTGGTGATCAGGGATTGGGTCCATGGTGTTGGCCACTCACCAGTTTGTTACAAATGGCTGTGAAGGCGTTGATCATGGCATCTGTTCCTTCCTCCACTGACTCTGATGGTATGTTGTCCATCCCCCTGGTTTTCCCAGTTTCAAAGACTTAACTGCTGCTTCTACTTCTTCATGCAGTGTGGATAAGCTGTCACTGTCTGTTATTGGGGGGAACATTCAGGACTTGTGGGTGTGCTGTTGTGATGAAGGTGTATAATTCGGAGCAGTATTCTGTCTAACGGTTGAGAATGGCGTGGCCTTCTGTGAGGCACTCCCTGACTCGTCCTGAATGGAGGAAACTCGTCTTCAATCAGAGGTTGTCAGGTCTGTGACAAGTTGGTATGCTTTCCCACTGTTGTTCTTCTGTAGGCTGTCCTCTATGTCTTAGCACTGCTCCTCTACCCATGTGTCCTTTGCTTTCTTCATATTTTCCTTTATCTCTCTGCTAACTGCTCTATACCGTTTTGATCCATCTGCTTCATTTTTCCTGTTCTTCAGTTCTCTCCTCTTTTCTCACAAGTCAAGAACATCTGCAGTGACCTAACGCGTTTTGACAGGATGATGTTTGCCAAAGGTCTCACTGGCAGTTTCAGTCACCGCAGTGTTGGAGGTGTTTACAAGTATGTCAACGTCAGCATCTTCTTCCACATCAAGGATGGAGAATGCTGTAAATGTTCTGCCTATCATGGCCTGAATGGCCTCTGGTACCTCAGGGTTCTTCAGCTTTTCGAGGTCAAATTTGAGCCGAGTGCTTCTGTATGCTGATTGTCTGCAGACGTAGTTGGAAAGTCATCATCAGCAAGTCAGGGTCATTTCTCCCGGGAAGCTTCGTGTCTTCACGATGTTTACGCTTGACTGACACGTCTCTTCACCATGATATAATCAATCTGGTTGTGGCATTGTCATTGGGCTAGCTGTACCATGTCAATAAATGTTATGCTTTGTTGTGTCCAGGGGTTTGCCATTATAAGGTTGTTGGAAACTCTAGTAGTCTGAGGCCTCTGTCCTTCATCTCGCTGTTTCAAATTTTCCCGCATGTGCCCCTCCAGTTCTTGAAAGCCTCTTTCTCTGTCTTTGCATCCAGTCTTATTGTACTACTTCGATGTCTTTCTTGGGAACTTGATCTACGACTTCCTGTAGTTGGTTATAGAAGTCTCCTACATCGTCACCACTGTACTCTGAAGTAAGGGCCTGCGCTTGTATGATGGTCATGTTAAAGAGGGTTGCCATTAGTTTTGCGAGCCTGCTTGAAACTGACTGGCACCTCATGACAGCGTTGACCATGTATTTGTGAACGAGGAACCTACACATCGCACGTGTTTGTTCTCTCTTAAACCAAAGTACGACGGGATGGGTGAACGTGAAGGTAAATGTGTAAGGATGTTATTTTGCAATGAGTGTACGGGGCCTACACTCGTCCAAGAATACTCACAAGCTGGATAGTCTTCGCTTGAAGGAAACAGCCAGGCTTCACGCCCCAGTTCTGCAGTGATGAGGAAGATCTACAACATCCAACGTCAGTGGGAAGGGTCGTCAAAACTCCCCACCGGCAACAGCCGTGTCAACACAACCCTCATTCCCCCTTCAGCAGCGACAGAAGGGAAGGCTCGGCACTGCTGGAGGAAGCCGCGGGTCTGCAGAACAAGCAGTTTGTTTGTAGGGATGCTGTTCTCTCTTTTCTCTTCGTCATGTTTGGAGACGGAAGAAGTCGGCAACTGAAATCTTGTCAAGACTTTACACTTCTGAAGGATTTTAACGAATTTGGAAAAAAAAGGCTAATTTAAAGGAAAGTGTGTTGGTAGTGTGAACACACACACACACACACACACACACACACACACACACACACACACACACACACCACACACACACGCACGCACGCACGCACGCGCTCGGGCGGATTGCTTTTCTTGACTGACAAATCCAAGTTGTTTTTTCCTCTCAGGTATTTAGTGAGCATCGTTGCCCTGACATGAATTTCTATTCAACGCTAGAAGTGATATTGGTCTGAACTGGTTGATGTCACCACACGTTTTGCTCTTTGGGAACGTACACTTCATCAGCTACCAACCATTGGTGGTTGATCTTCATGTTCTTCTACGTTGGTCTTATCAGACTGTGAATCTGCACACAAGTATATAGGGACGCTACTTATAAACCAGATGGGCTATTTCATTTAGTCTGATGAATAATTGGCACCAGCTATTTAACTACTGATCTTACTTCCTCCAGTGTTGGCTGCTAGTCTTTTTCTCTGGCTCTGCGTATTGCATCTGATTTGAAGTGGTGCATCACTCTGAGGACTGGAATATGTTCTGAGATCCTGCTGATATATTTGTCTACTGTCAGTGGTGCTTGTTTTGTGTTGTTTCCTGGCGAAATGGAAAGGAGTCTCTGAAGGAACTCCTGGGTTTTCCCTTTGCTCCTTCTCCTGCTTGCTGATTCTGTGTTGCTGAAGGCATCGTGCTGTGCTTTCTCCCCAGAGCTTCTATTGTCCTTTGTTCCCAGGTTCTGGAACGGCCTTCTTTCGTTTCAGCTTCTCCTTTTTCTTTCAGATTTTAGCCATCTCTCAATATAATAATAATAATAATAATAAATCGAGCTTATATAGCGCTCTTCGATGAGAGAAGACTCATCCTCAGAGCGCTTTACAATACAGGAAAAATAAAAGTTTCCATTAACATTGCACAATATTGGGAAAAAGGCATCAAAACAATAGGTCACAAAGCAAGCACTAAAACAGATGCACAAGCCACATCCCCCTCTCCCACTCTATCCTCCCCCCCCCCCCCCCCACACACACACACCGCCACCCCACACACACGACATTATATGAACAACGCTCGACAAGAATTTGGGAATAGAAGAAAAGAACCAACCCCATCCCCACCCCCACCCCCACCCGCCTCCAATTTCGTGAACACTGCACGGGATACAATATAAAACATGCAGAAGGAGCACCCACCCACACACACACACACACACACACAAAGGGCAAACTCAACACGAAGCAACAAAAACCCACGCGCGTAAACGCATACACACGAATACACACACACGCAAAAGCACACAAGCATTCAGGCACGGAAGCGCGCGTGCACATACAAGAGGCGAAAGGATGGAGAATGCATGGGAAACACGCATTAACTCGTACGCTATGAAGAAAGACAAAAAGACTTCTGAAAGAGATGCGTTTTGAGACCAGATTTGAACGCAGAGAGAGTCTGTGAAGAGCGGAGCTGGGAGGGGAGGGAGTTCCAGACAAGGGGGCTTGATAACTGAAAGAACGTTGGCCAAAGGATTTCAGTTTCATGCGGGGAAGCTTGAGAAGTTTGTCACTGCTAGAGCGGAGAGTGCGAGAGGGTTGATAAGTGACAAGTGTGTTGGAAAGATAAGCAGGCAATGGCATTTAGATTTTTTTTTTTTTTTTTTTTTCACCTTCTATGAAGGTTCTTTTCTTTGAAGAAGAAAGCAGGTTACATCATTATGATTCACATTCACTCAAAAGAACAACTGGCATATTTCTGTACATACAAACACATGCACAAAAAACAAACAATACAACAAAAACTACATCACATGCATGAAACAAAAGTGTTGTTAGGAGAAGTAAGACCAAAAGGTAGAGGAAGAGAAAAGAAGCGAGAGAGAGGAAAGAGAGGAAAAGTGAACAACAGAGGGGAAAAAGAAAAGGGATGCTGCCCAAACAGAGTAACCAAAACATAACAGTCAAACAGGAAGTTAAGCAATAAGTCAGCATCCACAGTGAGTGAATAAACAAGTGGATAGCCTTAAGTTCTTTTAGATGGTATAGTGTTAACTATGTTGTTAATCACAGACTATAATAGTATAACCTCATTTAGCCAAGTCCTGATGAAGCCTTATTTAACCAAGTCCTGATAAGGAAGCCAATCCATCATAAAAGTGTCTAGTTTATTAGTCACAACACTCAGATACCTTTCTGTTCTGAATTTATCTTTGAGTATATTAATAAAGATATTGACAATTGGTGCTACTTTCTTCCATTTACATTTGTAGATGTATTGCTTTGCCAAAAGTATTATCAAGTTGAGAACTCTGTCAGTTATAGTGTTTTCCTCAACCCCAAATATTACAAGAATCTCTGTAAATTGAAAATTCGCACAATGAACGCAGTTTTGAGATAAGCATCTTTGCAAATCTTGCCAAAAAGTGGTGGTCATTGGGCAGTACCATAACAAGTGGCAAATTGTTTCAGTTTCTGTTTCACATAAGGAACAGAGTGGTGAGTTTACTACATTTCTTAGGTGTAGGTATCTGTTAGTTGGTAGAATTATATGCAAAATACGTAGCTGTAACCATCTCAGTTGAACATCCGGGCTAGTTGAAATAGCAGTACGAAAAATTGTATTCCACTTAAGGTTGTCATAATGCATATTCCACTTTCTCACTCCAGCAACAGTGTTATTATTTACATTAAACCAAGACTGAACATAATGGTTGCCTTTGTGGATAAGTTGCCAGGCTTCATTTTTCTGCAGTTTATAACTTGCAGTAGGTGTTAAAGTCATCTTATTTTGAAAACTTTTTATTGCCTGAATAACCCCTCTGAATGTAACAAAGTCTGTTACTATTCCATCATATTTTCTCAAAAATGCCTCATGACTTAAAAAATTGCCCGTATCATCTAGTAAATCACTGACCACATGGATACCTCTATTGAACCATGTTTTCAAAAAAATGACATGTCTACCTTTAAGAATATTCACATTATGAAATATGAATTCTGCATTGAAAGCATCAATGCTATTAGGTAGAAGTTTTACACATAATCGTCTATAATGTTTCAAAACATCTGACCAAAATGGGTTTTTTAGCCCACGCAAAAGTACATTCACATATTCGTAGCCCAAATTCTCCAGATTTACAAACTTTGGGTGCAAATCCAGCACAAATTCTTGCATGTAAGAATCGTTATCAAAAACTCTCCTTAACCAACTAATTTTCATGGTACTCAAAAAGGAAAAAACATTCAACATTTTCAAACCACCCTCCTTGTAATTCTTGCAAGCGTTTTTCTTACTGATTTTACTTGGCTTTTCATCCCACAAAAAAGCAAAAAATAATGCGTCAAGTTGGTGTAAAAAATCATCTCCTGGATCAGGTAGGTTGAGGAATAAATACACCAGTTTTGACATTGCTAGAGTTTTTATAACTGTTATTTTCCCAAATGGAGTTAAATGTCTTTTGACCATTTTTTTAACAAACCTTTTACTTTCTGTATTTTATTATCATAATTAAGTGCTACAATTTGTTCTACATCAACAGAAAAATAAATTCCTAGAATTTTAAAGATGCCAGGATTCCAGCAAAAATTTTGATCTCTGAGGTATCTTCTTTCTGAATGTTTCTGGCTGCCAATCCAGATTAATTGAGTCTTTTCTTTGTTGATTTTTAGCCCAGAGATATTAGCAAATATATCTAGTGTCTTTATGGCTTCTTTTAAAGAGTCTTCACTTCCATCAAGAAATAGGGAAGTATCATCAGCAAACTGTGAGAGAAGTGCGTCTATTTCATTGATTTTAATACCTTTTATTCTGTTATTTTTCCTGATCATTATAGACAAAATTTCAGCACAGATTAGGTATAAATATGGTGAAAGTGGGTCTCCTTGACGAGCACCTCTACAAATTTGAAACCAGTCTGAATAGTGGCCATTTACTGACACGCATGTATTGATATTGTTATAAAAAGTTTCGATCCACCTCTTTATATCTTGACCAAAATTGAATGCCTCTAATGCTTTGTTCAAGAATTTCCAGGAAACACTGTCAAAGGCCTTCTCAAAGTCAACTAGAAGCAGAAGGCCAGGGATGTTTTCGTTATGTGTATGTAACAAAGTATCATAAACAAGTCTAATATTTTCTCCTATGTAACGCCCTTTCATGAAGCCTCTCTGATCAGAGTGAATAATCTTTGGCAACACTTCTTTGATTCTGGTGGCAATACAGGCAGATGCTATTTTGTATGATGTGTTTAGTAGAGATATAGGTCGCCAATTTTTCAACAATGTTTTGGTTTATCTTCTTTTGGAATGCAGGTGATTATTCCTTGTCTCTGTGTAATTGACATCTGACCAATCGAAAATCCATAATTAATAGACCGAACCAAAAAATGACCAATGTCTTTAAAGAAAACCTTGAAGAATTCTGTTGTATAGCCATCAGAACCAGGACTTCTATTATTTTTCATTTTTCTGAGTGCATCATAAACCTCACCATGTGTGACAATTCCTTCCAACATTTCACATTCATCATCATTCAGCACGGGAGCATCATGTATTAGTGTAGACAGATCAACATCAGCAGTTTCCCTCTCACTGTACAGGTTTTCGTAAAAGTTTGAGCTTCTTTCAAAATTTCCTTTTGCTCAAAAATTATTTCACCATTATCTTTCTCCAAAGAGTGCATAGCTCTTTCGACATATTGACGGTTTTCTAAATTACAGAAGTATTTACTTGGTTTTTCTCCATTTTGAATCCACTGGACTCTAGACCTCACAAGCATACCTTCTAATTTTTTATTTCGTAGCTCTTGTAGTCTGTTTTTTTTCTCCTCAAGCTCACCTAGTCTTGTTTCATCTATTATTTCTTCTAATTTTCTTATTTCTTCCAACAGAGTCTCCTCCAATTTGCTCTCTTCTTTCTTCTTGTATACCGAGTAAGAAATTGTCTTTCCACGGATTTCAAGAAGCAGCATTTCAAAAAGTAGTTGGTCATTTATTGTAAGAGCAATGCACTCATTGGGTACCTTGTCTATATTATCAAGGTTGTACACTAGTACAGCATACTGTTTTTTCAATTCTGTGATAGTTTGCTTAACGAGTTCTTTGTAATTAGTATCTTTTAATAGAGAGTTGTTAAATTTCCAGTACCTTTTGCCTTGTTTGTTTTCTTTGTTGAAGTGTAGGGAAACCGCCGAGTGATCTGAACGATAACTAGGTAGTACATTAATACCGCTCACATCAATCATCAAATTTCTAGATACCAGAAAAAAGTCTAACCGGCTTTGTTTGGAAGAGTTGAACCTTCGCCATGTATAACCAGGCTTTTTGGGATATGAGTCCCGCCAAACATCAACTAGATTCAACTCCTCCATCATATCACATATAGCTTTCCTACTCCTTGGTTTGTTTGCATAACTTGCATAATTTCGTGCATCCAACTTAGGATCAAACACAACATTAAAATCACCACCAATAATAATGAATTCATTGTCAAAGGCATGTATGTACTGACTGATGTCTGTGAAAAAGGCTGGGTGGTCCCCTGAACTGGGACCATACACATTGACTAATGTCACACGCTTTCGCATCAAGGTTACATCCAACACTAAATATTGACCTGCAGGATCTCTTTCTACTCTGTGCACTTTATAGTCAAAATTATTTTTGAATAGTATCGCAACCCCATTTCTGTTTGTCTCAGTACCAGCTAAAAAGCACTCATATCCCCAGCATGATCTAATAAAGTTTTCAATTTTATATGATAGGTGGGATTCTTGAATCAGAAAGATATTACCATCTGAGGATCTCAAAAAATCAAATACATCTTTTCTTTTCTTAAAGTCATTTAGACCGTTACAGTTGCAAGTGTATATTTTGAATGTATTATTAACCATTGTGAAGTTGAATGGGTTGACACTCGTTCTCAATAGCTGACACACTACGTGAACAAAAAAAAACTCTTCCTGGTATAGGCCTAACCACTAACAGGAGATTGCATCGTTGTAAAAAATCCAAAACAACATGTAGGCCTTTTCCCAGGGCAAGAAACATCATCGTTCTGTTATGTAGACCTATTATCCTCAATAAACAATACTGAGCAGGCCTGCATTTTATTTCAATAAAAAAAACACAGCTGAAGACAGCCCAACAAAGAAGACAGTGACAGATAAAACCCCCTCCAAGTCCTTGCCAGCAAACGATCGGACAGAGAAGAGCGCAGAAAGAAAGCAAAAGCAAGAGACTGAAGAATAGCTGAAGAAACGTCCATGTTCTTCCGAACAATGGAACCAAAAAGGAATATGTATATAAACATGATGGAGACGAGACGAGTACAAATACAACACACAACATGAACAAGACACGATATACAGTCCTTTCCATTCGGTTACTAACCGCAATATTTGAAAAGTTCCAGGCTATAAAAACCAACAGATGTTTAAAGGTAATCCATATCTTTTTAATATCGAAACACACTGAACAAGCACACACAAACTTCAAAACCACAAAAATATCTCGCGTTTTCCAGCATGGCCGGAACATCAGTGACAGGGTCAAGGTCGAAGAAATAGGGCCCAGTGGACTAGTCCAAAAACCCAAGCAAAAAGCCCAACAACGAAACTTTCGGCAGAATAATCTGTTATTAATTAAAAAGAGTAAATGAACAATATCAAAATAGAATTACAATGAAAAGTATAAGCACAGTATCAATGATGACTGAACCCTTACAATATACAAGGGCAATAGCAGCAACAACAACAAAGGTTATGTCCTCAAGCCTACCGTAAAACTAGGTTAGGGGGGCATCTCCAAAGTGGAGCACTCGGTTGTAAAGAGAGACTGACAGACCGACGCAAAGACAGGCAGACAGACTGACAGAGACAGACTGCCCCCCCCCCCCTCCCCAGCAAAACATAACTCAAGGAAAAAGCCCTGAAAAGTATACAATATGCAAAACATGACTCAATGACTACACACATTTCATGAAAGTTACATAGCTTGAAAAATCCAATTCACAAATCATTAGTGTACCGTTCTGTTTACCCAGTTGTTGACAAAAGATAAACTTCTTGGTATTCAGTATTGCACATTAAACTCCAAGGAGAACAAATTTCTTTTCAAGAAGAAAAAGTTGTTCTTATTAAATGGAAGGCAAAAAGAAACGTCCTTGACACTACCGATGAAGTAATAGCAACAACAACAAATAAAAAAAATTGCTAAACCTGTCAATGTGTGAGGCAAAAAAACAACAAAAAAAAGGAAAGAGAAGGACAAAAAGTCTACAATCACCGTCTTTGCTGTTGATGAACAAGTATCTTCATGGCTTTTGCCTCACCTGGGAAAAAAGTTCCAGAACAGACAGTTCCGACATGGACCTCCGGCTGCTGGCTGTGGCTCTGTTCCCCTGCTGGTGCGGTGATCTCCCAGGAGGACCTCCGGCAGTGTCAGCCCCAGAGCCAGAGGCTCCGACAGCCACCTGAGTCTCTGGGATCATGTCCATGGCAGACATGTGACTGTCCCTGGACTCCCTGGAGCTGTCTCTCAACCCAGCCCCGCTGCTCTCCACTCGTCGCTGTTGCCTGGACAGGTCCTCTCTCCTGGTGCGTTCCCCGGAGCCCTGGGAAGACTGGCCTGCCCACTGCCTCCTGCGCCTCTGGTCCCCACGCAGGTTGTACAAGTCGTCAATGGGGGCCACCTCCCCGGAGTGGGCCTTCATGAAGACCCGGCCGTTCCGTGTCCAGGCCTGCTGGCAGACGTCGCGGTCATCCTTGACCGCCATTAGGAGAGCATAGGCTCTGGGGGTCAAATCCTCAGCGATCACCAGGCGTGTGCCACGAAGTTTGCGACGTGAGTATATCACTTGGTCTCTGGTGCGCCTGGAGATGAACCGCACAATAATGCTACGGGGGGTGTCTCTCTGCTGCCTCCTCCCCAGCCTGTGCACAGCCTCTATGTCCTCCCTCTGGACCTTCACCTGGAGCTTCTTGTTGAAAAGGTCCAACACTGCCTGCTCACAAGCCTCCTGTGTCTCATTTGCCTTCTCTTCCACTCCAAACACACGCAGGTTGTTTCTTCTGTGGTATGCAGCTGTGTCCTCACTTTTTCTGTCAGCAAGCTTAGCCAAAACAAAGTCATTGTCACATTTCTGGAACAGATCTGTCTCCCTCTCCTTTGCCTTAGCCAACTCTGTTCTTAAACTGTCATTTTCCTGTTCCAGCTGGAAGACCTTACTACGCAGCTCCTCAACAGTGTCTGTCAGTTTCACTAATCTTGCACCATTTGCACCTATCTCACTCAACACCACATCTAGCTTCCTCATCAGTTCAACATTTGAGACACTCTTTTGATGGGAGATAACTTCTTGCTCTACTTCAATGCTACCATCTAAAGGATGGTGGTCTCCCTTGGCAGCCATTGCTTCCGCTCTGTCAACAAACGCGAACTGTTTCAGTGTTTCCCTGACAGATGTCGGCGTGTCAGGTTGGCAAGCTTACTTTTCTTTGGTGTTGTAGGAGTAGCTGATAACCGAGAAGTGTCAGATGCACTGGTGTTAGGCGAACTTTCGCTTTCACTGTGCTTAGCTGCCTTTCTTCTCCTCTTTCTACTTCCTGGTCTGGTCATACCAGCTACCAAAACAAAACATAACGAAGTCCTGCCACGGTCATAATCTGCCGATTTTCTGCCTGGAACTTTGTGTGCGGCTACACAGACATCTTAGTAAACGTTTGGAGATGACTAATTCGCTTTTAATAAACTCAAAATGACCATTTCACCAATTAGCACAGCAGTACTCCAAATCGCGTGTGTGCAGCCGCTATGAGCGGAGTTCACCCCTCCGGCATTTAGATTTTTAGGAAGGTCTTCATTTTGGTTTGTTTAACACCATAGGCGTCCTGCAGCTTCTGTATACAATGTGTCTAAATGTTGCAGGTTTGGGATCTAGTGTGCTCTATAGTATCAGCGCACCCACGTTTGAATGAGAGAGAGAGAGAGAGAGAGAGAGAGAGAGAGAGAGAGAGAGAGAGAGAGAGAGCTATCTACGTTAAACCCACCTATCCATACATCTTTCTGATCATCTAAGTTCGATCGATCCATCCACCCATCTGTCTGTCTGTCTATCTATCTGTCTATCTATCTATCTATCTATATATTTTTTAAACATTTCTTCTGTTGTGACTGCATAAGGCAGATTGACGATTACTTCCCATCAGAAACCTTTGTTAAGACTGATGCTTGTGTGAATGTGCTTATGTTTCATGGAGATTCTTTTAACAAGAAATTAGCATGCTGAGTCATTGGAGAAAATCAACATTCTACAGTCTTCAATCAAACAAGATCAATTTAAAGGAGCCAGAAAATACCTGTGTCAGATCTGTCGCATTCCGAAGATGAAGAAATTGATATCTTTGACTCAAAAATCATTCCGTGGCCATATTCACAGCTGTTTGTCTTATAAGTGAGGAACTGTTGTAGGGAATGAATTGTTGAGGCCATAAATGTGAGAGTTTATTGTCGTGCATGTGAGTGTGTCTGTGGCAAGACAGAATGTTTGAATATCGGAGTGTGTGTAATTTCACCTTCATGAATGTAAACGTGTTAGATAATTTATGTACACAGAAATATCAGGGTCAGAAATGGAAATCATTTTCCACACAAAGAAAACTTTACTGCACAGTAAAAATGAAACCTGGATTAAGAATACAAGCAGGAATTCAACTTTTGATGTCACAATGGGATCACATGATGGTGCCGAAACTTGCGAACTTGTCGGACTATTCATGTTATCTAATATTCAGAAAAAAACTTGGAAAACAAACTGGACTGTACAGGAATGACGGCCTTGCCGCTCTGAATGACAACCCTAGGAATATTGAAAATAAGAAGAAAGAATTGTGTAAACTTTTCCACAACCAAAACTTAAAAATCAGCATAGAAGCAAACAAAAAGATAGTGAACTATTTAGACATAACGTTAGACCTCAACCAACATTTTCATTTTTACTGTGCAGTAAAGTTTCTTTGTGTGGAAAATGATTTCCATTTCTGACCCTGATATTTAACATGCGCGCTGGTGACCTACTCGTTTTTTGAGTGAACCAGTGTTTTAGGAAGAAGAAGAAGAAGAAGAAGAACACACATATAAACCATACAAGAAACCAAATGATACGCCTGTCTATGTAAACATCAAAAGCAATCACCCACCCTCCATACTGAAAACAATACCCAAAAGCATAAATAAAAGACTATCCAATTTGTCATGTAGCGAAACAGTATTCAACAATGCTACAGCTGAATACCAAGAGGCGTTACATAAAAGTGGCTACAATTACAAACTATGATACGATCCAGACAACGATACAAAAAGATGCAGAAAGAACAGGAAAAGGAATATCATATGGTACAATCCCCCATATGATGCAAGAGTTAAAACAAATGTAGGGAAAGAATTCTTTAAAATCTTGATATCATCTTTCCCCAGAGACCATAAATTATTTAAGATATTCAACAAAAACAACATTAAATTATCATATTCATGTATGCCGAATCTTAAAAATGCCATCGATTCAGCAAACAAAATGAAAAGCAGCACAGAGAAAAAGGAGGGTAACGAAAGGAAATCTTGTAACTGTACCAAAAACGAACAGTGTCCCCTAAGCAACAAATGCCTTTACAACAACATTGTGTAACAAGCCACTGTAACATCAGAGAACACAAAAGAAACATATGTAGGTATCACTGAAAATCAATTCAAAACTAGATATGCAAACCACAAACAATCATTCAACAAAGAAAGATATAAAAACCAAACAGAATTGAGTAAATACATTTGGAAACTTAAAGATAAAAACATAGACTACAACATATCTTGGAAAATCTTAAAAAGAGCAGCACCATACAACAACATTAAAAAAAATGTAATCTAAGCCTTACAAAGAAATACATTATACTATGTAAACCACAGTTGGCAACTCTAAATGTTAAAACAGAAATGGTTGGAAGTTCCTATCAGCGAATAAAACCAACACCTGAGAAACACATGTAGCACGGGGAAAAACAACAGCAAGCCAGCTAGATATATATATATATATATATATATATATATATATATATATATATATATATATATATATATATATATATATATATATATATATATATATTCGTGGCACTGGCAATACAAGCTCATCACATCCTGACGACCGCACAGCGTGAAACAAATTTGTAGATGTTTTTAGCAGCTTGATTTTAACTTGCTTTTAATATATATATATATATATATATATATATATATATATATATATATATATATATATATATATATATATATATATATATATATGTTAAATAATATTAAAAAGGAAGGTTTTAACAATTATTTAACAAATGTTGCTCCCCAAGGGGTCGAGCACTTTTAAAGTCATTTTAGGCTTTTTAATTATATTCATCTATATATATATATATGATTACAGTATAAATTGCATCTGAAGAATTTACTGTTATGTTATCTTTTTGCATTGTCTATTTTCTTTGTTAATCGATGTTAATTGTTGCGAATCTGTGTGTGACGTTCTGTAGTTCCGGTGCAGAGACAGTCACAGATAAAAGCAAAGTGCAACACACACACACACACATAAGTGATAGACAAAAACACAGCAAAAATACACAACAATGACACACGATGATAAAGTAGAGCAGACACAGAAGTGACGGGAACAAACTGAAGCATTGCTAACACAACAGTAAATGACAAAAGCATGGTCAGTGTTTATTTCTGATGAATAAAGAAATGGAACACACACACACACACACACACACACACACACACACAGAGAGAGAGAGAGAGAGAGAGAGAGAGAGAGAGAGAGAGAGAGAGAGAGAGAGAGGAGAGAGAGAGAGAGAGAGAGAGAGAGAGAGAGAAGAATTATGCTGTCACCCTGTGCAAGCTATAAAGCATCCGAAATCCTCTGCTTCTGAATGGAAAAGAAGATAAGGTATTGGAATACAAATGATCTGGCGCACTAAAACGTAGCATTTCCATCTCTACGATAACCTCCTTTACGTCACTCAGTACTTCTGGCAAGGGAGGTAATGTTCCACAACGTCTCCACAGTCTCTGTTTCTGTCCATCTCTCACTGTGTACAGAGTTAAGTGGTCGTGGGCAGCACATAGCAGGTACATGTGTCGACAGCTGATCATGATGGTGTGACTGTCCTGGACTCTAAGGGATACTGCGCGGTTTAAAACTCCATGCCTTTGTGATGTTTCAGACTCTGGATTGTAGCCCACGGGCTGCACATACCCTGAAACCAAACATGTTCTTGCCGTAACTACCACAAATCTAGTTCAGCCTTATTAAGATCCCGGTCTTTTTTCTTTACCAACTTCTTCTTCTTCTTCTTTTTCTTCTTCTTCTTCTTCTTCTTCTTCTTCTTCTTCAGCTTCTTCTTCAGCTTCTTCTTTTTCCTCAGCTTCAAATGATTTTGTAAGCCAACAACAGTATCTGAGATAAAAAATAACATAATGAGCAAATAGCATCAAACATATTTCAAGAGCTCCTGGATCATGAATAGTCCATGCTTTCCCCTTTTTGTTAAATCGGAAATGAAATGAGGTAGGGAACAGTAAACGATAAACAGTAAACAAGTGGGGTATGTTTTGCTCCCATAAGGAAACCTAACACAGAGTAACTTTTATTCAAGACTGGCACAGCCTATTAAACTTGAATAAAGTCAGACAAATACATAGACGAACAATCTAATAGTGGGGGGAAAATTAAATTAAAATTGAGGTTATTTGTATTTGTTTCTGTCCGTCTGTGTGTTTGTCTTTTGATCTCCCTTGCATCTTTGGGTGGATCCTCAGGCGTAGGCTCAAAGACTGTCCCCTACATTGCATAATGTCTTTAGTTTTACAGCAACTTTTTTTCCTCCCCACACTTTCGTTTGGTTGCATTTACTACTCTTTGCTGGCTGCTCTGGGGTGCTATTGGATTCTTTTTTGCACCCATGGTGGTGAGAACACCACAGTATTATGGACTGTGGCGTGTCTCTATTTGACGACGGGAGCGCAGACACAACCAGCCGTGTCTCCCTGATGAGTCCCGATCCAGCGGGCGAAAGGCCTCGGAGCAGGCAATACAAATATATCTGCCTTCAAAAAGGATTGCGATGGTTCCCTTATGCAGCTAGTGAAGAGTTCTCATATCTGTAACTTTTTTTTTTTTTTAATTTCATTTTCCCAGTTTTTCCATCTTCAAACTCCCCTCTCCCCTCCCCTCAAGTCCAAATCTTTGCCAGACAGTTCAGTTGTTGGCCTGCGCTTGTTTTTCCCCCACTATTAAATTGTTCGTCTATGTATTTGTCTGACTTTATTCAAGTTTAAAAGGCTGTGCCAGTCTTGAATAAAAGTTACTCTGTGTTAGGTTTCCTTATGGGAGCAAAACATACCCCACTTGTTTACTGTTTACCCTTTTTGTTAATTTGATAGCCAATTCATTAGAACGAAAAAATAAAACAACAGTGGGCTAAGTAAACAACCTTGCTTAACGCCTCTCGGACAAATGAAGAAATCAGTGTAAACATGTTTGTCTCACACACGTGCCAGAACTGTATAATACATACCTCTGATGGTTTTGTACAGTTTACCTTTAATGCCACTGTTTCTCAACACATTCCACAATACATTTCTATTCACCTCATCAAATGCCTTCTCGGCGTCAATGAATGCAGCATACAGATTAGAATTTCTATTCAAATACTTTCAGCTAATGCATTTAAGGTTCTTTAGCCCTCTCTGAATCCTGCCTATTCTTCAACTATTTTTTCTTCTTTATCTGTCCACTTAGTAAGCCCTTTATTAAAGATATGCCTTTAAATCTTTCCTATTACACTTGTCAGTGCTACTCCTCTGTAGTTATCTAGATTGTTCATGTCTCCCTTTTTCGATATTGGTACTATAATAGTCTTTGACCAGACGTCTGGAAATGTTCCTTTCTCAAAGAGGATGTTAAAGAAATCAACAAAAAATCAATGAAAGCAGATTTGCCTGTTTGAACATTTCACATATAATTTTATCGATACCAGCTCTTTTTTCTAGTTTTTAAGTGTTATACCGTTCATAACTTCACTTTTGGATATTGGGTCATTGAACAAAGGTTCTGCTGCATTATCGGTTTCTTCTTCTGTCACAATATTTTCGTGTTGATCTGTATTTTCACCATAATTGAAGACTCTACAGAAATGACCATACCACTGTTGAGAATTAATTTCATTATAATTGACACCTTTCCTACTTACAGATCTGATAGTTGACCAAAATAATTTTGGATCATTAATCGACTCTCTTAGTTTTTTTTAAGCCTAATGTCATCGTGTTTCCCTTTTTCTCTCCTTTCTTAAATTGACAAATACCGTTCATTGACATACACCTCCTTACGTTTTACTACATTTGTTTTTTTACCTTCGCCAGCTCCTTAGAAGACTTTTACCAGGTTTTTTTTCCTTTCGAGTACATTCTTATCAAACCATTTATTTGTGCGTCTTTTCACTACCCATTTACCCGAATCACACATGCTGCCGCTGCATTTAATTCAGTCACAAAAATGTCAGTACACTCAATGATATCATCCTACAAATATCTTTCACTTTCTTCAAGCATTTTTCTAAACTCATATGAATCATTTTCATCTTTGTAAATTTTTACGTTTTCATCACACCACACAATTCTTTCTTCCTCATTTTCTGGCAACACGTTTTCTCCCTTTACATTCTGCTCACTCTTCCATGTCAACTGAACCAGAAAATGTCAAGAATGTAAAGTATCTCCCACACACATGTCACAACATTTGAATAGTTCTAATAAAGTAATGAAATAATCGATCTCACTACACCCATGCGATGACACATAAGTAAATTCGCCATTAACATATCATCTTTGATATCACGTTCCGGTTTAAAGGTATAAAATGTAATGTCTTGGTCTTCAGGTTGTTGATTTCCTGTTGTAGCATTCAGATCACCAGTCACCATAATGTACACTTCAACTTTCTCAATAATTGTTCTTAGATTTTCCTCCAGAATGATTATGCCATCTTTGTTTTATATTTATGATAGACTGGGTTTCCATCAGGCACAATGTAACATGTCACAAGCAAAATATTTTTGTCTACATTAAACTTATCAACCTGTATAGCAACAATATTATCATTTTTCATTTTAAACAACTTATTTCATATACTGACTGTAACAATTCTTTAGAAGCAAGAGAACTCCACCTGAATTCCTACGCTGGTCCGATAGCTTTCTTGCTGGGGAGCTAAACTTATAATTCGTAAAAAACACAGCTGAAATCAAAATTGAAATCAACGAAAATTTCAGTCAGACACTCAACAACAACAACACTCAAAATCAGAAGTACGCACATAATCAACAAGAGCAATGTAATTCAATTTGCTATATAAATTTCCACATTGTAATTCAGGAACGACAACTGAGGCGATGGATGGTCAGGGCTGTCCTATTTAGAGTCACTGGCAGAGCGCAATGACCTGTCACTGCCCCGTGCATTCAGGTAGCCGCGTATCGGTGTTTGATGTCGCCTTCGGATCGAACCACCACGGTGTCCATCCCGTTCCAAGCCGCCATGCCTCGCACCCGCGTCACTCCCTGCGTTACAGAGGCCGCCACGGCGTGTCACACTGTGACCTTCACCCCCCGTCAAGCGCCGTGTAGTACGGGAATCCCCGCCTGTCGCTTCACTGCTCCGACCTTGTTGACGCGTTTTTGTATCAGCTGATCGGACACACCCCCTCGCCAGCTAGCCGTCCCCTGCCGTGTTGGAAGATGCAGAGGTGGATGCGGTCACCGCGGCGTAGGTCTTGGGATGAGGTCCCTGGGTTCGACCGTCAGCTTACCTTGACAAAGAAGGTGGCCTTGCCCTCCTTCTCGGGCCCGACTGATGATGACAGCATGTCTTCGGGTCAGGTCGTTGGCCACTCAGACTCCTTTCCCCTGCAGTCTGGCACGATAGTCTCTGTCGGTGAGGACTGATGTCTTGTCCCTCCACTGATCTGAATTTCACGACTATCAGCTTGGGTGGTCGCCTGCCCGACACAAAGCGCTCTGACAACGTCCTGCTCACACCCCTTCTTGCGTCCAGACACACTGTTCTGAGTGTCTGTGACAACACAGGCAGACGTGTCGTAGTCCCCATGGCCACTGCTGTGTGGAATACTGAACATCCAAAGACTGTCACGTCTGGAGAAATCTTTCAACCAGTCAATCTCAGCATTCATCGACGTGATCTGCTCTGTCAGTGTCTCCAGTGATGCGGACGGTTTCCTTGTCTCCTCCTTTTCCTGTGCACAGTCAGAGAACAGTACGGTCATGTCACCTGACATTTCCTCCATAGCAGCTGTCAGTCGACTGTGTTCCCTTTCTAGGCCATCACATCATTGGCTGATCTGCTCGCACTTGTCTTTCACCTGGTGTAGTTCAGTTTTTATCCCACACAAATCATTTCTTATGTCGGCTATCTGCTGTTTGTTTTGCTGACTCTGTGGGTGAATGGCAGTCAATTTTGTTTCTGCCATGTTCGTGTAATCGTGTGAGTGTGTGTGTGTGTGTGTGTGTGTGGTGTGTGTGTGTGTGTGTGGTGTGGTGTGTGTGTGTGTGTGTCAAGTCAAGTCAAGTCAAAATTATCTTTATTGAGGGTTAAAGAATAAGCTTGCAGCTTTTTTTCATCCTGCCCTCACAGGATGTGTGTGTGTGTGTGTATGCGTGCGTGCGTGCGTATGTGCGTACGTGTGTGTGTGTGTGTGTGTGTGTGTGTGTGTGTGGATGAGAGAGAGAGAGAGAGAGAGAGAGAGAGAGAGGGAGAGAGAGAGAGAGAGAGAGAAGAGAGAGAGAGAGAGAGAGAGAGAGAGAGAGAGAGAGAGAGAGATCCTAATCACACTAAAACTCACCAAGCTGGTGTGAAACATTGACCACTTCCAGTTCAGTGCCCCTAGGAGTACTGGTCCAAGGTTGATTCTCATCTCCACCGTGTAGTCTCTGCTGACGTCATTCACATTGATGATGACTGAAAAATGTTCAGTGAAGATCCCAAACAGTGACAGAGGGTCAAAGTCTGGTTCACAGCCTGTCCATACTATACTGTCATAAAAGAAGGCTCTCTTCATGAAGCGCCAGTCCCCATCCTTTCTGAATAATCTGAATAAAAGAATGTAATTGCGCTGTGCACATGTCTGTTCCAGGAAGCTCACATGATAATAGCTGTGAGGCACGAGGTGTAAGATAACTTCACACGTTAAAGAGGACCCGTTTCCAGTGTGATTCTCCCCCTGGTGGACGTACGACATGTTGACACTAGTTGCCGTGACGCTGAGCTGTTTCTGTTCGGATGCCATGCACTTCAGTATGTCCGCCGTGCGTAAGGTGATCCCAGTATCTGAGGATTCGAGAGGCTCATAGCAAAAAAATTGCAGCATTCACAAATATTGAATGTGATTAATAGTGAACCGCCAAGAAAAGCATTGAAATATAAATAAAGACAGGATGACTACCACTTTTCGTGGTAATATGGCAATAGCAGTTGTGGGATGGGAGAAAGGAGAGTGGGTTAGACGAGTCTTAAACAGCATGGTTGTCATGGCAACGGTCTTAGTGGTGATAGCGATGGTGATGTTAATGGTAGTGATGGTGATATCAATAATAGCAATAGTATTGATAATAATGATGAAAATGCTAACTATAGCAATGGTAAATGTAATAATTGCACTGATAACAAAAGCATAATACAGAAATACAGTTAAAAAATAGAAAATTAATAACAATAATGTTGATAATAGGAATTATAATGATGATAACACTAATACTACAGAAAGGGAGAAAACAAAGGGGGGGAGGGGGGGGGGGGGGGGCGGGGGAGGGGACAGGAGGTGCAAAGAGGAGAATGAAGGTATAAATTATGCGAGGGATGGAATCTAATAGGTATAATAATAATTGTAAATGTATATTGATGGTTTGAATCATAATCATGATTGTAACAATGTAGTAATTATAGTAATGCCATAGGAGGCTGGAAAATTTGTAAGCTGGAATGTCAGAAATATTGCAAGAAGAATAATTATATTAATGAATAGTAGTAAACATAAAAATTCTGATAGTTATGAAGTTAAATCAAGAGGTATACTGATGATTTAAACACACACACACGCGCGCACACACACACACACACACACACACACACACACACACACACACACATATATATATATATATATATATATATATATATATATATATATATATATATATATATATATATATATATATATATATATATATATATATATATATATATGGATTAATATTGGGAAGAAAATGTGTAACTGGACTAGTACTGGAATGCCTTGCATTTATTGTATGTTTTGATTAAAGGGTGCATCAATCATCACATGACTTCATCGACTAACCCCTCACCCCCCTCCCCTCTTTGTCCTCCCCTACTCATATAAATGATTTCCTAGTCATGGCTCATAGTCAATCCCCTCTGGAGTCAGATGACCAATTTCACACCAATCCACAAAGGAAGACCTGGAGAAGGTGAAGGAAGTGTGGTTATAGTTACATGTTTCACACAAAGCTTTTTGTCAGTCCATTGCATCCCCACCTCCCCACTCCAAAAAGATAGGTCAGATAGTTTATTGATGAATAGTATGTACTCGCTCATGTGGAACACCTTATACACCAACAACGATCAAGAGACAGAACTGTCAACGAATAAATGACTCGAGTGTATGGGCCCATGTGCGCATCAGAGTGTTTATTTAATTCGAACATTTTTTGAATCAGTTAAAACGTTTGTGAATGGAGGTATCACCTGCACTGAAAAGATTGCTTCCTTGATTCCATCCATTTCTCAAGCTGTTCTTGTTTCCTTTGCTCTCGTCTTTGCAGGAGTATGTTCATCGTGTACAGGAAGGGATTCAGAGCCGAGTTCAAGGGCATTACAATAATGGCTGTAGCAACGTTGACCTCTCCAGAAACAGGTACTCCTTGTGAAGCCAAAAGCCCCAGTAGACCAACAGGAAACCAGCAGAGAAAATCCGACATGGCGATCACGAACAGTCGTCGGGCTATATCTGTGTCCTGAGAACGCTGAGTGTTTCGACCATGTTTAAGTGTGTTTGACTGTACCGACAAATAGATAGCTATCTGGCCAAAAGCAATGACCAAAAACAGAACAAAGTTAAATATGATCATAATCCCAAAGGAATAGTTATGACCAGCAAACGTTCTTCGGGTGATGGGCAAAGGAATGCAGATCTGTGTCTGACTATAGAATTCCCAATGAGCCATACCAGGTAGCAATGGAACAACTGCAAGAAAGAAACCCATGATCCAAGACCAGCAGGTGACAAGTTGCGCATTCCACCCTTCAAAGTGTAAGAAGCTCAGTGGGAAATGAACAACAAGGAATCGGTCCAAGGTGATCAAACAAATGATAAATGCAGACACCTCACAAGAGAGTAATGAGAGAAAGCCAGCCAACGTGCAGGAAACACTGTGTCGCCATGTCGTGTCCTCCCAAACATAACGATTTTTGTAAAATACATCAGCCACTCCTATCATTGTCAGGTAAACGCCCATCAGAAAGTCAGACACACACAAGTGAAGGACGAAGACGCGGAAGCCTGACGAAGTATTTCTTTGAAGAGAGAACAGACGGAAAACAAAACTCACACCATTGCCTACCAATGCCAGAAAACTGAATACAGCCAAGCACACTCTATAAGTGTTAGATTTCAGCAGATCCTGACAGGAAGATATTTCATCTCTTGATGCCTGGCAGTTGGTGACGCCTGGTAGAAGTGTGGCCACACAGCACAGTTTGTGGTTGTCGCCATAGACTGTGTGCAGTTGGTCCAGACCTTGCAGGAGTTCTTTGTCAATCTCTGTCATCGGGCATCCCCTCATGTCCAGAACCTGAAGCTTTCTCATTGGTTGAAATCCTCTGCCAGTCACGCGCTGTGTACCACTGTGTGATAGATTAAGCAAAATTAATGAGGGAAAGATGATGGAAAACCATCCGTTCAATGTGTAAAGATTGGTCACTGACAAATCCAGCATTCGGATTTGTTCAACTGGCTTGTTGCTATTTATAGCGTCTGCCCCAAAGTACATTATGGATTATTGATAAAACCAATGTTTTCAAATTAGGCGAGCCATGTAAAACATGGAGAGGGATGATGGCCAGTCTGTTAAAACTCAAATCCAGGGTGAAAAGATTGGGCAGAGTTATACGGGTAAGATTTCGCAAATGACAGTAGAAAGACTGAGAAATATCAACATAATATTGGCCCCTAGTCGTGAGAGAGTCATGCCACTGCCACTTGCGTTCAAATATCGCAGCTCGGAATAATCCACAGCCCAGAAAGGTCGTGGACAAGCGAAGGCCAGTCCATAGCACGTGCAATGGTGTGGACAGTGCAGGCCACACAACAGTTCATCTTCAGATCTCGGACATTGATAGATTCCATCACACACCTGATCTGGATGTAAACAGACCTGGGAGTCAAAGCAGCGATAGTGACCTGGACAGTGTAGCTGTCACAGCCTGCTTCGTCTTCATGGTAGGGGCAGTCATAGAAACCGTTACATCTGGTGTAGGTGGGAAGACAATAGCCATTATGCGCACATTGGTAGTGAGTGTCTGGACAAGCATACAACCATAGTGATTGTCCATCCGTCATGTTAGGGAGAGGAGTGATGATGGTTTTGCCAGATTGTACAAAGTCAATCACAGCAGGAGGAGTCGAGGGCACATAGAGCTTTACTTCTTGTTGTGGCTTGATATATGGACATATGGCTTCATCATCCTCATTGACACAGTCCACATGACCGTTGCAAAACTGGACTGAAGTGTAACACTGTACATGTGTTTTAGTCTGTTCACTATCCACTTTTATGTCACTACTTCATGTGTTTCCAGCTGAAAAGTCTGTTGACTATATACTATCATGTCACTAGTTCATTTGTTTAGCTGAAAAGCGTAAATATTATGTTTCATATATTCTAGGATCAAACACAAAAACGTTACTGCTCGGCTGAAGAACAGAGAAAAATAAATCACAAAAGAAACACTATGCGTTTTGAACTCTTTTGGTCTTTCTAAAGTGGGACAGACAACATTCAAGACAGTGGAAATGAAAAATGAACAGATGGTGACATTTCTCCTGAAAGTGGGTGCAAAATGCATATGAAATGGAAACGAGGCTCTAGGAAGGAAGACACTATGGATAAAACAATCACAACAAAAACAATAACAAATATTTCTGATGACGAGCAGAAAAACGAAAAAACAACAACAACAACAACAACAAAACCCACCTTTAAACTGCAAAGCGTGGAGAAACCTCGAAGACCCCCAAAATGTTAACTCTGATATGTTCATTTGCGCTCCTGTACTTATGTGTCACAGGTTCTTACTGGAATCTCTGCTACAGCAAAGTGCCCTATGCACAGTGTTATGTATATGTTCAGCTGCTGGTGAAACATTTCAGAGACTGGTGCAATGACCCAACTCCGTCTTGAACTCTCATTCCCCAGGTCTTTTTAATGAGGAGTTTGAGGTGGAAAGTCATTTTTGGTCCTTGTCCTCAAGACGTCTGCCTCTGGTACTGATGTGATTGACCCAGCACAGTACGAGATCTGCAGAGAACTGTCAGAAAAGAAAGCGAGCAGATTTCTCTGGCATGTATGGAAAGAAAGTTCCCAAAGGCAACGCAGAAGAAATGAAAAGATTTCCATTAACAAAACTTGCTAAGAGAACATGTTTTTGGAAATATGGAAAACAAGAACAAGACCAGAGTGCTGCTATCACCGAAGTTGCCAAACAGCAAGCCAAAAACACTTATGAGAAAACGCAAGCTGCAAGAAAAGAATAGTCAGGATTCAGATTTGAGAACGTGCTGCAGAAAATGGGAGGCAAAACATACAGACAGAAAGGCTTGCTGATGAGAAGTAAAATATCAATGAGCGATACAAAACAAAGGTGGTCCTTGCAGACGTCCTAAGGATGTTTAGAAACCAGTGCAGCATCATGTTATTGACATCAAAGAACAACAATAAGGTACCAGAATGTGGTGTAAGGATACGGAAACAAGACTGGGCTAAAACTGACCGACAGCAAAGACGCTCTATTGGCCTGCCTCAAAAATATCATCTTTTAGCCATTACAGGAGTTGGAGCTGATGGTCTTTGAGGATACATTTAAGCTGCGCTCAAAAAGAAGAGAAGGGATATCACAGATAGTGACAGTGAGTCTGACTTGTGAGTCATCTGATGACAGCTGGTATATTCAAACGTCATGTGCATATGAAAGGCAAGGCAGTGGGTTGGCGTCTACAATGATGACGACTTCTACATAGGCCAGGTGACCCAGGTGAACTCCCCTCAGAAAGCTGTTATCAAGTCTGGAGAAAACCAAAAGCAGATCAGACTACTAGAGATTTCAACATAGTGAAGTGATGACTTACTTGACTTATTCCCGTTGGCTCCTAGTGGAGCAGGGTCATCCACGAGCCTTTTCCATCTCTGCCTGTCCCGGACGGCAACTTCCAGCTGGCCCCAGAAATAGCCCAGTCGAGTTGTCTCCGCCTCCATTGATCTTCTCCAGGTGGTGCGCGGTCGGCCTCTCTTGCGTCTTCCTGTGGGTTCCATCGCAAGGCATGGCGGACAACGCTGGCTGCTGGTTTTCTGAGGGTATGGCCAAGCCAGCCCCACTTCCTGCGCTTAATTTGATCTTCAATGGGCTCTTGTCCGGCTCTTCTCCACAAGTCTTCGTTTGTGACCATGTCCTGCCACCTGATGCGATAGATGTACCTCAAGCATCTGTTCACAAAGGTCTGCAGGCGGTGTGTCGATGACTTGGTGGTGCGCCACGTTTCACAGGCATAGAGAAGCACAGACTTCACATTTGTGTTGAAGATGCGGATCTTGGTTTTTGCAGAGATGGTGTGTGAGGTCCAGACAGGTCGGAGCATCTTGAAAGCTGCGGATGCCTTGCCTATTCTTGTTTGGATGTCTTTGTCTGTGCCCCTGTCCTTGCTGACAATGCTGCCGAGGTATGTGAAGCTGTCGACGTTCTCTGGGTCTTCTCCGTCGAGTACAATATTGTTGTCAATAGTTGTGTATAGTGAAGCGATAGCTGAAGTAAATTCTCAATAAACAATGATGTGGGACTTGACTTCGATGTTGACGCTGTATCCAGCAACACTTGGGTTTGGTCAATTTCAGCTATCAACACCATCAATGAACTTTTAACAGAGAATAAAGGAAACGAGTCAGTAGGAAGAGGAACATGCTGTTAGCATTGTTGTGATGACTGGTACATTTTGCGGTTTAAAACTGACTCAGTACTGGCAGGTTTCCCCTTTACTTTCCTACGGGGCAGACCATTTGTAAGGGTAATAAAATAAAATCATAAAGAAACTAAGAGTAAGGCCATGAGAATTTCAGAACTGATAAGAAACATCTTTAATTACTTGGGGTGAAATTCAAACTTCTTTCTTCATCTCTCATCTTCTGAAACCAGGTGAAAAACATCCCTTTTTTAATTCGAATTGACACGCGCATATGTCTATCCTATGTATCCAGGGAAGCACAGAGTCTTTGCAACAGTCTGTTTGCTCACAAAATAAATAAGTAATGTCCCAATATGATTTTTATTCATACCATATCCTATAGGACACTTTATGATCTACTTGTATGGACACCAACACAAATTAAAAAAAGAAGTCCCTAAAAATCGACACCATCACACTATGTACACACTGGCTCGCTTGCTGTACTAGTCATCAAAATAATTTTGTAACATGATATTAATGACAGCAAGTGGGCTAGTTTTTTCACTGTCATGTGATGTAGCCTCACATGGCGACATGTGACGTTCCGTCGCGCACGCCCTTATTTGTTATAAAGCATTTCCCTCGGTAGGGAAGAGGAAAAGTAAAAGAAAAGATAGTTTGTATGGCCTGACCAGTGTGATCGGTATCGCTGGCGGCTATGAAAACAGTTCAGTAAAATAGATGTAGGGTGATTATTGGTTGAATGGACGGACGTTGTCCATTGGTCAAGTAACCAAGGGCTGGTAATGCGTAGAGTTAGATGAGTAATCACTCAGGAAGAGTGCAAGAAGGAAAAATAAGGTTTAGGAAGGAGATGGCTTGGGGACACTGACCAGACAGGTTGTTTGCAGAGCGAGATTTTCCTGCAATTTACCATTACCAGGTGAGGTATAGACAGATGGGGAGAGAAAAGAGAGAGAGTTAAGAAAAGGGAAAAAGGGAAAAGAATTTATCATTATTCAGATTTTGAAATAGATTACTTGCACGGACTCCATTCGGTTTCAGCCCTTCCCGGTGCTGTGGCAGCACCAGTAATGGTACAGGCAACTGTGGCAGTTGTGTGATAACAGTGCTGTGGCAGGACCTAATTGCGAAGAGGTCGACGACTGCCGGAGTCGTGAGAGAATTTAAAGAATCTGTCATGTTGACCCACAATGAATGTTAATTGTCCCCCCTGGATCGGAAATCAAATGATATTCCTATATTTTAAGCCATCTTTTTGATTCTTCTTTGGAAAATATAAACATTGTTTCTCCAGTGAGGAGGAGAAACCGTTAAACGATATATGTATAAACTACTATGTGTAATGAGATGAAATTTGGTCCCAGCTAGTGGATCTGTGGGATGTCTGTACCTCTACTGGGGTGGAGGAACATAAGACTGAAAGATTTGAAAAGTTGATTATTGTTTAGTAAATTATTCCCCGGAGAGGAGGGGGAGAAGAAGAGTTATTGTAGTGCGCCTTCTGGTTGTTTGGAGAGATTGCGTGTGCACGGAGTGAATGCTGGGCTGAGTGCGTGTATGCATTTGTGCTCAGTGTGACAGTCACACAGGATGAAGAGGTGGAAGAAAAGCTTCTCCTGCCACTTCGTGGTCTTGCGGATTAGCAGCGCATCAGGTGGCGACTTTTGTCCATCCCAGCCATGTTCTGAAAGTAGAACTGGACAGCCAGGGGATTCCTGAACTGCCCACGGCTCATGGTCACGTCATTCATGGTGCGGGGGTTGACCATGATGGTGATGACACGGACCAGCTTCCTATCCACCCATTGATGAACAGCAGCAACGCCAAACATAGCAGGACAATAAATCATTATCTATCTAAAAGATGTTTTTCTCTGTATTTTACTCACCCAGGCTGTTACCTGAAAACACGTCAACATACGATAATTATCATTGTCAGTAAATCCATAAGTGCGTGCGCGCGCCCGGTGTGTGTGTGTGTGTGTGTGTGTGTGTGTGTGTGTGTGTGTGTGTGTGTGTGTGTGTGTGTGTGTAGACGCATATGTGTGTGAGTGAGACACAAAGAAAACATAAACAGTAACATGATGAAGACGTAATGGAATGTACACACCTTGCCAGAAAGCCTTGACTTGACCACGTGGTGGTAGACGATGCGTTTTCTGACATACCTGGAAGGGGGCGTGGCATTCTTGTGATGTGGGTAAATCATGTTCACCAGTGAAAGGAGGCACAGCAGGACCAATTCGAAAATCGTGATGCCAGTCTTGCGTCTTAAGCCTCAGAAACTCTTTCTCTGCCATGTGTAGTACACGTTCTCTTCTTTGTTTAGCTTGTGCTGTGCCATCATTATCACCACCACCTCTTCACTCTATCACTCACCTCCGCTATCAGTGCCGCCAGTTCTAGTTAAGAATCTGAACATCTCTCACCCCACTTTCAATAACAATCCTCATTACTGTGTAAAAGTCTTTCTTGATGTCTGAACCTTCAGTCTGAAGTAATTCTGTTTTATGTGAGAATTCGTGCATCAAGTGCACTGCCATTTAATTGATAAATTTGGCTTATTAAGAGTTGCTTTTGTCTTTAGAGTGGTGCATAGACTTTACGAGGAACAGTGCCTTCTTGATCTGTGGAGGTCCGAGTAGCATGTGAAGGATTCCTGTTTGTATTTCAAAGTTTTATGTTGAAACAGGCTAGAAGGAAATCAGTTTTGCGTGTCGCCATGCTGACACAAAAGTGCTGAGGTGACGGTGCTGTGTTAGGACTGCTCATGTTCTATTTGTTCTGGGGAGTTTGCTTCTTCAAGGTGGTGACGTGGAGAGCAACCCTAAACTCTCCCAGTCCACAGACAGCACCAGGCAAACCCATATGACCAGCGCCAGTGAATGAACAGCCAGCAGCGGGGCCAGTATGGAGAAACCTGGCCATCCTCACGATGGAAAGGAACCTTCACTGCTGGACATCATGGCAAGCTGAACTCCATGGAGTGTAAATTTGACGCGAAGCTCGACGATGTGAAGCAGGACATGCATGCACTTCGTGAGGAATACGCTGCCATGCAGGAGGAGAATAAGAATAATGAATACTTATATAGCGCCTATTCTCGGCTAGAGGCCAAGCTCTAAGCGCTTTACAATCAACACTCGTTTACACAACGGGCTGCCTACCTGGGTAGTGCCGACTGAAGAGCTGCCAGCTGGCGCTTCATTCAGTCGTTTCCCGTGTCATCCAGTCAGTATCGCTCAATATCGATCACTCATTTTCTTTACTTCCTTCATTCTTTCCATTTCTCACGCAGGCGCATGCTATGTGTAACGTGTCATCCATACCAACGGCCAAACTGGCCTACTCTTCCGAAAGTTGGTGATGGGATTTTACGTGTGTGCAAGATGTTATGCATGCGTTCACACACGGAACCTCGGTTTATAGTCTCATTCGAAGGAGCTGAAGTGGCTACGGGAGGAGGTCTCTAGCTTACGGCAGCAGAACCAAGACTTGATCAAGAAGATGGAGAAGCTTGAGATGAAGACCAGTGAGGGGAGATCCGAGTGGTATAGGCTCATTAACTATGGACCGACACGTCGGGAAAACGAGACTCATGTAGACTGCGAAGATGTGTTAAGGACCTCATTATCAATGCATTAGAGCTGTCTCAGGATTTTGAATTCGACAGGGGGTACATCGACTGAACAACGGGCAGGACTCTCCCGTGATTGCTAAATGCTTTTTTTTTAACAAGCAGAAGCTGGACATTCTCAAAGCAAAAATGCGAACAGCAAGGAGCAAGCGTTTTCTTTGGAGAGGGCTTCTCAATTAGGATGCGAGATCTAAGGAAAAAAAATTGTCACTGCACCCAATGAAAGCCAGTAGTGATGGTGAACGTGCTACGTTAGTCTTTATTTACCTTCTCATTGATGGCAAGCGATTCGCCATGGGTGCTAACAATGGACTATTGAATTAAGGTAGGAACTCGGCCAGTCTTAAATAATAGTCTGTTATGTGTCCTCAACAGTAAAGGTGAGCTGACACTGGTTGTTTGAACCCAGCGTTGTACATCGGCAGCTCGTGAAACGATCTGTAAGATCGTTGTGTTGTGAGGAAAACTGAATAACGTCAGTGCCGGTTCAATTGGTCAGTAACACAGATGTGATGTGTCTGATGGAAATGTCTATTTAATGTCTTTGTTCTCTAAAAGTGATCGATCATGTTATGGTGATTTGCGAGAAAATGAAACTGTGTTTGTTTCTTCACAGCAATGTTAATGGATTGCTGTCCTAAACGTAGAATAATCATTTTATTTTCCCTATGTTTCTGATTTTGATTTCATTTGTTTAGGCAAGACATTTGTGGATGTTTTACAGACGCCTGTGTTCTCTGGGTGCACAGTTTATTTTACACGTATATCAAAGTTTACGGCACGGGAAGGTGTTCCGGTGGGCTGATGTGTCTTGTTAGAAATGAGATTTGACTCCCCCCCCCCCCCCCCACTTTTTTATTATTATTTTTTTTTTTACATCTTTGTATGTTTGATCTGATTTGTTCTGTGCTCATATTGTTGATAAATCGTTGCTTGGCACCTTAAAACATGTCATGTGTATGTGCATATGTACCTCCAGAAGAGTGGCCCTGCTATTTCTATTTCGATAAAGGAAATGCGGGTTCCTTTTAGGAGAACATCTGTGTGACGGTTTACTTTCTGTTAACAATGATGAGGACGTGATAAGGTGCGGTGACTTGAACAGTAGAATCTCAAATTTGTCATGTGATTTTGAAGGAAGCATGTTTACATACAATGATCAACACGAAAGTGACCACTGCATGTACGAAATTCAGAAGATGTTGTCTGCCATGTGCACTGCCTTGAAATTGTGTATCTTAAATGGTGTGGGTAAGGGCCACCTTCAAGGTCGCTACACATGCATATCGGACAGCGGTAGCAGTGTGAATGACTACTTTTTGATGTCCTATGATTTGTTTTTGTACTCCCAGTTCTTATAGAACAGGGAGTACTTTAGAATGGGAACGAAGAAATGCTGTCTCTGTGTGTGTGTGTCTGTGTGTGTGTGTGTGTGTGTGTGTCCGTGGTAAAAAATGTGTTCCACTCGCTCCAGACAAAACTACCGGGCCGATCTTTCTGAAAATTTGTAGGTATGTTTATTATGGATCAAGGATGATGCCCGATATTTTACTTTACCGTTACACCCGTTACTAACGCAGTAACGGCCTGTAACGCTTTTTCTTCTCCATGGAATATCTCAGAAAGTACTTGGCCGATCTTTGTGAAAATTAGCAGGTATGTTCATTATGGGTCTCGGATGATGCCCGAAGTTTTAGTTTACCCCGTTACAGCCGTTACTAACGGCTGTAACAGCCTGTAACTTTTTTTCTTCTTTATAGAATATATCAAAAAGTACTCGGCCGATCTTTCTGAAAATTTGTAGGTATGTTCATTATGGGTCACGAATAATGCGTGATGTTTCAGTTTACCGTTACAGCCGTTACCAACGGCTGTAACGGCCTGTAACGGTTTTGCTTCTTTGTAGAATATCTCAGAAAGCACATAGCTGATCTTTCTGCAAATTTGTAAATATGTTCATTATGGGTCAAGAATGATGCCCGATGTTTAGTTTACCGTTACAGCCGTTATTAACGGCAGTAACGGCCTGTAACGGTTTTTCTTCTCCATGGAATATCTCAGAAAGTACTTGGTTGATCTTTGTGAAAATTAGCAGGTATGTTCATTATGGGTCTCGGATGATGCCCGATGTTTTGGTTTACCTCGTTATAGCCGTTACTAACGGCTGTAACAGCCTGTAACGGTTTTTCTTCTTTATGGAATATCTCAAAAAGTACTTGGCCGATCTTTCTGAAAATTTGTAGGTTTGTTCGTTATGGGTCAGAATGATGCCCCAAGTTTTAGTTTACCGTTACAGCCGTTACTAACGGCTGAAACGGCCTGTAACGGTTTTTCTTCTTTATGGAATATCTCAGAAAGTGCTTGGCCGATCTTTGTAAAAATTAACAGGTATGTTCATTATTGGTCACGGATAATGCCCGATGTTTTAGTTTACCGTTACAGCCGTTACTAACGGCTGTAACGGTTTTTCTTCTTTATAGAATATCTCAGAAAGTACTCGGCCGATCTTTCTGAAAATTTGTAGGCATGTTCGTCATGGGTCACGAATAATGCCTGATATTTTAGTTTACCGTTAAATCCGTTACTAACGGCTGTAACGGCCTGTAACGGTTTTTCTTCTTTATGGAATATCTCAGAAAGCACTTGGCCGATCTTTCTGAAAATTTGTAGGTATGTTCATTGTGGGTCACGAATAATGCCCGATGATTTAGTTTACCGTTATAACCGTTAGTAACGGCTGTAACGGCCTGTAACCGTTTTTTCTTTTTTAATAGAATATCTCAGAAACCACTTGGCCGATCTTTCCGAAAATGTGTAGGTATGTTCATTATGGGTCACAAATGATGCCCGATGTTTATGTTTACCGTTATAGCCATTACTAACGGCTCATAATGGTTTTCTTCTTTATGGAAAATCTCAGAAAGTTCTTGGCCGATCTTTCTGAAAATTTGTAAGTATGTTCATTATAGGTCACAGACGATGGCCGATGTTTACCAGGATAGTCATTACTAACGGTTACACCAGTCCAAGACGGTTTTTCCTCTTTATGGAATATCACACGCGTATTCAGGATAAACTGGGAGTACGTTTATGCTTTGCATCTTGTTTATTACTTCTCATAGCTGTGAGATGTGTGTGTCTGACAGAATAGAATCTGATGACAACATGCCTTTATGACTGAAGTTCGCTTCCCCATGTCGTAACTGTGAGTCCGCACAGGTAAACAACAGATGCAGTGACGAAACAAATCGTCTGGAGAGAAGCTCATGCTGAATTGTTTAAAGATGTAGGCCTTTCCGATGAAAAGCAAGCGCACATGAGAGGCTGTAAAACTGGTTGATAACAGCATTGAAGAAGCGTTAAATGTTTGTGTTAAATGCTTGTATAAAAGAGGCTGGGGAATGTATGAAGAAACAGATTTGTACTTGAAAATGTCAAAAAGAAGACAACTGGTAAATATGGAATGCCAAGCTAACAAAAGAAATGTTGCAATTTATTAAGAAATATCGTCGTTCTTTGTCAATACCGTCTTGTGTGGCCTATTGCAAAGCTAAGCGAGAATAGAAACATCTTTTTGAAAGAAAAGAAAAACAATATACTGATACTCTGTTGACATAATTATTTAAGTCTCTAAACAATCAGAAACATTTTTGGGATTGTGTCCACCAAATTTCCAGATAAAGGAAGCAGCCCTTAAAATGATATAAGTTTAGAAAATTGGTTTCATCATTTCAGTGATCTGCTAGAAGAAAATGCTGGTTCTCACACTGATATGATTACGACGATGTCCATCTACACCGTCTAAATTTCCAAAGAAGAAGTTGTAGTTGTGCTATTATGAATTATTTAATCCTTATTTGATCAAGGGGTATATCCCTGAAGTTGGTCCGAGTCAATTGTTATCACTTTGTATAAAAAAAGGCGATGCGTATAAAGGAATTCCATTGCGTAATATTTACAGTAAAATGTGCAGCACTATTACCATCAGGAGATTACAGGAGTGGATGGAAGAAAATAACATTACCTGGAAATATCAAGCTGGAGTCAATAAAAACTATTCTACAGTTGATCACATGTTCACACTGATGTTATCCATGTAAAACCAGTTTTGCTTAAATTGTAAATCATATGTTGCATTTGTTGACTTCGAAGAAGGGTTTTTTTCAGTCAATAGAACCTTGCCGTAACCTATCCTGTTAAAGAATGGTATCCATGGAAAGCTTTATAAATGCATTATAAGTATGCATGATTGTATAAAGGAAAGAGTACGATCTGGTGCTGCTGTATTAGACTATATTCATTGCACTTCTGGTGTGAAACAGGGCGATATTTGTACCCCTGTCCTATTTTCATTATTCATTAATGAACTAACACAGGAAGTTATACACTGTGGAAGGCACGGTGCAAATTTCATAAATGACGTTTGGAGATTTTCATTCTTCTTTTGGCTGATGACGTGGCCTTGGTATCAGAAACAGTTATTGGATGAGACAAGAAAGAATAGACAGTAATTACAAACAAGTTGGGTTACTATGATGACATTATTTGCACACCCATACATTCAAACACCAAATCGCTTTGAATACCAGCACAGAGCACATAGAAACATCCCTCCCCCAAAGCATCTCTAGGTTTTTACTCACTTATAATTTCTATTTCTTTCCACCTAGTTTTATTGTTACTATCATTACCATCGACATTGTCGTCGTCATCATTTATTATCATCATCATTATCGTCGTCGTCATCATCTCATCATCATCATCATCATCATCATCATCATCACCATCATCATCATCATCATCATCATCATTATCATCATCATCGTCGTTGTCATCGTTGTCGTCGTCATCGTCAACATTGTTATTACTATTCTTATTGTGATTTTTTTAGTATCACTATGACTATCATTGGTTTTACTATTGTAATATTATCATTGATCTTCTCATAATAGTACAATTGGAATGATAATAAGGATATTATTATTATCATTGTTAGTAGTAGTAGTAGTAGTAGTAGTAGTAGTAATATCATCATTATTTCTATCATTAGTAGCAGTAGCAGCATATTAGCATCAACATCATCATGAACATCATCATCATCATCGTCATCATCATCATTATTATTATTTATTATTATTATTATTATTATTAATTATTATTATTATTATTATTATTATTATTATTATCATTGTTATTACCATTGGTATCATTATCATTATTATTTTCATTATCAGCGGCAGCCTATCGGCATTGCCATCATCAGGAACATCAGCTCCTCTTCTCCTTCTCCCTCGTCCTCCTTCTCTCCTCTTCGTTATTGTCTCCTCATTCTCCTCCTCCTTCCCTTCTTCTCCTCCTTCTTCTCCTCCTTCTCCCTCCTCCTCCTTCTCCTCCTTCGTTATTGTCTCCTCCTCTCCTCCTTCTCCTCCTCCTTCCCTTCTTCTCTCCTTCTTCTCCTCCTCCTCTTCTCCCCCCTTCTCCTTCTCCTCCCCCTCCTCCTCCTCTCCTTCTCCTCTTCTTTTTTTTACCTTCTTTCTCTTCTCCTCCTTCTTCTCTCTTGTCATTCTTCTCTGTCCTCGTCTTTTTCTTCTTCTTTTCCTTTTCTTCTTCTTCTTCTTTTTCTTCTTCTGATCATCATCATCATCATCATCATCATCATCATCATCATCATCATCATCATCGTCATCATGATCATGATCATAATCATCATCATGATCACCATGATGATGATGATGATGATGATGATGATGATGATGATGATGATCATCATCATCATCATCATCATCATCATCATCATCGTCATCATCGCCACTATAATAAGATTATTTAACCATTCTCTAATCCCTCTTCTTTCTCTCCTTCTGTCAGTATCGTTACTGCTGTTACTACAATTGATATTACCATATTTGTTTGTATTGTTATCATGCGATTGTATTTCCAACATAACATTAGTACTTTCAGGCATAGTAATTTTTTTCGCATTTACAAGAAGAAGAAGAAGAAGAAAATCATCAGCAGTAGCAGCAGCAACAGCAGCAGCATTATCATCAGCTGCATCATCATCATAATGATCATTGTTATTATTTTCACCCGCATTGTGTCACCTCCCTGTGGCCTCTTTTCCATCCGCATCCATTGTGCGCCCTGTTAGAAGAGATAAGGGACTGTCTCTTCATCCCTCTTTTACCTAAGAGACCGAAACCCGCAATGCTTGTTTCGCTTTTTGGGGGGGTGGGTGGGGGGGGGGGATGTCTCTTTCTTTCTTTTTTTGTATAGTTTGGTGACGCAGTGATTATATATTTTTTGTGTGTGTGTGTCTAATCTGTGTGTTAGTTTCCACTTACAATCACTTCACTTTGAAACCATCTTCATATGCACAAGATCACAATTCCACTCTTCAAATTTCGGCCACGTGGCCTTTTTCAAGAGAAAATCAAAAACAATACAACTACGTAATGTCCATCTTTGGCAACTGGTTATTACGTAGTTGTATTGTTTTAGTTTTTTCTCTTGAAAAAGGCCACGTGGCCGAAAATTTGAAGAGTCGAATTGTGATCTTGTGTACTGTTTTCTTCCCTTTGGAGGACTATTGCTTTTGCATCTTCATAATGGTTTACACAAAACTCAACAACAGCAACAACAACACCAAAGAGGGAAGCTCCCAATCTAGGGAAAAAAGACTTGGACATTTCTGAAAATATGGCTGACGACTTTGAAGCTTTGATTTTGTTTACTGTGGTGACAAATGACTATGAAGCAGAAGACAAAAGAGCACAATGACATTTCTAGCTCTATTTCTTTCCATAAATACTTCATGTTTAAGCTTCTTCTTTTTTTTTTTTTAGAAAAGAATTCGAATTTATTACAATATGTTAACTGCATTAGTAATCCCAGATATTCCTATTCAAAGTCCTTAATCCATTTTTTACACGTTTCAGAAGCTAGGAAAGTAGTCCCTCAACGATTTTCTTTCCTTTAGGTATGTTTGGGAACCCAGGAGTCAATTTATTGGACAGTCCACCGTTTTGTAATTTTGCATGGGAACGTTATCATTGGGCTAAAATTTAGGATTGACGTGATCAGAAATACGAACCTGTCTACTCCTGCCACATTGCTGTTCTGACAAGCCGGAAAGTCACAAAACGACTCATCACTATTGTCACTACAATCTTGTCGGTGGTCACACACAAACGTGTAGGGCACGCCCTTACTTCCTGCGAGGCATGAGAACAGCGAGGAAAGTGACGCTCTTTCCGGAAACAAACAGGATGAAGCAGCAGGCATGTCCCAGCTGTTGCTGTCAGTGCCACGTGGACCGACATGTTTGGCCCAACAGTCACTGCGAGCGTCACAGGCCAAAAACAAATACGTCGTGTGATTGAAAGGACAGAGGATGAAGTGGGCATTGAAGGCAGTTTCATGAGGAAACAGGGCGGCAGACCTGACACGGAGAGTTTCATCTACCGGCTCGTTGACCTTACAGAGGTATACGACTGGTGCAGCATACCCTTGCGCACAGGAACCAACTTGAATAGATATAATATTGTGCTTTGTGAAGATATGCTTGTTAACAATGAGAAGTGTTATATCAAACCTACAACACTTGGATTAGTGTGATCTGTAACCTGAATGACTGTTGGTATTGTGTACGCCCCATGGGCTAGCGTCTGGTCCATCCACATCAGTGTCTGTTTATACCTGAACAAAACAGAAGTGGAAAATCAAGAGTGATGTTCATTGATATTGTAATGATCAGAATGTGAAATTTGACTTTTTTGTTAGTGGTCTGGATGCAACACAGATGCAACTAAAAGGGTGGACACTTTGCAATAAAAGATCAGTTTCTTAGTTCATTCAAGTTTATGAAGACCATTGCCGTCAAACAGCTTTTCAAACAAATACTTAATTGCGGTCTTTTACTTTTCAATCCACCTGTTACATAAAGAATAACATTGTGGCTCAGAGATCAAAGACGCAGCTGGAGATGTAATGTATCAAAATGGCCCCTCTCCCAGTTCAACTCGTGCACCAGATTGCACCCCCCTCCCCCCATCATCCCACTGCCTTGATCCAATCCCTGGAAGGGAACGTGGGTTAGACCAAAATTGACCCCCCCAACTCTCTTTTCCTTTCTTCCATGTTAAATGGGACCATTCTGGGTCTACCCCAAAATGACTACCCCATATCTTACAGCGTGTTCTGAGCACTGTGTCTGATTGTGCTTTACTTTATGGAAGGGATGGGTGTGGAGACCCAAAATGCCCCCCCCCCCCTCCCTTCATATGTTCCATGTTAAATGGGGCCATTTTGGGTTTGCCCCAAACTGACTATCCCATATCTCTCAGAGTTATCCCAAGACTGTGCTTGATTGTACTTCAGTTTATGGAGAGGGGGGAGGGGGGAGGGGTCGGGGGTGGGGGGAGGGGTCGGGGTGGGGGTGGGGGGTATCTAACATTGCCATAAACGAACACCCTAAAATTCTTTTGGAACAATTTTTTCCATCTTGGGGAGTACTCCTCGGGCAGGTGGCATGTCCAGGATAGCCCTCGTTCCGACCTTCTCACCTTTTTTTTCATTTTTGTGTACATTTGGACCAAAAGCATAGTTTTATCACTAGAGAGTCATTCCGGGGTAGACCAGAACATTCACTTGCTGCTCGTGAGGTACCCAACCACCCTGAAGAAAAAGGGTTGTGTGGTGCATTTCTATTTCCTGAGTGAGTCAGTGCCTTCCTTCGTGAGCGATGTGCAGGTAAAGCAGACCAAAAGAGGGATGGGCGCCTCCCTGGCTATGTTGAACTTGGAGACGTCAAGTTCGGAATGCGTCGATCCCGAAACCAAACTCATAAGGATGTGTTAAAATCACAAAGAGATGGGGTGGGATGGAGCAGCCAGGTGGAGGGGGTTACTCTGGTTCTGCCCCTAAACAGTGCGCCTGGGGAGGTTCAGGCACCGTTCTCGTGCTGTCCTGAGGGAAAATAATGCTCTAATGTTTTGTGCCTCAAGAAACATTCCTGGGTATGTATTGCAAAGCCATGTGTATGCGTGGTGCTCTATCCCTAACTAACCGCCTGAAATTGAACTAAGCACCACTCTCATCATGCAGCTCATGCTGAACCAACCCTCCCCCAAAAATAAAATCTGTACGAATGTTACGTTCCTTAGGCAAGTGTCACTATAATTTGGTATATTTGGGGCGGGGTGGAGGTGCACGGGGGTGATGGGGAAATAAGGGAATGGGGGATTGGTATGGGGAAGAGGAAGGGGGTTTGGAGAGGGGGGGGGGGGGGGGGGGGGGGGGGGGGGGGGGGGTTGCGTTCCTTCCCAGAGTAGCTTTACCGAAGATCAATGGACAGTCATCAAGCTCATCCAAGGAGAATGAAGAAATAATGCGACCACGAGAGCCGTCATTAGTCACCAAAAGGGCGGGGATCATAGTAGGACTGCCCAAGATAAACACCGATGATTGGATCTTGGGCAGGAGGGAGGATGTGAGAGTGGGAGGGGAGGGGCAATCAGGGGCAAGATCAAATAGTGAGTTCACCTAGGAAGGAACGGATATACATCAGGGAGAGGAAGTCGTTCTGGGGGTTTACAGGGCCACTAGTGTCCACAAAACGAAACGTGTCTTTAAAAACTCAGTTTGAGAAAGAGAAAGAGAGAGAGAGAGAGAGCAATTTGTTGTGAAACTGATGAACAAATGAAGTGCACAAACAACTTTATATTACTTGAACAAAATTTCTACCACTTTTCAAATTGTTTTTATTTAAACATTGGGACATTTAGTCCTGTAAAATAAACTACCATCTGTGCTTTCATTAGCAACATTTTCAGATGGAATTATTGCTACTATTGTAAACCCGTCATGACGTGTTATGCTTATATCCTCCTGTTTGATGTTTAATCGATCCATCTAGTTTCTGTGATAGGCAAAGGTGTTATTGTTGGTGTTGCTCTTGTTATTGTTGTTGTTGGTGGTGGTGGTTGTCGTGGTGGTGATGGTGGTATGTTTTAGATAAGTTTTAACAGTTTACCTTGGACAAAGAGGGAGATTTACAAAGGATGACAATACTTAGATCATGAGCAAATATAATTGATGGATGTACGTGTCTCGGATAAAAGCTGTAAAATCTGACCTGATAAGCATCTGTTAAACACCATATCTCTAACTATACCAAAATATCGAACTTCTTTTTGTTACTGTTCTCCCAAATAAGTAAGGTTAAGTCAAATGAATACTACAGTAGCTCTCAAAATTTTGTTATTCTTGTTAATCTTTTTGTTTTGATGATAAAATTGATGATGATGATGATGATGTTGATGATGATGATGATAATGATGATGATGATGATGATGATGATGATGATGATGATGATGATGATGATGATGTGATGATGATTTCTTAAGAAAATGTAGCCTGCTAGCTAGCTATACTTGTTTTTTTACCCTGGAAACAAACACATTAGTGCACAGAGGACTTGGCAGAGATTTTTTTTTTCATATGTAAAACAGTATGAGTGCAGCAAAGAACAGATGACTGTTCAAATTATATTTCGCCTGTTTATGTTGTGTGTTTCTGGGAATGAAAAAACGCACAAATTTTTCATATTTCTAATACTCCTCAGTTTTGTACACGTCTGTAAAATGAACATATTTCTGTTTGCATGCTCCTTACACTGTGCCTGGGCTTGCATCTCCGGTTTTTATAAATGTATGACTGTAAACCTTGCATTGATAGACCTTGGCCTGTCCATAGAGTCCCCACCCCACCCCCTCCGAGGGGGGGGGGGGATTTATGAGTGAATATTTTGATACTTGTTCATTTTGAAATTTTAGGGCATATGTTACCCCGCTGTAACCAGCTTATTTCAGGATATACGAGCGTTGCACTACAGTAACCCTACCGATGGCGACTATTCAGGGGGTGGGGTTATTTTAAGTCTCTTAAATCAAATTTCTTCTTAAATATTTCTATTAAATTTGGTACCAAACTAAAGAATATTGAAAAGGTTATCTGCGCATGTACATTTTACAACATGACAGGAATGCGGAATATGTTCTTTACGAGCAAAATCTAAAATGCATATGAAAACACAGTACGATACAAACAAAAAAACAACAAAACAACCCCCCCCCCCCCCAAATTTTCAATGGTAATGACATGTCTCTGAGTACAGACAAAAAACCTCTCACCCTATTCATTGCTGATGCCACAGCCATCATGAAAGACAGCATCAGCCAAGCTGCCAAGCTGAGGTGGTTGCTCCTCTGTGTCAGGGTCTGGATTTTCTTCACAGAGAATGTCCACAAGTTCTCTTGGAAGGATGTCTCCTCGGTCCACTGCACTGGAAGCTCAGATTTGCCTGCATGCCATCCTTTCCCTACAGGGCTTGGAATGTCAGGATTCTGAATGTGTGCATTTTTTCCAGATGAGGGTCTGGTAGTTTGATCTTTCAGTATGAAGCCTGAGGGAAGTTTTGCATGGCGGAAGGAGACTCAGGTCCATCCCATCACAGCCTGAGGGAGGCCCTGACCCTCCTCCAGTCTGGAACTTTTCCCAGCACAGGTCATATCTCAGTTTGTTCACACTTGTGCAGTTCGATCTTCCATAGAGGCAGCAGACAAATCGTTAAACATCACCATGGACATCATTGCCCAAGACCGGACTGCCAAGCATAGCAAACGTATTGTAGAAACTGGGATCTTTTTGGAATTTCTTCAAAACAGTAATTTTGCCTTTTCTGACGAAGCTGCTTGTGCTGCCACACGCTGAAAAAGCATGCGATCCTAGGATTGCACCACACTGCTCTCTTTCATGCGTTTGTTCTAGCCTGGAGATATTCAGGAGACGTCTCTTGTTGCCTGCTTCTGTGTCTAGAAGAACCTGATGTTCTATGTTCCTGACATAATAAAGCAACAGGATGAACACATCAGTGTCTGGAGATCTAACCACAATCCCTTGCGAAGAAGGATGTGTGTTTGTTTGATGGCAGCAGTGCAGAATGATTTTTGTGTAGGCCTCCTCTTGAATTGAGCAATGGTCTGGTTGGAGATCACTGACAACTGTCATTCCATCTTCGCTGAAGAGATGTGTACATTTGCTTTCTGTTGTGAAGTAGATTCTCCATCCCGGCAGTTTTGGGGCATAGTCAGCCTTCTGCCATTTACTTAGAATCAGCTTCATTACTTCCATTTTGTTGTGGCGGTTGGAAAGAAATCCTTTCCAGTCTTTATGGGTCTTTGTTGACGGCCTTTTGAGCAGGGATGACTCTGTTGTTCCCCGTCTGGCCCGTTGAGAGGCTTTGATTGAACTCTCTTGATAAGTGTCGGTAACAAAGTCGACCCTATCAGACTTTGGCAAGAGAGAAAAAAACATTTTGGGCCAGTTCGCTGAAAGATCCAGTTATTCCAACAAGAGATTGGAGCATAGCATTTCCATCGATAATGAATGTGCAACGGTCCAGCTGTGGCGTTCAAAGTCGACATGCTTTTTAAGTATATGCATGAGCTTGGCTGTGTCTGTCATGACAGGAAGTCCATCTGGAGGGGCAAGTGCCCATGGTACAGGACTCATGGGATATGTCAGAGCCTTTTCCAGGCTGACATCATGTTTCCGTGCTATTATCAGTAACTGGCCAAAGAGGTTCCTCTGAGCTGCAATTTGACCAGTTTTGTTCTTTGTAGACTGTACCTTTGTCTTCATATGTGCATGTGAAAAAGTCTTCAGTGACAGTTTCTTCATTGGGCGTGGAAGCTTGTTGATTTGTCCACTAGCCTCTGCTGAACAAAATCGTTGAAAGCTGAGGTTCCACATTGTTCGCATTGAAGGAGGTCTTCCATAACTGCTGGTGGTGCTGGTGTGCCAGATAAAAGACAGAATAAAGCCTGTCTGTCATCAGTGTCAAATGGACTGGAAAATTCTGGAATGATTCGAACACCTTTTGCCACATCTTGCTCTGTCTTGCTTATTTCAGATGGCCTGGTATCTTTGTGGGATGTTTCCTCTTCATCCATTCCTGTCAACTCCATTGCTGCTGCAAGAAAACTGCGTCTCATGTGCCGTGTCACACACCGTCTGTAGTAGGCTGCAAAATTTCTACTGAACCCAATGATACCACCATGGGACTTTACATGTCTGTTTATTGTTTGTTCAATTGTCTGATCCACAGCATGCGAGAAGTGGCTACGTCAGATCTTGAACACTGAGTCCTCCATCCTGAAAAAAAATGTCAGCCCCTGGAGGTGTGTTTTTATGTTCAAGAGAGACATGAAGTAGACACTCAGATATTTGGCATAATTCATGTGGTCCATCGCAAACAACAACGGACACATCGCTTGCAGGCAGGTAAGATGTAAATCCATTGTTCTCTTTTGTTGCCCTCAGGAACCTCAAAACAAGCCAAATCATGACCATGTAGTAAAGCCACACATGTGCTGTTTGCCAAGGAGGCCATCTCTTACTTTGACCTTGAAGAGGGAATACTGTTCATACAGCTGTTGGCATGCACTATTTTCCACAACAGACTGCAGCTTGTCTTTACCAGGATTGAACAGAGTAGTCACTGCATTCTGCACTTCTCGAAGTTCTTCAGCTTCACTGTAGCCAGAAATTTGATAAGCAGTTGCCTCTCTAATGCTTCAAGGACTAGTTTGTGTACTCGAAGAGCACGATTGTGTGTTTGCCAGCAAACATGCTCAGTTGACCACTCGCACAGATAGCAGACTGAATGACTATTTCAGCAAGACCAGTTCCCCTCATCAGTTTTGCCAACAGCGCCAAGGAAAGAGCAGATGTGTGGAAGCTTCCCAGTCTGACAAAGATGTCTTGGAAGAGGACTGTTCTGCCACAACAAGTTGTATGCTTTCCTTCTACTGCTAAGTCAAATGCAACTAATATTATATCTTGCCCCACTTGCTTTGTTGCTGCCTGTGACACTTTGAGGACATGCTGGACTGTGGAATTTTCCGTGATGGGGTGGTGGATGGGTGGCATGTAGTCAACGGTAGACTGCACTTTTTATATCCCTTCTTCTCCTGTGAGAGACACCCATCCTCCCCATCCAGGCACCACTTAATTTCCATCTTTGGCCTCAAATCTGGAGAAAACCCACCAAAAGTCAGCAACTTTAGCTTTGTAGACTGCCTCTGGGTTTGAGAAATGAGTGTCGATAACATTCAAGTTGGGTTCTGCCTTTTCTTTTGCAAAGCAGAGTGGCACGTTTCTTGGTTCATACTGCACGGTGGTTTTGAGGAGCAGGAGATAGTTCTGTTTGAGAAGGAACTGTGTCATGCACTGTGTCTCCTGTCACCTCTTGAATAAACTATGCCATGAGTGGAGTGGGTGGTGTCAGCTCCTGAAAGGGTTTCTTCGTTCAGGTCAAAGTTATCCCAGCAGAAGTGAATCACTTTGTTCTGTTCCAAACTCACCGTTGAAGGCAGAAAACTAGCACACTGATGTACAGAGTTGGCCATAGCAGTCTCAAGTCGTACAGTTGTTTTGTATCCAGCAACGTGCCCAAAACAATTCAAGAGACTTAGAACTTTAGAACTACCGATAAACATGTCTGATAGACATTCAATGTTTCGGCATTTTCCCGCGTTCCCCCTGTCAAAGAGTAACATATGTCCTGGCCAATGGAGGATGCTAATCCGGCGGTTTTGTTTTGCTCCATAGTACTACTCTTTCCAGACAGCAGGTTTTGGAGAAAGTCTGTGAGAATAGCTGGAGGATGGACAGCATCAGACTGAAGGTACTCTGCAGATGGAGGCCATGGCATGTCCAGGTGCAGCTCTAAAAGCATCCATGATGTGTTCGACGAAGGACATATGCAGACTCCTCAAGTCGCTTTCTTCTGAAGCGGCTGACACCAAACGCTGTCTCAACTGCCTGACCTCGGGCAGGTTCGTCACAATAAACAAGTTCACTGCGATGGTTTGGAGCCCAACATTTTATTCTGAAGCCAAAATATTTCATTATCTTTTCTTTCAGTTTGTAAGTCTGTGTGTCCTGGGTTGTAGAAGTCAGGGGAATGTTGCTGCATGTATCCACAGTACTTCTCTCTCAGCATGGTCATTCTCTCCACCTGTGCACCTCTGATCAAGGCGTTTTCAATGTACTCACACATGTACTCAAATGCCCTCTCATGTGCCTGTAGCTGCTCAACAGATGTCTGGCCTGTGGATGTTTCAGCATGCCTGCCTTCAGATCTCACATAGTCTTTCCTGCAACTCTCATGACAGTGAGCTTCACGTGCTACCAGATCTACATCTGATGATGAGTGAAAATGTCATCATGCTTAATTTTCGCTGCATCCTTTATTGACTGTTCTGCCGTCTTGGTGACACATTCTACAAGTTTGTCAAAACATGCAACTCCTGTTTAAGCTTTCTTCCTGAATTTTTGTTGCAAAAAAATGCATCTGTCGTTTGGAAGCAATGGACCTGATGTAGCAACATCAGTCCTCTTTGGTTTAGATGGTCCTGCAGCTTCTGCACTCTCTGTCTCATGTTTCGTTTTCTGGCAAATTTCACATTGGTAAACCGTGCATAACAGTTCTGTGATAACCATGGCAAGTAAAGTCCATGTTTTCTGGAATGCAATCACAAATCTGGTCTAGTCTATGACATGCTACATTTGAAGCACGTCTCAAATGGAGAGACTTCTGGATATTTTTTTTTTCACTTTCTTCAGTTAGTGGGGTTATAGTCTTCTCTTTTCTGTTGTTTTTTTAAATGAATTATACACGTTCTCCATCTCTTGAACATTTTATTTTGCATCTGGGTTGCATTTAACGGTCACTTGTTGTTCATCTGCCATGGTGCAAATTTGAATTCACACAGGACGTGTCTCATGGAGAAGATGACGCAGTTTATATTACAGTGTAGTTAGAGACTGCACACCTGCCCATTCACAATGACATGAAGCCAGACGGTTAAAAACAAATGGATACTATAATGCGGCAAACCGGTTTGCCCTATTCATGCACTTTGTCAAAGTTTGTGGTCAAATACGCAGAACTAAAACTAGCAACGTACTCAAGCAGCGGTTTTTCCAAACCACGGACACGTGTGTCAGAGATTCTCCAGCAACCCAATCAGAAAAGTGCATTTTGCGCCGTGACAGCGAGTACAATCTGCTATACTAATCTGTGTACACATGCTTAGCACAGGAGTCTGGCCGAAAAAAATTGGACACGCGCAGTAGACAGGATGGTCAGAGGTGTGTAGAAGATGTGTGCATGAACGCTTTACACACACACACACACACACACACACACACACACACACACACACACACACACACACACACACCACACACACACACACACACACAGGTGGGGATGGGGGTGAGGTGGGTTTACCAAAGACACGCATGCGTCATGCTGCAGACAGAGATCACAATAAAGCACGCAATGGCATGCACACATGACTGCTTTGCATGTTGAATTTCTTTACAAAGACAACATTTGGCGACAAGAAGAAAATGCACATGCGCCTTCGTAAGATAGGTGTGACTTGAGAGACAAAGAAATCATGACATTATCATTTTTATCATTATTATTATCAGATCAGTTGCTCCGAATTACTGGTTTATGTTATTGAATCTCTCACCACTAGAGAAACATTGACTCAACGCGCTGTCGTAAACGCATTACTTTTAGTGCCACACCGATGTGACGTTATAAACGAATGCTACAGTACTTACTTTTCGTAGAAATTCTATGATCACAATAATGAATCTTGATCTAGGCCTTAGTGAACATAAGCTGTTTTGTGATACACACTGCAATGTGGAGACAAAACTAGCCAGAAACGCGTGGAAAGGTGTCGGCTGTTTTGTGACACACACTGCAATGTGGAGACAAAACCAGCAAGACACGCGTGGAAAGGTGTCGGCTGTTTTGTGATACACACTGCAATGTGGAGACAAAACTAGCCAGAAACGCGTGGAAAGGTGTCGGCTGTTTTGTGACACACACTGCACTGTGGAGACAAAACCAGCAAGACACGCGTGGAAAGGTGTCGGCTGCTCAACTTGCGGGGGAACAGAACAGCGCACAGCTGTGGTTGAGTGCTACGACAGATTTCAGCTGCATGCGATTCGGATGCCCATGCACAGACATCACTGTATCTCTTTTTGTAAAATACCAGTAGAATAGTGTGCAAGATATATTGAGGAAATTTGTTTTAGATGCTATTCACGACAAACCTATGAGATATCAAGCCAGATTTGTGTGTGACAATCAGAGAGTGAACACCCCTACCCCATAATGCTAAATACAAGGCGCAAAGAGGGAAAAAATACATTATTAATGCAGCTCCCAATGCCAAAATACCTGTTTACCAGTGGGGTAGCATGTCAAATGTTTCCTCCGTATCATAAGCTTTCTTTAAAAAAAAAAAAGGGGGGGGGGGGGCGGAGAGAGGTTTCCAACCCCCAGACCAAGGTCTATGATCCATACATTTAAGAGTTTGTAGGACACTCTCTAAAGTGAAAAGTTGGGTTTCCATGCATTAGCTTGCAAGATTTAGCAAATAATGTATATTTTTGAACAAAGGTTATGGTAGGTTTAAAAATAATTGAATTTAGAACTTTTGCAGTTATTTGTACACTTTCATCACCTTATAGCACGAATTCTGAAAATAGTTTGATTTACCATACTACAAACCCTACAAACTGTGTTCGAATTTAAATCTCTACACAATGATATTTGATTCTGACATATGTTTGTGAACTCAATTTACCAAGTAATATTATCACAGTCTATCTGACTGCGCTGTGTATGCATGAATGGAGTCTGGGAAACAAGGGAACGAACACAGGCAATACAGGCAGAAGTTTCGCCGAGAACCATCCACTCGAATCAAAATGGAGGACAAGAACACAGATGTGACAAGACAAAGTCAACATAATAATATGATTTAAATCAGTAAACCTGTCCAGTCACACTCATTCAGTCACAGCAATCAGGAGAAAATCCTCAGAATCAGTCACCATTTGGGGGACTCAGGAAGCCTAAGTACCCCAGAGGAGGTACACTGTAATTACACCAGTGGGGGTAGGGGTACAATCAAGAAAGCTTCCAAACAAGTTATACATCCTAGAGAATGTAAATATGTTTGTTCAAGCTCACCCTTTCTTATTTTGCCCGAAAACACCACTTTTCACATACAAATCACATCCATCTGTCACTTTTAACCAAAATTAACACCTGTTTCACAAACAAATTAACACCCCAAAACCTCTAAAATTGACGTAATTAGTACATTAAAAATGGTTTAATTAGCTATACTACTTCCAATGCATTAACGTCCACGGGAATGAGCCCTCCCTACTTTTCTAATATTATCTTCTACCTCAAGCACTATCAACAAATCAGAACAATTAACTGGCTTTCCATCTTGATTAGTTATTTTTATATCCAATGAATTTAAAGAACCCTCAATTAATTCTTTAAATTCACTGTTTCCGTCAAACCTATATAACTGATAATCGCAAAACCCTGCCTTAATTGACGGAGTGCTCGTAGAATTGTAGATGGATAGCCATTAAACAAATTAACATCTGTTTTTAACTGTTGTGAATGGACATACAAAATTGGGTCACGAGAAAATCAGAAGGTTTATTACCTTCAAATTGATATATACCTTCTCTTGTACTAAATCTATAAGCTCTGTCACTATTGTGGAAGCCCAAGATTTTAGCCAGGCCTTTAGGGAAAGTGTACTCTCTTCTTTCTTCTAGTGGAAAATGTAAGTATATTCTAAGGTTTGCCTCGTTTATTGTTAACAATATGCCAAATTCGTTAAGTACTTCTTTTTAAAGAACAAAAGTTGTATAACCTTCTGGTATTTTTACATGAGTTGCTTGACTGCCTTGTTCACTACTATTATTGATCCATTATTTTGGGCCCCTTCAGATATGTTAACCCACTTAACTTTAAAAACCAATTTCTTTAAGGGCAATCCTACAACTACCGCGCCAATTGACAATTGGATATGTTAAGAACACACGCTCGTTTTGCTTGGTTATATAGATGTACATCCTTTTTATAAAATGTTTAAAAAAACTAATTTAAAAAATGGAACCTTTTAAATATAACGAAAGTGCTACTTACAATGTAGGAGCGTTTTATAATCCCAAATCGTTAGACTTCAGCAATCTAACCATTGCAGTAGATGAATATAATGCTTCCAAGTTAGACTTGTAAACCCACTAACTAAATATTTAAATCCGCCAATAAAGAATGATAGAGTGCCATCAGCATGGCCATCCCACCCTATGGCTTTTTACCAGAATCAGTTAAATTTTGCCATTTACTGCGCAACCACAGGCTGTGGGGTTTCATATACAAACTATTTAAGCCATCCCAATCTTTTAGTAAGGGCAGTATATAACTTTCATGTTTATTTACCAGTACAGGCGAATACTAACTGAACTACAAGTAGTCCTCCCTAACTACAACGCGTTTAATCCATTTAAAAGTCCAATGGACAATAATGCATATGAAAGAATCTGCAACGAATTTAACATTAATCCTTCAACTGACTTTAGACAAAAGTTAGACCGCAATCATGGGATGGGTACATTGTATTTGTGGGGTGCAAAAAGAGAATATAATTATGACTACTGGCCTGGCCACACCTCTTTCACAACAAACAAGTGTCGATTGATGCATAGAAAAAAAACGCCCTAATGCATGGCAACATTTATCTTAGATGAAAGTGAAGGCCTCACAATGCCAGGATGCAAAGACCTCAAGGACGCCATACGGACAAATGTTTGGTGTCTATTCGGAGCACAAGCACCGACAAGTCTAGCATACTAGATCAATCTACGGCTTTGATCTAGAAAACAATTTCCTAGCTAATTTAGAAGATGCTAGTAACTCTGGCGGCTGATTTACCTGCCGCATAAAAAGGTATCAAACGTTCTTGCATCATGCTAAGGTCACGGATTTGACTTTGTTGGAGGACAATGGATTATACATGCCTACCCTCTAACCTTAGACAACAGATGGCATGATACAGAAATTATAACAATGAAATCCTCATAGCTGAGACGACCAAACTTAGGGCCCAATCAAAGCTAAACACACAGCCTGATCCATCCATTTTAAAAGAAAGTACCCCTAGCTCTGAAGAACCAAAAGCGCCACAGCCAAAAGCACCCCACAGCCAGAAAGCAAGCCCAGAAAGCACGCCACCTGTTAATGTAACTCACCCCTGACAGCCACACTACTGAAAAGACCAGCCCTCGTTTTGTTTTTAAACTTTCCACTGGATTAGCCATACTTTATTTCACTAAAATTTTTAATCCACAGCTTAGCACTCCTAACGTCCACAAGATGGTCAGCCATATAATCCACAACTTTGCTATAAGTAAGACAAAACCCAACTAACACCACTGCCAATTACTGCAGTCAGAGCATCAAGCGCTTTGGCAGCCCCCTAACTTTTTTAAATAGGTTTGCTAGCTGATGTAATTTTTCTAATCCATACTTATGCCAGGCTGAGGTGTGAGGCGCTACTGGCCCTGTTTGGCTCAACTACCTGTTTAAAGCATAACCGAGTGTAGAGATAGCAAACCCAACAGCCGTAAATATACTAACTATTGTAATTCCCCGTTCCCTGACCAGAGTTCTTATTCTTCAGCTAGCGTAGTGTTTTCATACAAGTAACTGGTTATAGTTCTCTTATTCTGTTAGTTTGTGACGCTAACTGCACTCTGTTTAGTAGACAGAGCACTCTAACCTGGCCGCCTTTGTAGGCATTAAATCTTGTATTTTCTGCTGTATTATAGCCTTTTCCTGCTCGCCCTAAATGTTATCGTCCTGCATCAGCGAGTATTTTTTCCTCTTCTATCTCCTCTATCCAACCTCACCAAGTTTTGCTAAATTGTTTTTAGTTCACCCTTATTGTCCGTAGAGCCTCATTAAGCCCCAGGATTTCAACGCATAGGTAATGGGGAAATCTTCTATTGTTTTTAACTGTGTCCCCCTCACTAAACTCGTATTCAAATTCTGCTATAATTCAACCGCTGTCCGATTTCACTTTGCAGAGGTATTTTGTATTTCAGATTGTGTTGGCAACTCTTGCCCAAGGTAGTAAAAGACTAACAGCCTCAGGGCCCTTAAAATCGTCATAAATTTAATTGCCTTTGGTCACAAACAGGGAGGCTCTCTAGGAGATTGTGGCCCCTGCTTAAAAACTGGGTTGGGTCCGGCTTTGCAGTAAGCGCACACTCTTTCTTACGGTTCTTAAAACAAATGATTATTTTTATCTGTTGAAAAATCAAACCCTAAGTGCTTTCTGGCTGCTCTCGCCCCAAATGGTCAAATAATATTCAATTCCTAACTACACGTAATTGACTCAATCCTACTCCTTGACCTGCTGCTGCACCTTCAAGCGCTTCTTGCAATGAAGGCCTAGTTCTTTTCATCTTCTTCTCTCAATAGAGCAATCGGGGTCAAAATCTTCACCATATTTTTTAATTTATATTCCTTTTTTTTGTTTTATCAAATAATGAACTCCTACGTTGTGACCTCGAACCGTACAGAAAAGAGAAGAACCCCACGGCTAAAGGGGTATGAAGGCAAACTGCAATTAGTGTAAATACAAACCCCATCAACAGTTCACTTGGACAAACTTATAGTCAAGTTCCTGATCTTGGGCGCTGACGATGTAATAATGCCCGAGGCAGCCGCAAACACATTCAAAATAGATATTACATCAGCAGATCCCTAATGATCTGTTGTTGCCAATTTAGCAAGGCTATATCGTTAAAACATATAGCAATCAAACTGGGAGGCAGAGAGTCTTTGGTCGAAGCGATGCAACATTTTTTGCCCCTTTAATCTGATTATGGCTGCCTAAAAAAGAAAGAAAAGAGAATGTTATCAAGAATATCAAGACTACCAACGGTCTCAAGCACAGGTTGGGGCGGGGATGGCCTAAAATGGATGAAAAAGATGAGGCAGTAGCTGAAGCATTTGGCAACAGATCTCATCCCTCTAGATTATGACTGTTAAAGACCATATGCCATAGTACCAAGGCGCACTAAAAGAAAAACTTACTATCATCTAACATGTATTCCCTAGCGGTTCGTCGTTCTGTCTGAAATCCTGAAGCTAAATACGCGGTTAGTGACATTTCTCTTGATTTGATGTTTTTACTATCCCTGAACTGGCCCAGAACAATCTTAACCCAGTATAAAAGTAAAAAGGGTATTTATTATGAAAACGTTATACACGCCATTACAGAAATAAAACAAGCGAGACACTCTCTGGAACATAAACATCTAAATCAGTCTCTAAGTCTTAAAAGGAATTTGGTTCTTATCTACTGAAGGAAACAACTCCTTTCAGAGAGAATCAGAAGTGATTTATAATCCAAACCTTGAGAAGGTTGACTGCGCAATAAATGGTAAGTCCTGATCATTTATTGGTCGCGGACTTTTACCTCAACCAACACTTTGATGAATTAAGTAAGTTGTTCGCGGGGGGGTAGGCAAAAAGATCCTGCAGTTGATGCGTAAGAAAAAAACTTCGCCTTTAAGATGTAATAAGACTTGAAGACTACTTACTAACCAAATATGGCTGAGCTGGATTTTAGATCCACATTTTGACAAACATAATTGTTTGGAAGTGGAGAAAGGGTAGGGCAAGATGGAAAAAAATAAATATTCACGAAAGAAACAACGGAAACGCCCAATAAAAATGCATCAGTTTGATGGTTTGTGATGCCCAGATTAACATTGAAGGAAAACACTAAAAGATGTGGCTTTTAAAAATGCAGAAGAAAATATTCTAATAAAAACAGATGATAGCTTGAAGTTTTCTGCCAAAAGATTCCGCACAGTTCTCTTATCTGCGGGATTACTGGTGTGGGAAAACAGTCTTGTACTTGATTTGTTACAAACATATACATTTCCATTACGATCCCATTTTATATCTGCACAACCATTAAGCACAACAAGTCTTACAAAGAAAGGAAGTTTATATGTGGACAACGAAATAATATTCTAGTTGAATCCTAGCGACAAACTGGAGCGACTGTTTAGAACATTACTCTAGTTATTTGAGGGAACTGAAACCTGTTTAGTTATTGATGAGCTGTTCGGCTGAACGAGACATTGTTAAAAAAAAAAAGAAAAGCACTGTCAAGCTAGCCTTAGTTTCTGTTGCTCGTAACTCAAAAATACAATGCTGTCTTAAAAGACTTTAGATCGCAGTTAAAATCGTTGTAATTATTTTACACTAAGGACAAAGATAGTTTTGAAAATGTTAAGTGAAAATTATATAATAAGGACAAAGATGCCTAAAAAAAATAAAAAGAGCATTAGTAAAATCTAAACAACGCAAGCTATGCTTACGAACTGACCCCCCAGTTCAATACGTTCTTATTATAATTTGTTTATTCTAATTTTAATATTAAAAAGAATGTCCGGGCCAGAACCAAAAGCGGAGCTAGCTCCTAAATGCACTGCAGTAGACTAAAAGACCTATCCACAGACACAACCAGTTTGATCTAATAGAGTGCCAGGAAAATGTTTATGATTTAGTACACGGAAGACGGGTATACAAACGCACAAATTGAAGAACAAAAAACGACAAGCAACACCTACCCTCGAAGATATAATAAATTTACGGGCTAACGATATGGCAAACACGAATACAAACTTCATACAAGAAGAGAATTTTTGGCGGTTGCTTCTGAAATTGACTGGGAATTTTAAAGTTTGAAAACGCTAAGCCCTAATGTATACCTTTGATAAGCACAACAATTTAGATAAGCTTTAAATGAAGGACCCTTCTTGTTATCTGGGCCAGGAACACAACAAAAAAACAGATTGAAATAACTATGCAGGGTTCTGAAAAAAATCTACAAAAAGAAAGTCTTAGCTGAAGTGGGGGCGACAACCGGCCGCTCACACTTTACTCCAACTCTACAGGCGCTACCTTAGGCAAATGACGATGGATTTTGTGGCCTTATTTATTCTCGAGAGCAATACTATTTTGCCAGAACATGTTTTAACAAGGATACAACTAAAGGCTGAAAACTAGATGCCCCTCTGAAGCTCGGCTATTGCAATACAAAAACCGGAGAATGAAATAAATACCCATGATCATCTGACAAGGTTACTATAATGGTTGACAAAGACAAACTAACAGTACTTGACTTAAATTTCATTAAGTATGTTAATTATTCGTTTTAACTCTGTGATGAAGTGCTGCCAAAGGATTGATAAGAAGATATGTTTCGATTAACTTAAAAATAAGTTTATTTAAAAATGGAGGTTCAACAGTTTAGGTAAAGCAAATAACTGAACTTCAAAAGGAAATAGAAAGCGACTTGGATAAGTATAGGGTACGAGAAAAGGAAATATGCTAAAGCTTTAAATACTCTTTCTTATGTAATTACTGGCTCATCGGCTGTACTACCGTAAGTGCTGGGTCTAGTGTTGCTGTTTTAGCTACTGGGGCAGGGGCCCCAGTCTCTTTAGCATTAGGTGCCTTGGATTAGGTTTAGGCGCTGTGTCTAGGATTGTAAGTGGCTGTTTAAAAAAACATTAACTCCTAAATAACAAAACACTCTGCCATTGTAGCTAGCTAGCATCAGCCAAAACTTTGTTCACTAAGATTAAAAATAAGCAAATCATACAGGAGAAAACATACGGACGAGAAATTCAGAAGCTTATGCTGAGACGGTGAGGATTACAGGCGACAGAAAATTGAACTACAAAAGGATGGAGAAAGACTTTTACTCCACACAGATAACACGATGCTATTAAACAGAACATTGAAAAACAAACACATGAATCGGATAACCCAAATAGACTAAAAAATGTTTAACAAAAATAAGTTTAGCAAAAATAAATACTAATTTTTTTTTTGTTCCCTACTGTGATTGTGACCACATTGGCAGCTCCTACCGAACAAAGGATCATTTAGGGCAGCTTTTAGAAAGAAGTCTCTCTTAAATAATATACGGAGGGTTGTTTTCATAATTCGCTCAACTTCAATACATCTATGCTCATATAAGGATCTGTAGCTCTAATTCTAACATCACCTCTGCCTCTCCAGAGCATACAAGTATCTTACTTTTAGTCCAAACGGCAAGAGTTTTTTGGAGTCCCCTGCCATCTTCAGTAATGATAATTTTTTTTTAAGTTTGATTGCGTTTACGGGTTTAAGGGCCTGTTGGCTTTAAATTCTTCATTGTTCATGGCGCGTAAACTGCCGCAATACTTCCTAACCCATTCTTGTGCGCGGTTCTGTCCATAATTTCTCTCCTGTGATAATTGATAGTAAACAGGCGTTCATCTAGATCTTATTAAAAGTTTTCTACAAGGCTTGTGATCGATGTTGCCTGGGATCCTCTCCAAACTGTAACAATATGTTTAAAAAAAGCTGGTTTACAAACCTTAAACTCGGGCCAGCAGCTACGTGAACATCCTAGATACTTTAATGGGCCCTCTCATTTATATTTGATGTAAAGCCACAGCCACAGCAGTTGACTTTATCTGTTAGAGGTTCAGCCTTTGTATCTTGAAGCCATGTCAACAACTGTCAGAGCATACTTAAACTTTTTTTCTCTAACTTTATCATGTGGCAGATACAACAGTCCATCTGTGGTGTCATTTGAACAGAGTTTAACAAATCAAGCCTTATTATTCTTTTTGGGCAGGCAGATATATTTGCAAATTGCTTGTTTTGAAAGCCAGTCTTTCGCATCTGATTCATACACTCTAAGCAGCTTACTCAGTTTTTCATAGCTTCTTTCCTTTCCAATACCCTTTAGAGAATAATATATTTAGTACATCGTATTGTCCATAAGAGGGACTGTATTGTAAAATTGTATTTGTTTTTAGATTGAATATCGAGAAGAGAGATGCCCCCAGAGCACCTATAATAAACCCAATTTTCTTCATTTTCCCTGTTCTTCTGATGGTTCATAGAAGTAGACAGTTCCTGCGGTGGCGACTTAGAACTTCTTTCCTGTCATAAGTAATACTCATTCAATGCGTCATCAACTCTGTAAATTGTCTCTGCAGAACCCTGTTCCCTAACTTTTTATTACTAAAGTCTAAGTGACATTCGTCTTTTCTCATAAGCGTCTCTTGCCTTAGCTAAATCTTCTATTGCTTTGTTATGTCGATCTCTCTCTTCATCGGACCGCAATTTACTAAACATATAATTGCTTCCAGAGAAGCCAAGGCATTAACAATAGCTCCTCCCACCATCATAACACTCCCGCCATCTTTATAATCAATATTTTCTTATTCTTATGAATTAATCTTTCTAATAACTAACATTTTCGGGTAAAAAAATCCCCTGTGAACAAAATAGGCTGTGACGGCAATCCCTGCATAATTACAACTGTAACCTTAACAACGTCCTCAATGTCTAACCTTCCTAGATCCGCCGCTTCATTTAAACATGTTTTTTGCTAACACCTATAGCCCTATACGAAGGCCGCTAATTTTCAGCAGAGTGTAAATCGTATTGATAATCTTTTTTTCACTCATCTTTTATTACCAAAAAAAATAAATTAAAATAATCATAATACGAAAGTGTCCTATGTGCTTTTAATCAAATTAATCTTTTGTTGTTTAAAGCTAAAAAGTGAGGTTCAAGTTTTATGGGGGGGGGGGGGGGGCTATTTTGGCGAATCTTCTATCTTTCCCATTTGCGGTTTTATTCCTAACAAACATTTGCAGGGATGAATAAACTAAAACATCCAACGATAGGCACTGCATAATTAACCCAGCGTTAACCTCATTTTAAAAGCATTATATTATTTTTTTTATTGCTTTTTAAAATGATTGTGACGAACTATGTAAAAGTGTGAGGAGCCAGCAGACACTCCATAGACCTGCTGCAAAAAAGAAAGATATACTCTCTATGCCTGTGTGGAAAAACGAAACAGTATTTAGGTTGAACTATATTGAACAGATTATCAGCAACTGTCCAACCATCAGACGTTGAGAAGTACTACGCTAGGTAACGAAAGATACAGCAGGTCCAAAATGGGTTTAGATCAGTGACAGGACAAGGTAGAGCTATATGCTAATAGTAAGTACATGGCGCCGTTGATTCAGAAGAAATTAAAATATGACTTATCACAAATCCGTAGTAAACAAGGCCCTCGAACCTTGCATGGGACATGTACTAAAGATTTGGGATAGTTATGCCCATTCATCATGATTAATTACTTTTAATCATTTTAATTTTGATCATATTAAATTATCGCAATAAAAAAAAAAAATGAGCGAACAGAAAGAAGAACGCGACAGGACATCCGCAGAGCAGAATGGTACGACAAGTGAATGTACCAAAAGCGAATGCGCCACAGTTAAATGACCACAGGTGAGTAATTTACTAAAACGAAAAAGTCCAGGACGTGTTGAGGCCTGGGCGTAAAACTAGCTGAATGGAACAGGCCTGCAAAAAGCAAACCAATCAGTAAAACCAAAATTGTTAGATAATAATACAACATCGGCCGCCACCAACAACGACAATTAACAACAACAACACAAACACAATCAAACACGATAAGACTTTATTATGTATTTGCTGCTGTGGTTGGTGTGGGGGGTTTACATACAAACATAACGCCATACTAGCACCAAGCGAAGCCCCCACAGAAAAGAAAAGAACCAGCTTCTGCAAAAAAAAATACAACCTCCTGCAGTAGACCCATTTTCTATGGAAAAGTTTTTAAGAACTAGATAAAGTCCAAGTTAAAACTAAATAAGTAACAATTAAGTTATTTTAGAAAGTACTTTTTAAGTAATTGCAAGTAATTACAAGTAAAGTCAAAAAAAAAAAAATTCTTAAGTCTAAGTAAGTACTAGTTAGGTTTTTAAATAAGTACTATTTAAGTTCTTAAGTAAGTTCTTGTTAGGTTCTTAAGTAAATACTATTTATGTTTCTTAGTTAATCAGTCAAGTTTAATCTTTAAAGTTCTCCAAGTCCAAACAACATATGAAAACTCAGGCGAACGTCAGTTCTCATGTTAGTGTTAGAGACTAGTGATTTCTTATTAACAGCAGTTGTGTTTACTTGAAAGAAGAGTAGAGCGCAATTGACATTTGTGTGATAAAATACTTTGTTCATAGAGAGCTTGCTTGTATTGTCGTGGAGAATATATCTTTTAGACAACTTCTTTTACTTTGCCTTTAACCGTCTTCATTACAGAAGACTGGCTGCAACGCTGTACATCTTCGACCACAAACCCAACATATTCTTTGAAACTGTCCCATTGAGTCAATCCGTCATCTTTCCCAATTACTTTCTTTGTTCACATGATTGAAAGGTTGTCGGGTGTGATATCCGCATGTGTCGTACCATCCATCAACGTCCTTTAGCACTTCTGTTTTCTAAATCCTTATAGAAGTCTCTGTGGAACGTCTAGAATAAAAGAGACAGTATCTGTGTAAAGAACTCTTCTTCTGGAACCAGCGGTTTTAAGTAGCCTACAGAAATTCTAACATCAAATAACTATGACAGAAACTTTAATACGGTAAAGCAATAAACACTGCTTGTCCAACTAACATCCTTTTCTTCATCATAATGCCAACCAGGCTGTCTTTACATCTTCTAAAGTCTTGATAGTTAGGTTTAAGAGCAAACTTAATTGCTTGGTTTCTTTCTTTTGTACCTAGTTTCACATCTTTAACGTTGTGGTGGTGATGCGCCATAGTTTTGCCAAAACAGCTGTTGTTCATCAGTTTAAAGAATCTTTTTTCTGAAGCGTCAGTGCTTGGTTCTAAGATCAGTATTCTTCTTGATGTATGGGTTTCATAAAGGCTCTTGGTCAAAAGCAATGATTCTATGACCAGCAGTCAGTTTTCAGTCCGTGTCTTAGTAAAACTTTAACAGTCTGTAATACAGACATATTTAGTTTTTGTCGAAGATTGGAACTAGTTAGGCGGTTCTGTGGGGCCATCTTTAAGCTTTCTTGCGCCAGATGATAATCGTTATGTTGGAGATCATGTAATTCTTTAGATATTCAAAGTCTACTTCTAAGATTATCCTCTGGATTATCCAGCGTAAGCGTGACAACATGCCTAACACAGTTTTGACATCATGAGGCCCCTTTATCATGTTAAAAGTTTCTCAGTGGAAGCGGCTGGCTCATGCCCATCCTACTGATTGTGCGTCTAAGTACATAGATAGTTGGATGTTGAGTGGGATCATAATCGTCTAAATACGTGTTTTTGTTGGCTTTGCTGTAAGGATGTGAGGCCATGCTAATACCTCCCCTTAGCCCGTCTTCAATCATCTGAAGTGTGGGTAGATTACAAATTAAGTCAATCTTGATGTTTGTAGACATGAAGAAGCATCCCAAGAAAGAACCTGGGCAGAGATGTAATGTGATGAGTCTAAGCTGTAGATTCACATGCATGTTATTCTGTAATTCTTGAAAGAACGTCTGCTAAAATACACACGTCCAGACCAATAAATATTGATCGTGAAGTCCCCATATGTTTCACAGTGTAATTCTTCATGCTTCTGAGCGTATTCATATTCAGCCTAGTTATGTCGCCTTCCCTGTAAGCCTAGAGTAAAATCGTCTTATTGCGTAGGGCAGGCTCGTCAAAACTGTCCCACGAGTCCATGTATTCATAAGGATAAATCCCTTTGCGCACTAAAGATGGATCAAAGTATTGTTCAGTGATTTGGAAAATCCTTGTAGAGATCCTGCTATTTATCTCAACTCCCCGTCCAGATGTTGAGCTGAGTCATAAAAGGATCAAAGATCAAGATAAAAGTCCCAAGTACTTTTCTGAAGACTGTTCAATGCAGTAACCCTCTTATATCAGAAGTCACTGCTTTACATGATAAAATTAGATCGTAGCCTCTTAATTATGAAAGAAGATAGCATTTCCATGTCTTAGGGAAGTCAACCTTAATTGAAGATTACAATTGTAGTTGTGCGCTCCTCTGAAACTTTCCAGTAATGTTGATCGTGGCTCGTACAGCGTCGCCTATTACTTCTCTTTACATATCCAACAGTGTGTAGATATTCTGATAACTTTCTTGGTCTTCAGAGTCATAACAAAGACTGAAAGATTTGTTTGTGGATACATGATTGCGAAGTTGTTATCATGCTCGCTAAAAACTACTAGCCGCATTAGTATCTCTGTAAATTATCTGGACGTGTGTGTGCCCCATCTGACCTAACCACAATAAACGCATAAGAACCAAGATCTGATGGTGGTTAATAAGGTTGTTTTTGTTCTTCGTTGTGACCGAGTACTGCGCATAGCGATTCAAAGTCCGCATAAACCACGTAAGGGACTCATTTGCATTTTGGGGACATACTTAAAAACTAACTTTAGACCCTGGTTAGTGTGAGAGTTTGTTTTACAGTCTACAAAACTTTTAACAATGATTTCTATGACTGCAGCTCTGCTATATAGGAATTCTGACCAAACACCTTCTACAAACCTTTGTTAGCTGGATGCTTTGACGATTACAGCCCTAAAGTCTGCTTATGGTTCTGATGTAAAGACATAATGCCTCTTTGTACTACTATCCGCAAACAGGATCAAGTCTACATTTTGTTAAGCGGTTCGCCTAAAGTAGGGGCGTTGGGAGAAAACCCTTAGAGGAACTAGATCATTCTACTACAGACATGTGTAACACGTTTACATGATTGTTTGTTTGCTCTTCCAACTGAGATATACTTCGGATACTCACTGAAAGGTTAATGTTCTCAAAGTTCCTCTTGTTGTATTGTTCATAATTAGAAGACTGCTTTCTGCGTTCTATTATAACAGGGTGTAAATGCGCTAAAACGCACCACATAAAAACAATGTTGTCAGGATTTTTATGTTTAAGACTGCTCGTTTTAAAAACTAACTCTTTGGGAGAGGAAGTAAGAAATTGCCAACTATAGATAGCACTTTGTTTTGTCCTCAATTTGATTTCATGACTGTCCCTCAGACCATCCAGAACCTCTAACTTTGGCCTCCTCACTTGCATGGTTAAACTTGTAAGCATTAATCAGCCCAGTCAGAGTAAAGTCGTGATAGCTGATTACTTCTTTCTGCCTTGTTGAACCCAGACTGGCATGTTACTAACATCAGGCGTTTTATATAATCAATCAGAACGGCCACAACACCTTTTACTGTGGTCAGTTGAAGAGACTCTGGATTTTTAAGATAGCATGTGCTACTCTTTCATGAACGTTTGTGGGGTTAATGATGCCCATTCTACTTCACTAAACATATTGCTTAATGTTTTTTTTTCAATATCAATATTTCTTCCATTGTATAAATTTTCCAATCCTCGAATTTACTTGTGAGGCCTCATTTTTAACTCAAAAATTACGGTAAACAAAAAATTAAATGCATATAAAAAAAGTAAAGGGCTTATTCTTCACACAAGCCTCGCAACACTTCAAGACACGTTAACCTACAATAACACCTGCTAATATTTTAGCTTTTCTAAATCACTACAGTCAATGTTTAATCACTTTGATTGCTATGTTAAACATACACTATGATCTTTTATTATATTGCTATATCATCCTCAAAACCCAAATTCACTAAAATCCATGATTAACACTTTCATTGTCTCGTCAAATAGTTATTGCAAGTCTTTAAATCAGATTCACTGATTCACGCCATTTTTTTAATCTAAAATAAATAAAAATATAATTGTAAAATTCAGCTGTTATTCTAGTCTTTTCTAATCGTAAAACCCGATCTTTCAAATTAAATGAATAGCCTACTCCTCAGGGGTAGGAAGAAACATCAAGATTAGCATCTTCAGGAGCCATATTCTCAACCTAAAATAGCAAACAACTTTATTAGGGTTGGGGCCAAAATCTGGTATTTTACTAACACTAACCACTAAACTCTTTCGTATCTTTATACGATCAAAAAGATCAGTAATTAATTTTTCAAAACTACTCTTTAACTCTCTCTATCACAGCATCCTCAAAATCCATCCCGTCTCCAACTCACAAAATATATCTACCAAGCTCTATAAACTACTTCGGGCTTCATTTTTAACTAGAAATAAAATTATACTTAAAAAATAATTAAATCAGTTTCTCTCTCCCTCATTCACTCCAACATCTTCGGTCTTCTGGTTCCAATCTCTCTCTCTCTCTGCCTCACATACAAACAACAACACACGCACAAACAAACAACAAACAAGAAAACACACGCCAAACAAACAACAAACAAAAAAACACACACAATAGATGGGGAGGTGTTTGTGGGGAAATGTGAAAAGAGCTTTTTGTTGATGACACTTGAACGCCGTACATTCAAACGGCCGCCGATAGAACTTATTAGAGTCCCAAATTAATAATCACAGTAACTCTTTTCAAAGTCCCATCAGCAGCCGTCCGATACAGCCTTTGTATGAGTCATGCGTTTGTAGCTTTCACTGAGAGTCTTGGCATAGCTCCAGCAGGTGGGGTAGAGGCGGCTTTGTAGGTCAATCAGGCGGAGCTGCCTCCTGTCTATTGGTTAAATGTGCTCGCGCGATGAGTAATTCGTCGCAATGCGACAATCAATTTTGCGGTGGAGGAGGCAGGGGGTGGGGGATAAGCGGGGTGGTGGTGGCGCTCTGCTAATAGCGTCATTGAGTGCAAGTTGTCCTTTCAGAGATCAATACACAAGCCGGCGGAGCGGCCACTGCGTGTGGTGGTGAGTGAACTGATTGGCTTGCTTGATCAGTTCTACCATTTTTACTGAGATTGTTGCTGTTTGTGAAACAGGTGTTAATTTTGGTTAAAAGTGACATGAGATGGATGTGATTTGTATGTGAAAAGTGGTGTTTTCGGGCAAAATAAGATAGGGTGAGCTTGAACAAACATATTTACATTCTCTATCCTTTACTCCTGCAGACAAAAAAAGGTACAACGGCATCACACCTGGTACTGGGAGGTATGGTCAGAGCACTGCCCAAATTACAATACACACACAGCAATAAGCGCACTTCATCACCATTGACAAAGTGTTTCCAAAATGGCTAGATAACAAAAAAGAAAACACCCACGATCCTATTCTGCTCAAATCGCAAAGGTGCTTACCAAGGGGAAGAAGATGGCTTCCCAGAAGGAAAGGAAACACTTTTTATTATACGATACATACGGGTGTTTTTTTTCTCTTTTAAAATCGTTTTGAAGAAGAAAAGAATTCAGGATTTTTTATAAATGGAATGAATATGATTTGCGAAATTCCAAACATGAACTTTGGCTGTTAAGGCAAACGACAAATGATTTGACGAATCGGAAAATAAAGCATGCCCGCATGTGTGGCGAGAAATAGCTTGAGGATGATGCACATTTTTTTGTTGATTGTCCTGCATAGGCAAATATTCGAAGCACATGCAAAATATTTAGTGATCCGGCAGTGAAGATAAAATATTTGTACCCTCCTTGCTAATTGGATTTATTTGCAAATGGCTATAAAAGTGTGTCTGTGTTAGTGTCCCCCACCCACCGAACACTTCCTCCACACACTCAGAATAAAGTATTTAGGGGAAAATGGAACAAACACCTGAGATATTTAGAGCACATCAGGGCATGGGTGATCATGATTCAGTGTTGGAGGGGAGAGAGAGAGAGAGAGAGAGAGAGAGAGAGAGAGAGATGAGAGAGAGAGAGAGAGAGAGAGAGAGAGAGAGAGAGAGAGAGAGAGAGAGAGACAGAGAAGGACAGACAGACAGACAGACAGACAGACAAACAGACACAGAGAGAGAACCGTTACATCCATGGCACCAGTAATGGAGGTGATGTCAATCCAATCATGACTGTAAGAGGATGACGTCTCCACAGAAGTTGAAGGATAGCTGTCACGTTATCATCTGCTTTCAGACTGGCCAGCTGAGCTCCCGTCTCTCACACAGTTTGTTTACCTTGTGATGTCCTGTCACTTTCTGCCAAACTGGAAGATAGCACTTGTCTCCCACCTCGAATCCTTCCTAGGGTAGGATAAAACATATCAAGATAGGAGAAGAAAGAACAGAGTTGAATAAATCAGATACAGATAGGATGCAACAAAATGACACGAAGTATGATGAACATACTGTGATTTAATTCTCTGAAACAAAAAGGTTTCAACATTTTAGAAAAAAGAATACTCATAGAAATACCTGGAGGTTATTTTTCCAAAAGAATATTCATGAACAATCTTCCTGATGAAGGTCACAAGTCCACAGAGAGTTTACTAGACAGTTAATGAATTTAGGGATGTTTATGTCCCAGCTACATCACGTTTTCTGACAGATTTGCACTTGCGTCTCTGAATGGGTAAGCTGGTCTCATAAAATGCCAAGCTTATTGGATAATGTCTTAGAATTTTGGTTTTCTGTTTTCAAGGAGGCTAAAAGGTTCAAACGCACAGATACAATGACTGTCTCCACATGAGGGAAAAATAAACAAACAAACTCCAGTTAAACTCCTTTTTAAAAAAATCAAGAAAGTTACATATTTTTCCTCTTAACCTTGAAATTCTACTGAAATGGATTTTTTGCAGAATATATATGTTGTTCATGAAAGTGTACACATTATACGTGTCGTAACGTATATTTTGACAGACAACTTCAAATTGCCTGGGAGATTTTTGTGTTCAATAGCACTTTAATGGTTATCATGATAATTATACAGTTACTGTTTTTGTTTTAGCTGGCGCATTACAGGAACAAAGTCTAGGGCAAAGTCTCTGGTGACTGGAGTTAACTTGGTACTGCTGACGCTTTTCAACAATGAAGCGAAAAGACAGTAACCTCAGTGAATCCAGTGAATGGAATAGCTGTGTTTCGGTTGTCACTTTCGAAAATATACACTCGAAGGAAACTGATCGTTAGAATGTGTGCATTTTGATCTGCTTACACGATTTTTTTTTCTACTTTGCAACTTACCATAATCATGATTTATTTATTTGCATACTTACTTGCCTGCTGTGTTTGTGATCACTTCGAATAGATCATTTGAAACCTGCATTAAAGTTTTTAAAGTACGTCGTTAAAGTTGATAACAGGTTACATTATATGTATGTATGTGAACAGATAGATAGTAGATCGACAGCTAGAAAGATGATAGATAGATTAGTTGTATGTGTGCGTGGTTATGTGCGTGGCGCGCGAGGGCGCGCCGGGG
>CM031628.1:10255710-10288098 GCA_018398815.1 Conus ventricosus | reverse complement strand
TAGCCAAAAGAGTTTTTTTTCCTTTTTTTTGTACTCCCAGTTCTTATAGAACAGGGAGTACTTTACAATGGGAATGAAGAAATGCTGTCTGTGTGTCTGTCTGTCTGTGTGTCTGTCCGTGGTCAAAATGTGTTCCACTCGCTCCAGACAAAACTTCTAGGCCGATCTTTCTGAAAACTTGTAGTTATGTTCATTATGGGTCACGGATGATGCCCAGTGTTTTATCTTACCATAATAGCTGTTACTAACGGCTATAACGGCCCCCAAACGGTTTTTCTTCTTTATGGAATACCTCCATGACGAAATACATTATGACGCACGTTTGATTATGACGTCAGATACATTATGAAGCATGTTTGATTGTGACGTTTTTCAGGAAGATAAATTGGGAGTACGTTTATATGCTTTGCATCTTGTTTTTTCGTCAGATGAATGTAGATGACATACAGATTCTATTACAGTCCCATCTGAGCTCTTGCTTTCTTACAGTAAGTGAGGTAAGATGTAATCCCTCAAAATTGCAGGTTTTTTTTTTAATTCTAATGTGATGAACACAAAAAGTAAGTAGTGACTGCTGTATCGTATTCAATAATAAGGAAAAGGTGCAAAAGGAGTACTGGAGAGGGGTGTCCAAGTTTCGTGCGTGACTTTACGGGAATAAGCTTGATAGTTGACTTGGGTCACTGAACACAGTCATGTGTGTTCATTCATGTAAAAATTTGTTATACGTCAACAGATTAAGGTTTAAAATAATTTTTAGTTAAAAACTGTTACAACCTCCCCCTTTCCTCTCTTTCCTTCCTTTCTTCTTTTCCTTTCCCCCGCCTCTCAATGTCTACCACGCGTTGTCTAATCTGTCCAGACATCTGCAAAGTTTAGCCAAGAGAACCCTCTTCTTAAATGCTCACATCTAAGTTTATAATTTATTATCCATCAGCTTAAATCATGCGTAGTGTTCTCAAATCTTGAAGGTGGATGTAGCGTATATGACGATCCCACCCAGGACGCCTCCTGATAAACGGAAACTGTTGTGCGTTGTGGGGTTGGGTGTGTGTGTGTGTGGGTGTGGTGTGTGTGAGGGTGTTTGTGTGTGTTGCGTGCGTGCGGCGTCGTGCGTGTGTGGTGAGAGAGAGAGAAGAGAGAGAAGAGAGAAAGAGAAGAAGAGAGCGTGCGTTTGTGTGTGTTTGTTGTGTGATTGTGTTTTGTGGTTGTTTGTGGGTGGGTGTGTATGTGAATTAGGTTGTTGCGTGTGTTGTGTGTGTTAGCGTAAGCTCGCGTTGTTGTGTTGTGGTGGTGGTTGGTGTGTCATTACATTGAGCGCCGTGTTATCGACACCTTCCAACGAACTACGGTTCCATTTGGACTCACCTACCCCTAAACTGGCTGATGATGGAGCGCCCGTCCCCCAGTCACAGGTCAATACGGCTGACAGATGCCTAACAACCGACAGCACGGTGCCGCCTGCCGCCTTGGCTTCGAGTAGTAGAGATTATGAACAGAGAAAATGGTGTGCAAGAATAATCTTTACTTAAACGCCAAGAACCCATAGCACAACCGTTATCCAAATGTCCTTACGTCTTCTTCTTCTTGATAATGATGAACGACAAACAACAACAATGTCATCATCAATCATCAATCATTATTATTAGCATTATTATTACGTCCAGCATACTATATCATTACTATTATTATTTGCATTTATAATATTATTATTATTATCATCGTCATCATTATCATTATGATCATTACTATCATCAATCATTTGTTGTTTTTGTCCTTGACATTGTGCAATCATCATCAGCATTATTACTGTCCTCTGCTTTATCATTATGATAGACCTCATGGGCGGGAAACTGTCTCATTGCCTCTATAGGATAATATTACATTTTCCAACGACAATATATCCACAAGAACGTAGCTCACCCCACATTGGACCAATAACACACCACACGCACGCCCCCCGTGCACGCACACACTCGACACCTCACATTATACATACTCGCGCGCCGCCACGGCGCGCGCTGCCACACACACACACACACACACACACACACACTCACAAACACTCACAACACACACACACACACACACACACCACACACACACAGCAACACACGCACACACACACACACTGCCACAAAATGTCCCAACTATATCACAAGGGTGTATACAGATATCGACAAACTGGATGTCACCGCGCGCGCGCGGCGCGCGCACTACACACACACTCACAACACACACACACTCACACACACAAACACACACACACCACACACCACACCCATGCGCGCGCGCCGCCAACACAACACACCACACACCAGATTGTTCGACGTATACTAATTGTGTATACAGAGATCGACGAACATGTGCCCCGAGCGGTATCACACACACACACCACACACCACACACACCACACACACACACACACACACACACCACCACACACACACTCAACACAGCAGAAAGCAGACCCACAATTGGCAAAACACACACACACACCCACACACACACAGAAACAACCCCAATTGCACACCACACACACACACACACACAACACACGCACGCACGCACGCACGCACTCACCACGCACGCACGCACGCACCACGCACGCACGCACAACGCACGCACGCACGCAAGCACGCACCACACAACACACACACACACACACACACACACAACACACACACTATGAATTTTTACACGGTGAAAAAAAGATAAGGCAATAAAAGCCTCAGTAAGAATAAAAAAATAAAAAATAAAACATGTTCACATCGACAAACGAGAGTTACACACTACATAACGCACACACGCACGCACCGCGCGCTCACACAACGCACGTCACGCACACACGCACGCACCACGCACGCACGCACCACGCACGCACACACACACACACACACACACACACACACAGACACACAATGATTTTTTTGCACGGTGGAAAAGAAAGATCAAGGCAATAAAGGTCAATAAGAATAGGAAATAATGAAAAATCATAACATTTTCATCGAGATACGAGATTACATTCGCAACCACGCCGCACCACGCACACACGCGCCAATACACACACTTGATGCTGTGTAATTACATAGGCTCATTTTTTAACGTGTATTGCAATAATTATCATCTGCAAGCAGCAGAACTGCAGCAGCATCATATGATAAAAACTATAATAAACAAGAATTCTGAGTCAATTACAAATAATGAAATAGAAGAAAGGAGACCCCCCCCTCCCCCCACCCCCCTGTCCTCACACACACACAGTGTTGTTTTTGGGTGTGGTGGTGTGTGTGTGTGTGGGTGTGTGTGTGTGTGTGTGTGTTTGTGTATGGATGTGTGTGTTTTGTGTGTGTGTGTTGGATGATGAGAGAAGAAGAGAGAAGTGTGTGTTTGGTGTGTGTTGTGCGCGCGCGCGCGCACTTGCCGAGTACACATGTAACCCATTCGCAACACAAATGACACATCCACGTCCGCATACACCACACTCACAAAACCATTAAGAGAAGAAAGAGAGAGAGAAGAGAGAGAGAAAGAAAAGAGAAGAGAAGAGAGAGAGAGAATACAAGAGACAGAAAAATGACACAGAGCAATACAGAGAGCTATTAATATAACACATCAGGTCAGGCCTATCAGTTTATAATATACACACATGTCACCGATAGAGCCCAGTTGCTACACGAGGCACAGTGCCTTGCACTCGTGCGTAGAGTAGCCACCTGCTAGCGCTCACAAACCCACATTCATGCCCATGTGTCTTAGCATCAGGACATATGACAGGTATCTGAATGTTAAATGCCATTTGCTGGAAAACTGTCGAGAGAAAGAAGAAGAGAGAGAGAAAGAGAGAGAGAAGAGAGAGAAGAGAAAGAAGAGAAGAAAGAGAAGAGACAAACAACAACATCAGACAGACAGAGCAGACAGACAACAAGAGGTGTTAGCGTGTGTGTGTGTGTGTTGTTTGTGTGTGTGTTTGTGGTTGTGAGTGTTGTTTTGTGTGCGCACATGTGCACCACGTTGGTGTGTGTTGGCGCCGCGTGCCCTGGGGGAACAGACAGAGAGAAAAGATCTAATTAGGTGTCTGAGTGGACGCGCCGACGGCACGTGTGGGTGCTGCGTTGTGTGTGTGGGTGGCTTGCTTGGGTGTGTGGTGTTTTGGTTGTGTGTGGGGGGGTTGTGTGGTGTGGGGGTTGTGGGGGGGTGTGTGACGGCGGGGGCTGCGTGCGCATCCGCAATACATGTTGTATCAAGCAAGTATGTTATGTGGCGGGGGCTGGCTACGTGTGTCTGCTCGGCGAGTGCGCCGCGCGCCTGCGCCGCCGCGCGCTTGTTTTTTGTTTGTGTGTGTGTGGTGTTTGGGTGTCGCGCGGGGTGGGCGTGTTGTGTGAGCGAGAGAATTAGTTTCTATTTTCAGTTTGTTAATTGTTTTTATTTATTAGTTTGTGGACAGGCAACGTACTGATTAGCCTCATGATCAATCATAGTGCGGCTGCGTGCGTCATTGAGTCAGGATCTGGTGGCCCTCGCGGCGTGCTATGCAGTATAGTCAAGTAACAAAGTATAAACGTTTTCCACTAGAGCAGCATTACTCAGTGCCACGTGTTTACACACTGCAGGAATTCGAGGTTGGTAACAAGTGCAAGGTAAACCGTGTGAATGATGTTCTAATGGGAAAAGACCGTTGAACTGTGACATTTGTGGGTGGCAATTTGTCGAATGGCTTTAGAGCCAAAGAGCGTTTTCTTCCAATATAAATATAACAAGAATAACCTACGTACAACATGACAAGTGAGAGAGTAGGCCTATTTTGACAGCTCGCCCACGCACAACTAGACACACAGATTCCACAAAAGTCCTATTCCGGCAAAGATGGAAATAGTGAGCTATCATGTTCTGATTGAAAACCAAAAAAACTGAACACCATACTGCAACCGAGATCAAGAGCGCTGGTGATATCACTGACAGAAACAATCTCGGACATTTCCTTGTTCTCTAGAGGTAGAGCTATGACTCCTCGCTTGCAAAGGGTTTGCAGACAGGATTCTAAACAGACTTCAAAATACAAGCACATACTCCTTCGATCCGTTTGTATAATTAATTGGGTGTGGCGTCGGATAATTTCTCAATGCGATGTGTTGCAAATGCATTTCACATTCAGTTTAGGGTGCACACAACACACACATACAACCGCACACTACATCTCCGATTATGTAAACCACCAAAACGAGGCTTCTGGCTCGTGTGTAAATAATCAAACATCAACTAAACAACACTTCTGATTACGTCATCCTTTAAACAGCAAAAAGATGCCATTATTGTCTCAACTTCTGGTCACACTAGCTGATACAACTTTCAATAAAAGCACGGGAAAGAAACAAAATGTGGCAAGTTATACATATTAACCCTTTGAAATTTGAAATAATCTTGTCTCGCTCGCTCTCTCGCTCTTCTCTCTCTCCTTTCTCTCTCATCGCTCTCTCCTCGCTCGCTCTCTCAAATATAATGTTGTCCATATCAATAGCTGCCTCACAAGTGCGCACCATCACCTTGCGGTACACGCTTTAAAGCAGTACACGACCCATTCAGTTATATAAGGGTATTTAATAACTTGCACAGAAGCAAAAACATTTTAGTATACTCGACTTGTGTTCTGTCTTACTCCCACAAACTCGGGTCCATCTCAGCGGTAACAACTCCACATCAATACTAAATAGATAATGCCTCTAAACGGATTCCACGCATGCTGAAAAAAAGTGGTGGGTGGGGGGGGGGATTAACCGACCATCGATACACCACACACAATCAGACTCACATTCCTAACCATAGACAAACCAACCAACCCTTCATGTAACACACGTACAAGGCACCCTATAAACAAACACCCCGTTGCACATTTCGCAGTCAGTGCAAATAATGACGGACTATTATCAGCGATTTATCACAATAAGTTCCTTACTAACGAAATGTACAATGACAAAATTGCAATCATTTGGCAGAATTCACGCCCGTTGTATTACAAGCAAGAAGTAAAGCAACTGCATAAAAAAAAGTACCAACAATTATCATTACTCAATGTTTTCTACCTTTAGTCCCACAGACCTTCAGAGGTCATCTTAGGCAAACATGTCCACAGCATACGGGAAAATACTAAAACCCTCCCTCCCCCCAAAAAACAACAACCACCCCAAAACTATATATGACAATGATGATTAAAACAGTCTAGTTCGCACTCTCTCAAACACACACACACTCTCAACTCTCAACACTCACCCTCGCTAACACCTAAGATACAAAACTAACTCCTAAAACATAAACTATGATGTTTTGCTCCCATTAGAAACCTAACACAGAGCAACTTTTATTCAGGACTGGCACAGCCTTTTAACTTGATAAGTCAGACTAATACATAGACGTAACCAATCTTATAGTGGGTAAAACAACTCAGGCCAACAACGGCACTTCTGGCAAAAGATTTGGACCTTGAGCGGAAGGAATTGAAGATGGAGAAAACTGGGAAAATGAAAATTAAAAAAAATAAAAATGTTACAATATGAAACGCATCTCTACTCTTAAGGAACCAGCGCTATCCCCTTTTGAATGCAGATAGATGTATTGCCGCTCCGAGGCCGTTCGCCCGCTGATCGGACCATCAGGAGACACGGCTGTTGTGTCCATCCTCCGGCGGCAAATGAAACACACCACAGTCCATTAAATACTGTGTGTTCTCAACTCACCACCATGGGTGCAAAAAAAATCCAATACACCCCCAAGCAGCCACAAGATATAAATGCAACCAAACGAAAGTGTGGAGGAAAAAAAATTGCTGTTATACTAAAGACATTATGCAAATAATATAAAATGTAGGGAACATCCACCGGACTACCCTAGGATCCACCCAAATGATCAAGGGAGATCATAAGACAAACTACACAACGACAAAACAAAGACCAAATAACCCAATTGTAAGCGAAGCAAATCGGAAATGAATGAGTAAACAGTAATCAAATCGGAAAACTCTAAGTGGGTAGGTATTCTCCCATATAACCTAACACAGAGCAACTTTTATTTCAAGACTGCACAGCCTTTTAAAAACTAAATAGTCAGACAAATTCAAGAGGCGAACAATCTAATAGTGGGAAATCAACCAGCCCAACAACAGGTTCGTCCTGTCAAAGATTGACTCACTGAGGGAAGGGATTTGAAAAGGTAAAACTAAAATGAAAATAAAAAATAAAAAAAAAAGTTTCAGATATGAAAACTCTCGCTAATGCTTAAGGAACACTATGCAATCCCTGTGAAGCTCCTTCCCACAACCCAGCCTCCTACATCCACTCCCACAACTCACTCCCACAACCCAGCCTCCTACAATCCCAGCTTTCCCTACAAACTCCAGCTTCCCACAACACAGCCTCCCTCAACCTAGCTCCCACAACCCAGCTCCCTCAACCAGTTGGTATGTGTGAAGTGATGAGGATTGGTTAGTGATGAGGGAGTGAATGAATATGATGATAGCGATGTCCTTCTCTTAGCGTAACATGTTACACACGATGAAAAACGTGTCACTATGCCTAACACTAGAGCAAAATAATCCACAGGCGCGCTAGCAACGCTAAAACAGTTAAAGTCACAAGAAAATGGCCATCCAGTCAATTCAACATACAGACGGCAGGTCGTGAGGTTGGAGAGAAGTAGGGGGGAGGGGAGAGGGGGAAGGGGGGAGCCCGCCTTTACTATAAAAAAAAAGAAAAACAAAGAAAAATAAAACCGCAGAATTCAAGAAAATCGGGTGTGGAGGGAAAAAAAAGAGAAAAAAAGGAGAAAAAAAGCGCGGAAAAAAAGGGATGAAAAAAAGGAAGGGAAAAAAAAGGGAGAAAAAAAGGAGGAAAAAAAAGGAGGTAAAAAAGGGAGGAAAAAAGAGAAAAAATATGGAGGAAAAATAGAGGAAAAAAAGAGAAAATAAGAAAAAAAGGAGGAAATAAAAGGAAAAAAGGGAGGAAAAAAGGAAAAAAAAAAGGAGGAAAATAAGAGGAAAAAAAAGGGAGGGAAAAAAAAGGGAGGGAAAAAAGGAAGGGAAAAAATAGGAAAAAAAAGGAAAAAAAAGGTAGAAAGAAAAAAGGGAGAAAAAAAGAGAAAAAAAGGAGAAATAAAGGAAAAAAAAGGAGTAAAAAAGAGGAAAAAAAGGAGGAAAAAAAAGGGAGAATAAAAAAAAGAGGAAAAAAAAGATGTTGATGAAACAACTATTTAGGGTGACTGATTGGTTCAACATCCCCCAGTGGAGGTGCACAGTTGCACTAGAAGACAGCACATCACACGTGCTTTGAAGTGAGGCGACCCGGATCCTGCCTCTGAACTACTGCACTTTCACATGGCACTGATGAATGGACAGAAATCCATTGAGGTGTGGTGAGTCAATAAAGAGGACGTGGGAAGGGGGGGAGTAGTGTCTTTGCCCTTTAGTACATCTATTTTTATAGAGTCCTTTCGATGCAAGTGTAAACAATCCACAATTCGAAATTATTTAATTAACAGTGGTTTAGGTTCAGATACATAATGCTGACAAAAAAATCCAGTCACCTAACTGTTACTGAGTGTTATAATGTTTCGGTGAAAAAAATCCGGACCGTTGTGTTCTAACACACAAAATTTACCATTGCTATCACCAGCGATGATCGTTTTGATCCCTTTGCCTTTGAGTGGACGACCGTTTTGGAAAAACTTATATAATTGACTATTGAGTCCAGTGCTACCTAAAAGTGTTTTTCCTTTTTTTTTTTGGACGCCCCATTCTTATAGAACAGGAGTACTTTACAAATGAATAAACATGCTGGCGGTGTTCTGTCTGTCGGTTCGGTCCGTGTCAAAATGTGTCCACGCGCTCTCAGACTAATCTCTACCGATCGTTCTGAAAACCTTGTAGTTATGTTCTTATGGGCACGGATGATGCCCAGTGTTTTATCGTCCAAAATACCTGTTTACTAACGCGATAACGTCCCCCTAAACGTTTTTCTTCTTTAATAATACCTCCATCAAATACATTATGACGCACTTTTGATGATACTCAGATACTTTATAAGCATGTTTATTGTGACTTTTTCTTATATAATTGGAGGTGACGTTGATCTTTGCATCTTGGGGGTGTTCGTCAGATAAGGTAATGACATACAATTCTATGACAAGTCCCTTCGGAGCTCTAGCTTCTTACAGTAAGGAGTAAATGTAATCCCTCAAATATTGCAGGTTTTTTTTTTTCAATTCAATGTATGAACACAGAAATGTAAAGTATACTGCTGTACTCGTATTCTAATAAAGAAAGGAAAAGTGCAAAAGAGGACCTGAGAGGAAATGTGCCCCAACTGTCGTTCGAGACACTTCAACGGAATAAGCGTATTTTACGGTCAACTGAACACAGTTTTGCATGGTTTAAGGGGTGGAAATGCAGAGGTGGGAGTGGGGACATTATTAGTGTAGGGTATCATAATTCACAATAAAAATGGGGATGTTAATGGACACAAAGGAAGGGAGGAGGGGGGAGGGGGGGAAGGGAAGAAGAAGGAGGGGGCAGGGGGGGGTACGGGGGGGGGGGGGGGGGGCAGGGGGGGGGGGGAAAAAGAAAAGGGGGAGGGGGGAAAATAGGAAAAGAGAGGGCTGATGGTTCATTCCCCTACAGGGACCCATGTTGCGCAAGGGGCCAAGCCTGAATTAACTGCCTTCCATGTATTTTCGGTATTCCCTTCTGAACGTACCATTTCTCCAAACTGCTCCAACTATGGTGGAAAATGGTGAGGTCCGAATTGAAAGGTTTGCACAGGCGTGTCTTTCCGTAGGATGCTGTCTCTTAATGTTCTGAAAACGGCGTGTGAGAAGCTGTATATTTCACCAACAGACATCTTGGGACAAGTACAACAAGAACATAACTATTTTGCTATCTGCAGGTGAAGTGAACGTCATGAAGCTCCTCCGATGGGCCTTCACATAGGGGCGGAGTAAGAGTCACAGGGTGTGCAGTGGGTTCTTTCCTGGAAATTGCCTGGGTGGGGTGGGTGATGAAGTAAAGATTCTTCAGTGGTCTCCAAATTTTTGTCCCTTTTGAATGCCACCATAGTGTAGGACTGAAAAAGTGTTTTGGAGAGCTGATCCTCCTTCAAATAGTGGAAGTGGCGGAGCCTGAACGTTTTCACAGTCGAGTGTGTGGTGGTAGTCAGAGGGGCAATGCATCGGTCATTGTCTGTATCATCTTATCTTTGTCCTTGGCGTGTAGACTGGTGTCTGATGGACTGACTGCCGTTTTCTAGGGCCCATCTAAAGACGTGGTTCCGCTTGTAGTGAAAAGAATGTAGTCCGCCGCTGCTTCTTTGGTGTAATTATCATCATCAACATATCTGCGAAGTCGAAGAAACGGAGAATAGAATGCTTGCGTGCAGCAAGGTGGCATGATGAAACAGGAGGAAAAGGGCATCAAGTTGGTTTGTAGTGCAACTTTGGTGTGGAGAGACTGTGGAGTGCTTAATACTGAGTGGAGGCCATAAATGAAGGAAGAGTCCCAGATTTCGTAATGTGAAGTGGGACTGAATGGTAAACGTTGCATAGTCCAATGAACTTTGGAATTCCTGTATGGTAATCTGATGCCAAAAAAATACATCATCTTCGATGAATCTTTTGTGAAGACTTCAGAGACGCCAGTATGAGCAAAATTGTTCTCAAATGTGCCCCTAAGAGGCAGGCATATGATGGCCCATATGAAATGGAATGATGGGGGGTATATGGTAGGGATGGGTCCCAGGCGCGTGCCCATACATCTCTTTATGTGTTGGGTAGCCTCGGGTCCAAATTCAAAGAATTTCATAGTTAAACAAGTGCATTAGGCCAGGATGTGGTTTGGGTCAAATCTAATCGTTTGTTTCAGTTAATTGTTTAACACGAGAATCCATCTTTGTGCCAGGATATGTAGTATAAGAATGATGTCACATCCATTGTGAAGAGATTGATTCCACTGTCTGTGGGAAGGTGTAACATAGAAAATCTCAAGCTTGGTTGGTGTCTTTCACAGAGGTTGGTAGGTGTGACAAGGGTTGGGAAAACAAACCGAGCAAGAACTGACAGTGTGAGCAGTTGGGCAGGAGCAGCTGAGACAGAATCTACCAGGGTTGCCGTTCTTTGAATTTTCTTATAGTAGAATTGTTGCAGGCAGGTTCGTTGCGAAGTTCCGCTGTTGCTTCTTGAGGAATACCTTGGAAACGGCTTCTTATGGGCGTATTCCGGACCATGCGTGGGCTGTTGGGGTTGTTGGGTTGTGGGATGACATAAGGAGAATCAGAGAAGCGAGCTGGCTTTGGCTTCGTCGTCTACAAAGGCTTTGCGCCAAACCACGACGACGCCCCTCCCTTTCTGCTCTTGTGATGATGATGTCGTCTCGTTTCAGTCGTTTAGGCCTAAACTCGGCGTGGTAGTTTGTTTCTCACAGGGGCTAGTTTAATTTATCAATGTCGTGTGTTCCACTTCAATATAATAGTCAAGACAGTTACCGACCATCCGGGGGGTCCAATCACTCCTTTCATAAGAACAGTTTGTGCTAGATCGTTAGTGCACGACGTGCTGTGGGAGTGAGCACGCTCAAAGAAAACCGCGAGTCGAATCGGCGGAAAAAGCGTTCACATCAGAGACTGTCTGTCTGTGGGCCTTTGGTTGAAGGAACAAACTGAGTCCCTTTCAAGATTGACGCTGGGGACATCAAGTACAGATCAGAGAATTAGTTTGTGACAACCAATTTTTCCACTTGACTGGTTGGCACTTGAAAGTGTGGGTGGTCCGTGGGAGGTCCCATTTTAGAAGCTTTGTTGCCTGGTTTAAAGTGCAGGCCCGTTGGTGGTTTGCAGTTCCGGTTGTTCCGATAATCAACAGATAACGCTTATTGATGTTCACAAACAATCTAGATTACTCATTAGTATCATGGTCAGTGTTCATGACATATTAAGCCATTGCTACATAGATACATCAAAGAAAAGGTTATGCAAAGGAATTGAGTAATTTGTTAACGTCTGCAAGGGACATATTGCACTCCAATATGGCATTCACATCAAGCGATAAAATTATGTGCGTCTTTGCTTGTTGTCGTGGGTGACGGTGAACCACACACAAGTTCACACTATCAAACGCGCACACCATTGTCCACGTGCCCCATTTCCTGTCCAAAAATAAGTGGTGATTAAGATAAGAAAGACATAAACAATCGAACAAAATGAAATCTATACCGGTTCTGTGTGTATGAGTTTTAGCACCCAACCGATACAGACAAGGCTGTTGTGGGGGGGTGTTATGTTATGTAGTTATTTATTTATTTATTTAGTTAGTTATTATAAAATACAAGCATAATGTGCACAGACATTCGTGCGCGCGTGGTGTGCGACTGTCAGCCTAACTACTAACACTATTCGAAAACCAAAGACCAGTCAGCCACCCCCAAAATCACCACCCCCACTATTCCCCCTCCCCCCTCCCTTCCCCACAACCACGCCGCACAACACCTTTGGTCGTAAACCAAGCTTTAATCCATGTTATGCCGTCACAAGAAAAAAAAACAACAACACCGATGACGGTCATCTGAATAAGAAATGACGTTTCTCCTCTGGAGGCAATGCATATCTCACGGACGCTGCAGATTAGAGCACGGTCACCCTGTGCCCCAACCGCACAGACCCTCCCACCCAGCTGCCACAACCGCTCCCCTCAAGCATGGCTCCTACTACCCAGGCTCCCACATCCCAGCTCCCACTACCGAACTCCCACAACCGAGCAGCGACAAACCCAGGCTCCCACAACCACAGGCCCCACAACACAGGCTCCTACATCCCAGGCTCCCACAACCCAGCTCCCTCAAACCCAGCTCCTACAACCCAATCCCACAACCCAGCTCCCACAACCCCCCGCCTACAACCAGGCTTCCCACACCCAGCCCCGACAACCCAGCCTCCACAACCCAGCTTCCTACAACTCCCAGGCTCCCACATCCCTGGCCCCACTACCCAGCTCCCACAACCCAGGCTCCCACAACCCGTCTCCGACTACCCAGGCTCCTACATCCCAGCTCCCACAACACAGCCTCCCACAACCGAGCTTCCCACTACCCAGGCTCCCACAACCCAGCTCTCCCACAACAAAGGTCCGACATCAATCACAGACGCCTACAACCCAGCTCTACAACCCAGCTCCCCACATCACAGCCGCCCTCAACCTAGACTCCCACAACCCAGCGCCCTACAACTCAGGCTCCCACATCCGACCTCCGACAACCACTCCTCCAACACAAAACCCAGCCGCCCACATCTAGGCTCCCACAACCCAGCTACCCACAACCCACACCCCCCACAACCTAGGCTCCCACAACCCAGCCTCCCCACAACCCAGCCTCCCACAACCTAGCTCCCACAACCAGACATCCCACAACAGCCTCCTACTACCTAAGCACCACAACCCATCTCCCTCAACCTAGCTCTCTCCACAACACAGTTACCAAAACACAGCCTCCCACAACCCACCTCCTACAACCCAGCCTCCTCACAACTCAGCCTACAACATCCAGCCTCCCACAACCGACCTCCCACACAACCAGTCACCTACACCCAGCCGCCCCACATCCCACCTCCCACAACCCAGCCTCCCACAACACAGCCCTCCACAATCCAGCCTCCCCCACAATCCAGCCTCCTACAACCGACCTCCTACAACCCCTGGCGCCTACAACCCTGCCCTCCAACAACCCAGCCTCCCACAACCCAGCCTCCACAACACAGCCACCGTACAACACAGACGCCCTCAACCCAGCCTCCACAACCCACCCCTACTACCCAGCGCCCACAGCTAAGCCGCCGACAACCCAGCCTGCCCACAACCCAGCCTCCCCACAACCCTTGCCGCCAACAAACCCAGCCTTCCTCAACCCAGCCGTCCAAAACCCTGCTCCCACAGCAAGCCTTCCCACAACCCAGCCTCACACAACCCAACCTCCCACAACACAGCTCCCACAACCCGGCTCCCACTCTCAGCTCCCACAACCAGCTTCCCCCATCCCCCCGGATTGCGTCTACAACCCAGCCTCCCTCAACACAGCCTCCTCCTACAACCCACCTCCTACAACCCAGCCTCCTACAACAACCCACCTCCCCACAACCCAGCCTCCCACAACCCAAGCCTCCCACAATACCAGCCTTCCCACAACCCCAGCCTCCTACAACCCACCTCACTACAACCCATCCTTCCCACAACCCTCCGCCCACAACCCGCTCGCTACTACCCAATAGCCCTCCCACATCCCAGCCTCCCACAACCCAGCCTCCCACAACCCAGCCCTCCACAACCCAGCCTCCTACAACACAGCGTCCCACAACCCACCTCCTAAAACCCAGGCCTTTCCCACTACCCAGCCTCCCACAACCCAGCCCCCTACAACCCAGCCTCCACATCCCACCTCCAACAATCCCCAGCCTCTAACAACCCAGCTCCCACAAGCCGGCCTCCCACAACCCGGCTCCCAGCACCCAGCGCGTCCCACAAACCACCTCCTACACAACCCAGCCTCCCACAACCAGCCCCCACAACCCAGCCTCCGACAACCCAGTCCCCACTACCCAGCCTCCCCAACCCTCCTCCACATCACCACCCTCCAACTACTCAGCCTCCCACACCCAGTCCCTCCTACAACCCAGCCTCCCACAACACTGGCCTCCCCACTACCCAGTCTCCTACAACCCAGCCGCCCTACAAACCCACCCTTCCACATACCAGAGCCGCCTACAAACCCACCTCCCAACAACCCCGGGCTCCGACAGTCCAGGTTCCCACAACCCAGCCTCCTACTACACACCTCCCAAAACCCAGGCTCCCCAACCCACCTCCTCAACCCAGGCCTTCCACAACCCAGCCTCCCACATAATCCCAGCGCCTTCATCACTGCCTCCTACAACACAGCCTCCTACAACCCAGGCCCTCCACGAACCCAGAACATCGACCCCAACAACTACAACTAAGTCTTCCTGTAGATCCAACGGCGTTAAGAAGGAACGGTGCAAGGCGCCGATGCTGGTATATTTGTAGCTCCTCCGAGCTTTCCAACAAGAACCGATGCTACTACCATTGCTTTGTCGTTGATTCAGAATAACTGGACCCCAGTGCGCTGAGATGAGATGCTCTGCAGTCAACAGGACGGAGTCATCCCTAGGAACTGTGGGCTAAACTAAGACGCGAATTTTTCTTGAAAGCCTTATTCCGGCAATTACCAACCCCAACGCCTTTAAAATTTGGCATTTCTCGTCCTACGACTTCCTCTGCAATTGTACTCCTAACTGCCTTTACCTTTGCAATATAACGGCCAACGCCTTTACTTTTGCAATTTACTCCAACGCCTTTACTTTTGCAAGTTACTTCCAACGAGCCTTTATTATCTTCGCAAATTTAACACTCCCAACCGCCTTTACCTTTGCAATTTACACCCAACGCTTTACCTGTGCAATTTACGTTCCAACGCCTTACCTTTGCAAATTACAGCCCAACGCCTTACCTTTGCAATTTACTCCCAACGAACGCCTTTTTACCTTTGCAATTACTCCCAACCCTTACCTTTGCAATTTACACCCAACGCCTTTACCATTTGCAATTTACTCCCTACGCCTTTACCTTTTGCAATTACTTCCAACGCTTTACCTTACCTGTCGCAATTTTACGTCCAACGCCTTTACCTTCGCAAGTTACTCCCTACACCGTTAACCTTTGCAATTTACACTCCAAAGCCTTTAACCTTGACATTTACTCCACAACGCCTGTTCCCTGGCAATTTACACCCACGCCTTGACCTGTGACATTACTCCCAACGCCCATTAACCTTTGACATTTTACGCTCAAGCGCCCTTTACCTTTGACATTTACTCCCAACGCCTTTTAACACTTTGACATTTATCCCAACGCCTTTACCTTTGCAATTTAGACCCCCAACTCCTTTTTACCCTTTGCATTTACTCCCAACGCCCTTTACCTTTGCAATTTAACAACCCAACGCCTTTACCTTTGTAATCATTGACACCATAACGCCTTTACGTTGACATTTTACCTCCTTGCTCCCAACGCCTTTACCTTGCAATTTTACACCCTACGCCTTACCGTTGCAATTTACACCAACGCCGTTAACCGTGGACATTTACTCCCAACCCTTTACCTTTAAATTTACACCCAATGCCTTACCTTTGCAATTTCTCCCATCGCCTTTACCTTTGCATGTTACTTCCCAACGCCGTTACCTTTGACATTACTCCCAACGCCTTTACCTTTGACATGTACTCCAACGCCTACCTTGAAATTTACTCCCAACCCTTGGACCGTTGCAATTTACACCCAACGCCTTTACCTTGACATTGACTCTCAATCTCAACCCTTTACCTTTGAACTTTACTCCCAAACGCCTTTACCTTTGACAGTTACTCCCACGCCTTACATTTGCATTTCTCTGACGAATTTTATCTTTGCAACAGCCTGCATGTGTGGTATGTTTTTACATTCATATGGGTAACTAAATACGTGGGTCTGATGTTGTTTTTTTTGGTTCCTCCATGACATCAATCGATTTACTAACAAAATAAGACAATACAAACAAGCAAAACAAAACAAAACAAAACAAAAAAAAACATACAAACACTAAAAACACCCCCGTTCGGGCTAACACTAGATTAATAACAAAGAAGAATAAGATTCCCCTTTCATCGTGAAAACGTACGACAGTTTGTAACTCAGTGGTCCTGCGAGCTGCTCATCTGAACACATGTTAGAAAAGGCAACAGAGCGAAGAGAGACCCCACCACCATTTTTTAGCTCGCTACCGAACATACCCCTCACAAAAGCCAGACCTAAATTCCCTCGGGTTTACTAACGGTTCTGCTGAGTGTTGGCATTAATATCAGTACACTTGAATGGCTGACGCAAAAAAAAAAGAAATAAAATAAATGAAGGAAACAAAAAAAAGAAAAAAAAAGCAGGTAGAATTCGGAATATCAGAAAACGGGAGAATGAAGGTCACGCGTACACACTTAGGTTCCGTGATATTATTCCATCTGTTGGGGTCGTCAGGAAAATCCGTTCATGATTTATTTGGTACCCGCCCTTTGGTTCAAAACTGGACAAGAGTTTGACCGGCAAGAATTGGATCAAGTATGAAACCTGTGGAATTGTGTTGGGTGGTAGTTTTAATTCTGCTTTTTTTTTTCATTCGTACGCTCAAAGACGGGGAGCGATAAACACAACTGCATGAGAGTAAAATGAAAACAAAATCGTGCATTTTGTGTAACTCCCTCTCCTCTCACTCCTCGCTCCCTCCTTCTTCTCCTCCTCCTCGTCCTCCTCCTCCTCCTTCTTCTTCATCGTCTTCGTTCCGTTTTCCAAAGGGACTACACATTAACCTAATCTAAGCAATTAACATATCCCAAAGACATACATACACAGAATTTTCCTACATACACCCACACCCCCACCCCAACAACCCATAAGTACTACTACTACTACTTCGTTCTGCTACTACTAGTAATACTATTTTTTTTAACTACTTATCTACACTTCTACGCGCGACACTACTACTACGACGACACTACTACTGCTACTGCTATTATTACTTCTAGAACTACTACTACACTACTAGTGAACGACTATACAACATTACTACTACTTCGACTACGACACGACGACGCCACGACCCCACCTCCTCCTCGCCTCCTCCTTCCCTCCTCCCTCCCGCCTCCGCCTACTGCTACTACTACTACCACCACCACTTACTACAACTGACTACCACCACCAGCCGCACATCAACTTGAAAATGCCAACCTCGCCCGAGACACCAATGACAACAACAAAAAATGCAATGGTTTATAGACTAGGCTTTGTTATCGACTAACCGAGTCGATACAGCGAAGTGGGTTGGCTTCGAAAAACACAACGCTAAATCAGGAGTAAAAAATAAATAAATAAATAAATAGCCTAAACAGGCTTGCGAGCCAAACAGACAAGTCAAAGCAAACCACAAACCTTCAACTTAGGCTGGGAGAGGAGACAAATACAAATGTGTGTAATCTAAGTGGGTTCATTTATGAACGCGTGTTTTTCTCCAGACTCTTGAAAAGATAGAAGAAGGAGGAGAAAAATGAAATGAAGAAATGACACGAGAAGAAGAAAAAAGAAGAAAGAGAAGTAACAAGAAGAAAAGAAAGAGAAGAAGAAGAAAAAAGGAAAGAGATGAATACAGAAACCGAGAAGAAAGAAAAGAGAAGAAATAGAGAAAAGAAAAATGAATGAGAAGAAAAGAAGAAGAAAGAAGAAAAAAAGAGAAAGAAGAAAAGAAGAAAGAGAAGAAGAAGAAGAAGAAAAGAAAACAACAACAACAACAACATCAACAACAAGTGTTTACCTTGGATCACGGCAAAGTGTTGAAAAGTCGGCAAAACACAACTTCATCAACGTAACAACAAACAGTAACAACAGTGATTTCCCGTGGGATGCCCATAGTGTTAAGTCTGCAAACAACAACATCATCAAACAACACAACATAAACAATACAAGTGATTACCCTGGATGCACTGCAAACTGTCGAATTGGCGAACAACAACAACAACTACTACATCAACAACAACAACAACGAGAAAAGAAAAAGAGAAGAATATGAAGAAAACAAACAAACCAAACCGTAGCATAGTAGTAGTACAGGCAATGCCAAACATGTACAGAAGAACGAAATCACATCACAATTCTGATGGTAATGTTAACATCTGCAGATATAAACCATTAAAAAACTCCCCTCCCTCCCTCTACACAACCACACAACCCACCCCCTCTCCTTCCTCGCCTCCGTCCTCAGTCTCTTAACGTCTTATATCCACAATGCGAAGAGAGAGAGAGAGAGAAGGAGAGAGAGAAAAGAGAGAGAGAGGAGAGAGAGAGAGAGAGAGAAAGAGAGAGAAAGAGAGAGAAAAGAGAGAGGAGAGAAGAGAGAGAGAGAGAGAGAGAGAGTGTGTGTGTGTCTTACCCCCCCCCCCCCACCACCCCCCCCCCCCCCCACACCCCATCCCACTCCTTTCTTCCTTCTCCTTCCCCTGCTTCCGTACAAAAGAAGAAGAAGAAGAAGAGAGAGAGAGAGAGAAGAGAGAGAGAGAGAGAGAGAAAGAGAGAGAGAGAGAGAGAAGAGAGAGAGAGAGAGAGAGAGAGAGAAGAGAGAGAAGACAAACAAGACACGACAAAATTCGTTATTTACGAGGATATAGATAACACTAAACGGCTTTTTTACATCCCTACCAGGCCTCGCCCCTGAGTAGGACTACAACTTGCATGAAATGAAATAATGTTGAGAAATCAAAGAAGCAAGCAAGCGGCCATTAATCAGTGAGGAAAATCAAATGAAAATAGAAGATAAATGAAAACAAAAACATAAATAAGATAATAATAAAACAAAACAACAAAAAATAATAACGAAAATTAAAAAATAAGGTAAAGAAAAAGGAAGAACAACATAATGGAGAGGAAGGAGAAGCGGGGTAGGGAGTGAGGGGGGCTGGGAAACATATGTAAGTGAATACTACAACGACAAGGATTGACATGTATGAAAAACAGACAGTGAAGTGAATATGACAAAGTGCGTACATATTGTTTTGACGACACAACATACACCACGTTCGCACGCATAAGAGAGAGAGAGAGAGAGAGAGAGAGAAGAGAGAGAGAGAGAGAAGAGAGAGAGAGAGAGAGAGAGAAGAGAGAGAGAGCAAGCACAACATGAGAGAGAGAAAAGAGAGAGGAGAGAGAGAAAGAGAGAGAGAAGAGAGAGAGAGAGAGAAGAAGAGTGCCTTTTCTCCCAGTAACGGAGTTATTTCCATATTTTCCACCATGCATGAATTATTGTCCACGTCGCTAACCGACGGGGCCCTACCCACCCCTACCTCACGCCCTATTACACACTTGAGCAGACAATACAGCACACTAACACAGCTTACAATCATGCGCAACTTCTTTATTTCACACACACACACTATGCGCCACCACTCTACGGCCAACCACACGAACCACACATCGGTATTTCCACAACTTCTTCACGGACCCACACACGAACCCTGAGAACCTTAACCTATGCTAAAGCAACACAGTTGCGAGGTATAGCACTCTGCTACCTAGGGACGCAGAGAAGCCCCATACTGGTGGCTTAAATACGAGGGACAAGGACAAACCCAAGGGACTCGAATCTCGAAACTACTACACCCACACCTCTCCCCAAGACCCACCCTTCTCTTTTGACCCGGGACCACGACCGCACTGAGTCCACTGCGTCCCTAAGGGAGGCAAACGACAAGTACCCCCATACACCGGCGGGCCACTACCGCCCAAAAGGAGGCAGTAGCTAACAAACCCTAACCCTACTCCCTAACGCTACATCCCGTGCTTACGCACACCCATGGGACAACCCACCGGCCCGGAGCGCTCCAGTCCTCGGCCGGTATTACGTGGCCCCTCGCAGCAGGCTGACACCTCGCCGGAAGAGGCGGGGGGGGGGGGCAACCCCGCCGCTGAGACCGGGGCCCTCGCAGACTGACTCCGCCTGCGTATTGAGCGCACACATCCCAACGCACCCCACACCTGTACGCCCACTCGACGGATCCGGGCTATCGACGCCTCCGCCTCTGAAGGCCGCCCCGGACTCGAGGGTGAGGGAAGGCCTGGTGCAGCGCCCTCTCACAGGACGCCCGACACGGAAAATAACAGTGGCGGGAGAAACTCCCGGAAGAGACCCCCGGTAGCAGGAGGAGAGCGGCCTCACAGACGGCAGTCGGCCTGGTTGTCTCCGCCCCGCTCCCGGGAAAACAAGCGGGGACAGAAAACCGCCGCTCACCTGCCGCACGCGGCAGTAGACTGCAGTGGTCTGGCCCCAGTCTCAGGACGGAGCAGGATACCTGCTGACACAACGGTAGCCACTACTGTAATTTGGCGACTACCACGTGTCATCAAGGCTCATAGGCCTACTTGTAAGGCTTTAAGCCTCCATCTCCCCTTGCCTACTTCCACTCGGGCATGAGAGTGACCCACTTGAATTTCGAGTACACCCCACAACCCTTTCTCGCTTTGGGGTATCCATCCATTGCCTGTCCCGCCAACTCACCCTTACAATACATTAAAACAATATTCTCTCTGAGAGCCAATCCACGCTATACTTAGGAAAGTAAAATCACACCCAATTCTTGGGAAATAAAACCAATCTAAACATCCAACACGACTCCATGAGGCCTCCTTAGAAAGTCGGAATAAACAAGGAATGGGCAATCTCACAAGGAACGGTTGCCACATATAATCAGTATTAAACACAGCTCTACTCTATAAAAAAAAAAACCAACAACAAAAGAAAAAAAAAAAATACTTATCAATTTTTTAACGGTTCACATTCTAGCATTTTCATACAAAGAATCGGCTCGCAGCCACAATCCGTCACATTCTTACCCCCTCTTTGCACTGTCAATTTATAAGCATATATCAACACAACATGAGTTGTTCGCCAAAATTTCCATCCAGCACCCCCACTCTCATGTATCTCTTGTCAGATAACCAGTGGTAATCCTTGTTATGCCACAAACCATACTTCATACAACTCATTACTGCTGCACATCTCCGTTTTTGTCCTCTCAACTGCTGAGCTACCCGCTTAAACTTTACCTCCCTTTTTTCCGACTACTAAATTTATAATGGACTGTCTCCCTACAACTAAGATAGCTTTCTCCAACCTCTTTTGTCACAACCACGTACATCCCTGCATGTGTGACGATGTCATTTACTTTAAAAACAAACAAACCTCTAACCATATGGAACCACGTGTACAGATAGTACGGTCACAGATACAGTCCGCACGCCGCACGACACGCGTCGAGACCAAGCTCGTAACGAAAGTGAAAGACACCAATAAAGAGCTGAATGGTCACGACCGTTCTCCAGTATAACCACTCGACTAACAATTAGCCTTGCCCTACTGCACAGTTAGACGATTCCAATGCTGCGCGGGTCAACTCCGCCATCGTTAATCAATTTCAACGAACCACTACTATTTCACTGAAAATTGAGCACAATCCTTTACGATTCACGCAGACATATCTGCACTGGACTCAATTTATGATCCTCAACAAAAAATGCAATCATATTACCTTCTTATTGAACCCTGAACTCACACGAAATAACCCAAACAACATCTACATCCAACCGTCCATTTCAACGGTTATTATATCGAACCCACATTTCTAGCCAAATGTACCAGCACATCGAACTCAGGAACCCCTATGTACATTACTTAGAGAATATACAGAAAAGAGGTCACAACCACAGGCTGACAAGAAGTTTCAATCACAAGAACCAAGACGACATCTACCAGACAACCAGTATACGCAACAACATATACAACTAACATAAATGAGACAACTACAGTACAACTCGCCCATAATACAAGACAAATGACGAACAACACCACCATGAACCTAACAACTTCACCAACCTAGGACAAAACCGCGTTCAACCACACCAGTTCTGCACACTGGCTGAAGTGGCTGCAACAAAGACGACATGATCGGCACAGGCAAGGGCACCCAAACCCGACGCGGACCTGGCATAACTATGTACTCGAAGTCACTCTCAAATACTAACGGCGCTGGCCGCCGAACTACTAGGAGTACGTCCACTCGACGGAACACAGGGACCGAAGTGAAAGCTATCCCAACGGCCATCCCGCCATGGTCGCGATTCAAGCGAACTCTACTCACAACACAAAACAGCGATTGGTCAGAGCAGCGTATCCCTTCGCAGAGCTGACAACGGCCCGGACCAAACGGACTAGTTGTTGCTCGTGCAACAACACGACAATTTACCACAACAACTCACAGACTTGACAACACCAACAAACAAGCGCTATCCTGCCCGCCTTCTCTGGTTTAGAACCCAAAGTAACAAAAGTGTAACATCGGGAACCGAAACCAACTCCGCTTCCATCCCTTCAACAAGTGAGATTGGACACTCAAGAATATTGTATGACTTATTTCTCCAGCCCCTACTAGCCTAACTTCCACCTTACCAAAACCCAATCTTACACCACGCACGCTCGCACACACGCATATATTACACATATGCACACGCACCACGCTCCTCTATTTCTGAACTCCATTACTCAAACACATGGGGACGGCTGATTTTCTACGTCGATCGGCTGACATTTAGCCCCATGGTAACGTCCCATGCAGCGAATTACAAACCGTCCAGATGCCAAATTCTAGAACAACGGTGGCCTGTCCAATAAATTGACTCCTGGGTTCCCAAACATTACTAAGGAAAGAAAATCGTTTTGAGGGGTATTTTCTAGACTTCTGAATACGTGTTAAAAACTGGATTAAGACTTTGAATAGGGATATCTGGATTACCTAATGCAGGTTAACATATTGTAATAAATTCGAATTTTTTTCTAAAAAAAAAAATAGCGTAAACATGAGTTTTTATGGAAAGAAAATAGAGCGAAGAAATGTCATTGTGCTCTTTTGTCTTTCATGCTTAATAGTAATTTGTCACCACGGTAAACAAAATCAAGCTTCAAAAAGAAGTCTGCCATATTTTCAGAAATGTCCAGTCTTTTTTCCCTTGGTTGGGGACCTTCCCTCTTTGTGTGGTTGTTGCGGGTTGTTGAGTTTTGTGTAAACCATTATGAAGATGCAAGCAATAGTCCTCCAAAGGGAAGAAAACTCAGTACACAAGATCACAAATTGAACTCTTCAAATTTTCGGCCACGTGGCCTTTTTCAAGATGAAAAACCAAAAACAATACAACTACGTAATAACCAGGTTGGCCAAAGATGGACATTACGTAGTCGTATTGTTTTTTATTTTTCTCTTGAAAAAGGCCACGTGGCCGAAATTTGAAGAGTGGAATTGTGATCTTGTGCATATGAAGATGGTTTCAAAGTGAAGTGATTGTAAGTGGAAAAATAACACAAGATTAGACACAAAAATAATAATAATAATAATAATAATAATAATAATAATAATAATATTAATAATAATAATAATAATAATAATCACTGCGTCACCAAACTATACCAAAAAAGAAAGAAAGAGACACCCCCCCCCCCCCCCCCAAAAAAAAAGCGAAACAAGCATCGCGGGTTTCGGTCTCTTAGGTAAAAGAGGGATGAAGAGACAGTCGCCTCATCTCCTCTAACAGGGCGCAAAATGGATGCGGAATGGAAAAGAGGCCATGGGAGGTGACACAATGCGGGTGAAAATAATAATGGTAATTATGATGATGATGCAGCTGATGATAATGCTGCTGCTGTTGCTGCTGCTACTGCTGCTGATTTCTTCTTCTTCTTCTTCTTCTTCTTCTTCTTCTTCTTCTTCTTCTTCTTCTTCTTCTTCTTCTTCTTCTTCTTCTTCTTGTAAATGCGAAAAAAAAATTACTATACCTGAAAGTACTAATGTTTACTAATGTTGGAAAAAACAATCGCATGATAACAATACAAACAAATATGGTAATATCAATTGTAGTAACAGCAGTAAACGATATGACAGAAGGAGAGAAAGAAGAGGGATTAGAGAATGGTTAAATGATCTTATTATAGTGGCGATGATGACGATGATGGCGATTTATGATGATGATGATGATGATGATTGATGATGATGATGATGATGATGATGATGATGATGATGATCATCATCATGATCATGATCATGATCATGATTTATGATGATGATGATGATGATCATGATCATCATGATGATGATGATGATGATCAGGATGATCATGATGATGATTATGATCATGATCATGATGACGACGATGATGATGATGATGATGATGATGATGATGATGATGATGATGACGATGATGATGATGATGATGATGATGATGATGATGATGATGATAATGATGATGATGATGATGTGATGATGATGATGATGATGATGATCGAAGAAGAAAAAGAAGAAGAAGAAAAAGAAAAAGAAATAGACGAGGACAGAGAAGAAAGACAAGAGAGAAGGAGAAGAAGAGAAAGAAGGTAAAAAAAAGAAGAGGAAGAGGAGAAGGAGAGGAGGAGGAGGGGGGGGAGAAGGAGAAGGGGGAGAAGAGGAGGAGGAGAAGGAGGAGAAGAAGGAGGAGAAGAAGGGAGGAGGAGAAGGAGGAGGAGGAGACAATAACGAAGGAGGAGAAGGAGGACGAGGGGGAAGAAGAAGAGGAGCTGATGTTCCTGATGATGGCAATGCCGATAGGCTGCGTGATAATGATAATAATAATGATATGATACCAATGGTAATAACAATGATAACAATAATAATAATAATAATAATAATATAATAATAATAATAATAATAATAATTAATAATAATAATAATGATGATGATGATGATGATGATGATGATGATGATGATGATGATGATGATGTTCATGATGATGTTGATGCTAATATGCTGCTACTGCTACTAATGATAGATATAATGATCATATTATACTACTACTACTACTACTACTACTACTATACTACTCTACTATACTACTACTACTACTACTACTAACAATGATAATAATGATATCCTTATTATCATTCCAATTGTGTATTATGAGAAGATCAATGATAATATTACAATAGTAAAACCAATGATAGTCATTAGTGATACTAAAAAATCACATAAGAATAGTAATAACAATGTTGACAATGACGACGACAACGACGACAACGACGACGACGACGACGATGATGATGATGATGATGATGATGATGATGATGATGATGATGATGATGATGATGACGACGACGACAATGACGATGGTAATGATAGTAACAATAAAAGTAGGTGGAAAGAAATATAAATTACAAGTGAGTAAAAACCCAGAGATGCTTTGGGGGAGGGATGTTTTCTCGTTTGTTCTATGTGCTCTGTGCTGGTATTCAAAGCGATTTGGTGTTTGAATGTATGGGTGTGCAAATAATGTCATCATTAGTAACCCAACTTGTTTGTAATTACTGTCTATTCTTTCTTGTCTCATCCAATAACTGTTTCTGATACAAGGCACGTCATCAGCCAAAAGAAGAATGAAAATCTCAAAACGTCATTTATGAAATTTGCACCGTGCCTTCCACAGTGTATAACTTCCTGTGTTAGTTCATTAATGAATAATGAAAATACGTAGGACAGGGGTACAAATATCGCCCTGTTCACACCAGAAGTGCAATGTAAGCTACAACAAAAAGTTAAGTATCACTTTCACAAACATTCATAACTGTCAAAATAAGAAAGTCAATGCGTTGAAGTTTGGCCAGCATTTAATTCCATTCTTTAGTGATAACTATGCACAATTGTCTTCAATCTCGAGCAATCGTTTGGTGTGTTACATTTGATTTAACGTGTGTACGTATCCAAATTTGATTCCCCAAAGTCATTGAAATCACAAGGACAGGGCATACTGATGTTCCCAAAAGCTCAGTAAGGCATGTAACCACCATGGCTTTCTGGCACTCGACGCAGCGAGTCCTCATCGAGTTGACCAGGTTGGTGAAGATCCTCTGTGGAAGCGCCTGCCACTCAGCCTGCAGCATCTGGTAGAGGTGTTGGGCATCCCTGGGAGGGGGGTGGCTCCTCACTTTGCGATCCAGCTCATCCCAGAGGTTCTCATCGGGTTGAGATCGGACTGCATGCTGGCCACTCCATTCTGTTGACTCCAGACTGCTGCAGGAAATCGTTGACCACACTTGCCCTGTGGGGACGAGCGTTGTCATCCTGGTAGACAGCCCTCTGTCCCATCTGCTGCAGTGTAGGCACAGCCAGCGGTCGAAGGATCTCATCCCAGTATCGGATGCCAGTCAGGTTACCCTGTACATGATACAAGGGTGTTCTGTGGTGAAGGCTGAAGGCCCCCAGACCATTACAGAACCTCAACCAAAGGCCACTTTTTCTTAGACAGTGGCGTCAATAAAGCGTTGCCTGGGCGCCTCCAGACCCTCAGTCGGCCCGTCGTTGTGGTGAAGGGTGAAGCGTGATTCATCACTGAACAGGACCTGGGACCATTGCTGACGTGTCCACTCACGTGACGTGTGCAGAAGGTGCGGCGTGCTGCCCTATGGGCTGGAGTTAAGCGTGGCCGTACTGCTGGGCGACGAGAACGGAGATTAAACCCATGTAGGCGGTTCCGTATGGTCTGCTGGCTGATGTTGATGTTAGTAGCCACCCTGAACTGCCTTTGAATGATGCTGGAAGAGGCTGTTCTTGTCTGCAGGGCTTGTCGTTCAATGAGACGACGTCACGTGGGGTTGTCTTCTTTGGTCGACCAAATTTGCGTCTTTCATGGACAATCCCAGTGGCTGTGAAGCGTTGAATCAGTCGGACAATGACCGAGATGGACACATGAAGTCGCCTGGCCACTTCTCGCTTGGGAACACCATCTTGGAACCATGCAACAGCTCGTCCCCTATCCAACTCGTTTAATTTTCGTCGTGGAGGCATTGTCAGATCAGGCCTACTACTGGTGAAATGTCTTCTTATAAAGCCAAGCGAGCGACACATAAACAGCAGTGCTTGCACGTGCATAATGGTTTTTCCATCTGGCAAGTGCAATGTGTTCAGGCAGAACGGTCCAAAACAAGGTCATTTTTCGCAAGTTTCCGCTTTTCCGTTTGCGGCCCAGCTCAGTAGTAGAGAATCCTGTGCAATGTTCGCTCTAACACAACATCGTCCACTTACAGCTGAACAAGAATTCATGACAATTTGGCTGGACTAAGAAATAAATAACAGTAGCGAACTGAGTTTATTACGCACCTGTTTTCACATACCGATCCTTAACTTTTTGTGCGTAGTATATATAGTCTGATACAGCAGCACCAGATCGTATTCTTTCCTTTATACAATCATGCATACTTATAATGCATTTATAAAGCTTTCCATGGACACCATTCTTTAACAGGATAGGTTACGGCAAGGTTCTATTGACTGAAAAAAAAACCTTCTCGAAGTCAACAAATGCAACATATGATTTACAATTTAAGCAAAACTGTTTTTACATAGATAACATCAGTGTGAACATGTGATCAACTGTAGAATAGTTTTTGTTGACTCCAGCTTGATATTTCCAGGTAATGTTATTTTCTTCCATCCACTCCTGTAATCTCTGATGGTAATAGTGCTGCACAGTTTACTGTAAATATTACGCAATGGAATTCCTTTATACGCATCGCCTTTTTTATACAAAGTGATAACAATTGACTCGGACCAACTTCAGGGATATACCCCTTGATCAAATAAGGAGTTAAATAATTCAATAATAGCACAACTACAACTTCTTCTTTGGAAATCAGAGGGTTTGTAGATGGACATCGTCGTAATCAAATCAGTGTGAGAACCAGCATTTTCTTCTAGCAGATCACTGAAATGATGAAACCATGTTTCTAAACTTTATCTTTTTAAGGGCTGCTTCTTTTATCTGTAAATTGGTGGACACAACCCCAAAAATGTTTCTGATTGTTTAGAGACTTAAATAATGATGTCAACAGAGTATCAGTATATTGTTTTTCTTTTCTTTCAAAAAGATGTTTCTGTTCTCGCTTAGCTTTGCAACAGGCCACACAAGACGGTATTGACAAAGAACGACGATATTTCTTAATAAAAATTGCAACATTTCTTTTGTTAGCTTGGCATTCCATATTATACCAGTTGTCTTCTTTTTGACATTTTCCAGTACAAATCTGTTTCTTCATACATTCCCAGCCTCTTTTATACAAGCATTTAACACAAACATTTAATGCTTCTTCAAAGTTGTTCTCAACAGTCTTACAGCCTCTCTCATGCGCGTTTGCTTTTCATCGGAAAGGATTACATCTTCAAACAATTCAGCATGAACTTCTCCCCAGACGATTTGTTTTGTCACTGCCCCTGTTGTTTACCTGTGCGTACTTACAGTTACGACATGGGGAAGCGAACTTCAGTCATAAAGGCATGTTGTCAGATTCTGTTCTGTCACACACACATCTCACAACTATGAGAAGTAATAAAAAAAACAAGTCATAGGACATCACAAGTAGTCATTCACGCTGCTACGCTGTCGATGTGCATGTGTAGCGACTTTGAAGGTGGCCCTTTCCCACACCATTTAAGATACACAATTTCCATGCAGTGCACATGGCAATCAACAGTTTTCCATAAATCTTCAGGACAATCGTCTGAATTTCGTACATTCAGTGGTCACTTTTGTGTTGATCATTGTATGTAAACAAGCTTCCTTCAAAATCACATGACAAATTTGAGGTTCTACTGTTCTACATCCTCATCATTGTTAACAGAAAGTAAACAGCTACAGAGATATTCTCCTAAAAAGGAACTCGCATTTCCTTTATCAAAATAAGAATAGTAGGGCCACTCCTCTGGAGGTACAGATGCACATACACATGACATGTTTTAAGGTGCCAAGCAAAGATTTATCAACAATATGAGCACAAACCAGATCCAACATCCAAAGGTGAGGGGAAAAAAGCCGGGGGGGGGGGGGGGGGTCAAATCTTATTTCTAACAAGACACATCAGCCCACCGGAACACCTTCTGCGTCCCGTAAACTTTGATATACGTGTAAAATAAACTGTGCACCCAGAGAACACAGGCGTTGTAAAACATCCACAAATGTCTTGCCTAAACAAATGAAATCAAAATCAGAAACATAGGGAAAATAAAATGATTATTCTACGTTTAAGAAAGAAACTATTAACATTGCTGAGACGAAACAAACACAGTATCATTTTCTTACAAGTCACCACAACATAATCGATCACTTTTAGAGAACAAAGACATCAAATAGACATTTCCATCAGACACATCACCATCTGTGTTACTAACAATTTGAACCAGCACTGACATTACTGGGTTTTCCTCACAACACACGATCTTACGGATCGTTTCACGAGCTGCTGATGTACAACACTGGGTTGAAACAACCAGTGTCGCTCTCTGTTGATTCCTTTACTGTTGAGGACACATATATACGATTATTATTTGAGACTGGCCGAGTTCCTACCTTAATTCAATGGTTCATTATTAGCACCTATGGTGAATCACTTGCCATCGATGAGAAGGAAAATAAAGACTAACGCAGCGCGTTCACCATCACAACTGGTTTTCATGGGGTGCAGTGACCCTTTTTTTTTCCTTAGGTCTCGCATCCTAATTGAGAAGGCCTGTCCAGTGAAAATGTTTGTTCCTTACAGTTCGCATTTTTGCACTGAGGATTTCCAGCTTCTGCTTGTAAAAAATAAAAATAACAACAACAAAAAAAAAGAAAGAAAGAAAAATCGAGCAATCACGGGAGAGTCCTGCCTATTGTTCAGTCGATGTCCCCTGTCGAGTTCAAATCCCGAGACAACTGTAATGTATTAGTAATGAGGTCCTCCAACATATTTTCGCAGTCCACAGGAGTCTCATTTTCCCGACGTGTCGGTCCCTAGTTAATGAGGCTATACCCCTCGGATCTCCCCCCACTGGTCTTCATCTCAAGCTTCTCCATCTTCTTGATCAAGTCTTGGTTCTGCTGCCGTAAGCTGGAGACCTCCTCCCGTAGCCACTTCAGCTCCTCCTGCATGGCAGCGTATTCCTAACGAAGGGCATGCATGTCCTGCTTCACATCGTCGAGCTTCGCGTCAAATTTACACTCCATGGAGTTCAGCTTGCCATGATGTCAAACAGTGAAGATTCCTTTCCGTCGTGAGGATGGCCAGGTTTCTCCATACTGGCCCCGCTACTGGCTGTTCATTCACTGGCGCTGGTCATGTGGGTCTGCCTGGTGCTGTCTGTGGACTGGGAGAGTTTAGGATTGCTCTCCACGTCACCACATCGAAGAAGCAAACTCCCCCAGAACAAATAGGAGAGGAGCAGTCCTAACACAGCACCGTCACCTCAGCACTTTTGTGTCAACATGGCGACACGCAAAGCTGATTTATCTCTAGCCTGTTTCAACATAAAATTTTCAAATACAAACAGGAATCCTTCACATGCTACTCGGAACTCCACAGATCAAGAAGACATTGTTCCACGTAAAGTCTGTGCACCACTCTAAAGACAAATGCAACTCCTAATAAGCCAAATTTATCAATTAACTGGCAGTGCACTTGATGCACGAATTCTTACATAAAACAGAGTTAGTTCAGATGAAGGTTCAGACATCAAGAAAGACTTTGACACAGTAATGAGGATTTTTTACGAAAGTGGGGTGAGAGATGTTCAGATTCTTAACTCGAACTGCCGGCACTGATAGCTGAGGTGAGTGATAGAGTGAAGAGGTGGTGGTGATAATGATGGCACAGCGCAAGCCAAGCAAAGAGGAGAACGTGTACTAGACATGGCAGAGGAAGAGGTTCTGAGGTTCATGATGCAAGACTGGCATCACGATTTTCGAATAGGTCCTGCTGCGCTTCCTTTAACTGGTGAACATGATTTGCCCACATCACAAGAATGTCACGCCCCCTTCCAGGTATGTCAGAAAACGCATCGTCTGCCACCACGTGGTCAAGTCAAGGCTTTCTGGCAAGGTGTGTACATTTCATCATATTACTGTTTATGTTTTCTTTGTATCTCACTCACAACACACAACACACACACACACACACACACACACACACACACACACCACACACACAACACACACACACACACACACACTTATGAATCTATTGACAATTATAATTACGTACGTAACGTGTTTCACGTAACACATGGGTGGTAAATCAGAAATGGCGAAGCTCCTCTCACTCTTAATTTTTGACAAAGCCCTTGCTATATGATATACGTTGTACAAATCATGTTGAGTATTAGTACAGCAAGCGTAGCCAGTAAAGCGGTAATAGTGTGTGGTGTATAATTTTAGTTACTTCTTTTGTTGTTTCTTAATCTGATTTGGTGTCAATGCAGTAGATTAATAAAGTGTCATACAGGCTTATTGAATGAACATATTTCGGACATTACTTTGTTATTTTGTTGTGTTAACATCTGTTAATGGTGTTCGGAATCAAGAAACATAATGTCGGTATCAATTGAATAAAAAGGGATGTTCATGTTTCGAGACATAATTGTTAAGTGAGGTTGAACAACACAAATGAAGATGTTCCGATCATAGACAGATCTTGACATCTTTTCTTCACCTGGCCATAAAATAATATTTGAATTTCTAATTAGAGTTTCTTACCAGTTCTGAAATTTTCATGGCCTTACTCTAGTATTTCCCAATGGTCTGCCCCGTAGGATAGTAAAGGGGGAAACTGCCCGTACCGATGAGTTTTAACGCAAAATTACAGTCATCAAACAGGCTAGCAATCCGTACAGGATGAAAGGTTTGACT
>CM031628.1:10238869-10254710 GCA_018398815.1 Conus ventricosus | reverse complement strand
GCAAACAAAAGAACGAAAAATGACTCATTTTTGGTTGTGGTGTGGGGGATACGGGATAGGGAGGAAGGGGGTTTGGGGTGTGTTAGAATTGGGGTTTTTGGTGTGATATCTTTGTGAGGTTGTGGCAATGGTGGATTGATAATAATAGTAGGGGGAAAGGGGGGGGGGAGGGAAATGGGGGGGGGGGAATTAAAAATAAAAAAAATAAAAAAAGGTTTAGGTGAATAAACTAAATGATTTCGCTGGGTGATGAAAGAGGCGGTGGTACTTATGCCTGGGTAGTTGTGAAAGGTGTGTGGGTAATGTTAATAAGGGAGGAAGGGGATGGAAGATAAATGGGTGATAAGGTATGATGGGGGGGGGGGGGGGTTTGAGGTGGAAAAAAAGGGGGATGGGGGAGGGTGGGGGGAGGGGTTTATGTGTTTGTGTGGGGGGGGGGGGGGGGGAGGGGGGGGCAAGAGAAGGAGAGCTCATATCTCTTCATCCACTATGGGTGGGGGTGGGGGTGGGAGGTACATATAAATGGTGTTTTTTTTTTAAAAGTAAACAATGCTGTGGGATGATGTTCATTGTAACAAGTGAAGTAATGTGGTGGCATCAATATGCTGATGTTTGTTGAGAGAAGAGAACAGTAAAATGTTCATTCTGGCTTACCTACCCTCAACCAGTTTCGGGTAGGTAAGCCAGAATAAACATTTTACTGTTCTCTGACAAGTAAGACTTCAACAATGAATTAAAAATGATAATCCATCACACTTTTTTTTTCAATAAACAAATAATAAACGATTTTTTACAAACAAACATACTGTGTAGGATTATCGTTTTCTATTACTAATTTACTTAAACTTTTCAGATTGTAGTTTTTGCTTAACCCTTTGTTTTTCTTGTTTGTTTTCAATAACATTATTTTCACGCATACATGCATCAAATGCGTCTCTGTCTTCATGTGAAAAAAACTACAGTCTTTAACTGTTCTCTAAAGTCTTTTAAAACTGAGTTATATTTTTGACATAAAATCCACACACTTATCCTAGCTTGTCTTCCGCTGAAAGCTAGTTTTGATAAAGTGTTTCTTTTTTTTTTTACTATGTCTCTTTCTGCCGAACAGTCATCTATAATAAATAGTGTCTGTGTTCCTTTCAAACAGTCTATAAAAACTGTTCTAAACACTCACTCAGTTTATTGCTAGGATCAACTTCTGTCCATTTTAAACCTTCTATCATGATATGCTTTGTTCCATTTATAGTGTTGGACAGAAAATCACAATATGATCAAAATTATACCGATAAAAATGTTTGTAATAGGTCTAGGACAAATATTGTTTTTCCGCAACCAGTCTGTCCACAAATCAATGAACAATGAGGCTCTTTTATCATAAAGTTTTAACTGCTCCATAGTTTTATAACAGAATTTAATCTAATCCAGTTATTAATATTTATCATGCTCTCTGTCAAAACTTGTTCAGTATAATAAAACCCTATAAGGTCTAAATGTGTAAGATTAATCCAAGTCAGTTCTGTAAGATTGTTTCTATTTAGACTAATATTGATTTTTTTGCTTGTTGTTATGACCTTAATATCCTCACCATTGTGAAGAATGACGACGGTAACTTTAAGACTGTCAACGTCTAAGTTTTGCCAGCTAATTAGAATTCCTTTAAAAAGGACGTCACTAACGCCCACAACCCCATCCCTCTCCTCATCTTTTAAGACATAAATTTCAAATATTATTGTGAACGTGTCTCCTAATTTCATTTGCGGAATGAACTGTAATTTTGTAGAAGCATCTTTCAAAACTGATTCTCTTCTGTGGAGGATGTACTGTTTATTTCCATACGGTTTTATTTCAATCTCTTTCCGACTATTGTCCTCCGGCATAAGACTTACATGTAAAGGGCCAGAGTTGAATGCTTTTCTGAAACTTTTTTGACGGCTAAAAAATGTAAATGGGCTTATGAATTCAAATTTTATGTCCATTCTAAATATGGTTTAAGTGCCATTGCTGTCAGGTTTTCGAACTATTTTATATTTATACTGGCCAGCATTATTTGCTTCTACATTGCGTAGTTGTTCTAGTTTAGGAAACCTTTTGTTGTCGCCAACCTCTTTACGTTTATAATCACCATCTTTAGTGTACTCAAAACCATACAAAGCGCCTATCTCACCGTTCTGTTCAAAGTCCGCAACGTCTGCAAGGTCTTTTAATTCTAAGGTTATACACCTTACAGGCGCTAATGTAACTCCTGATTCTTCTGGCCCCGCGCGACATTTTTTAGAACAACTAATTATTTTATTTCTAAAACAATGTGTAGGTTATCACATTTCACAACTTTTCCTGCTTTGTCTGCGATTTTTATATTAAATGATCCGACCCTCCCACAAACTAATCTTTTAAACTGTAAATTAGGGAATTGTATAATTTCATAATCGCAATATGCAGCTTTCCCTGACGGAAGAGCTCTTAAAACAGTTGAGGGCCTTCCATCATATAAGTTTTCATCAGTGCTTAGCTCATCCGAATGAACATAGAGTAATGAATGTAATGCAAGATCGAGCGGACTTTCCCCTCATAAGTACTTTTGTCTGGTGCAACTCTAAATCTATGATTGTCAGCTGCAAAACCTAACATTTTAGCTAGCTCTTTATCAAAATAGTAACCTGCTTCTTCTTCTTTAGGCTTGAATGTTAACATTGTTTTTAGATTTGCATTGTTAAGTTTGAGAGTAATGTCGAAGTTACTCATTGCTTCTTTTAGTGAGCAAAACCCGTAATAACCATCAGGTATTGTTAACGGCTAACTTCGGCCCTGATTTGTCAACTTTTAGAATCTTATTATTGTTCTTGGATTCAGTTATATTAAACCATACGACTTTGTAGAATATTTCATGGAGTGCAACCCTTCGGGTTCCGCATTCGTTATCAATAGCATGTTCTAAAAACGAAGGACTGTCTTGAGTTGTTATTGTTACAAACATTTTTTAAACAAATTAAAAATGATTCCATTCAAATATACTGATGCAAAATATTCTGTTGGGCCGCACTACAATCTTAAAAACATAACAACTGATACTCTTGACATTTCTGTGACTCGGTCTGACGCCTTTCAAGTAAAGGTGAGTACTCCATTAAACAGATATCTTACCCCCCCTATTAAAAACGACCACATCGCGAAAGTGTGGTTTAGTCATCCGATGCAGTTTTACCAGAACCAGTTAAACTTTGCTGTGTTTTGTGCATCAACCGGGTGTGGAGTGTCGTATGCCGATCATTTAAATCACCCTGATCCTTTGGTGAGGTCAGTGTACAGATTTCATTTTTATTACACCTTCAGGCGTATTTTGACTGAATTGCAAGCGCCATTACCAAATGACAAACCGTTTAATCCATTCAGCAACAGAATAGACATGAAGGCTTTTGAAAGGATCTGTAACGAATTCAATATTAAGGTCAAGACAGACTTTAGACAAAAGTTGGATCTTAATCATGGTCTAGGCACCCCTATTTTTGGTTCGTGCACAGAAAGTATAACTATGACTGGAATCCTCCTTACACATCTTTCTCTTCAGGCACAGCTGTTCACCTCGGGTCCATAGAGCAAGAGCATAAAACAGCATGGACAACATTTATCTTAGACACTTCTAAGGGCCTAACTAAAGCAGGAATAGAACGAATAAACGACTCTGTTCGTACTTACGTTTGGTGTTTGCTAGGCTCGCAAGCACAAACGAGATCGAGCATAACTGATCCTTCTACTGGTTTTGATGCACAAAAACAATACTTAGCAATTTAGAGGACGCCATTAATTCTACAGTTGATTTGCCTTCAAGTATAAAAAGGTACCAAAATGTTTTACAATACGCAAGATCGAAAGTAGACTTTGCTGTTGGCACTGGTTTATATATGCTGCCTTCTGACCTCAGACTCCAGATAGGCACAATAATAAACTACAATAATGAAATCCTTGTGGCAGGCAACGAACAGAAGTTCGGAAAAAACGACATAAATTCTGAGCCAGTAATATTACAAGCAGTAAAAAAACAAGTCGACCCCCAAAGAATAAGTCATCCAATCCCCATGACCCAAAGCCCAGAGGCCATTGAAGACCACGAAGTCAAAAAAAGTAATGACCATGAATATGAAAAGACAGCACTTGTTTTTGGATTAACTGGTTTAGGATTACTCCTTCTTTATTTTACTAAAAATTAACCCAAACTATTAAGAGAACTAATGTCCATAAGTGCTCGGCCATAAAGCCAACTACTTTGCTTGCAGTAGACAAAAGCCAGCTAACGACACTCCCTAATATTCCGGGTAAAGCGTCCACGGCTTTACTAGCTATTTTTTTTAATAAACCCGCAAGATGATCAAGCTGTTTTTTTACCCATGATTTATCAGGTGGTGATGGGGGGATGGCGGTGGAGGCACTGGGCTTTGACCACCGCCGCCGCCTGTAATAGCCAACACCAGTGTACTTATTGCAAAACCTAAGGCCGTTATAACGCTTACTAATGTGACTCCTTGCTCTCTAAACAGTATTCGTATTCGTTCTGCTAGTGTCGTGTCTTCATATAAAGTTCTTTGGATAGTTTCTTCTTCTCTGCTCACTTGAGTTTGTAATTGTTCTCGGTTAGTAGACAACACTTTTAGTCTTGCTGATCTTTCTTGTTCAAGATCTTTTAGTCTTTGGGTTATTCTTTCTTTAATATCATGCCCTAAGTTGGCGTCATCAGCCTCAACGAGTTTTTCTTTTTCTCTTTTTATATCCTCATCTAGTACACCCAGTTTTGCTAAATTGTTTTCTAATTCACCTCTAATGGTTCTTAAAGTACGATCAAGGGCTAATAATTCTCTCATAGGTAGCGGTGGGTCGTGTATAGTTTTTAATGCTGTTTCTTCTGAAAAACTGGTTTCTGCTTCTATTGTATTTATTAATTCACCTGCTGTTTGACTTAAATCTTTAAGTTCCATGTTTTGTATTTGGTTAGCTGTTGGGAGATCTTGTAGTGTGTTTTGAAGTTTAGAAACTGTCTTTTTGTCTAATTTTGGTTTAGAAATGCCAAGGCGATTTTGATCTTTCACACTGAGTCTTTGTATAATTGTACTCTTGGCTAAAAACTTTGATGGGTCTGGTTTAGTTGTAAGCCGAACAAGTTGTCCTTGATCGTTTTTCACAGACAAATGACCATCTTTTAATTCAAAATCATTTGGGTCTATAAATTCGGGAGGTTCTTGACCTAAACTTTGGTAAAATGATCTGACCTTAGGTTCTGTTATTTCATGCCACATTGAGAGCGTTGAGCGATGCTGTATCAAAGGAGTCATTTCACTCATGTCGTCTCCAGGATCACAAACATCATAATCTTCCTCACCTTCAATTCCTGCCATGTTTTTAAATAATTAACTTGTCATTTTGTTTTATAAAAATGTCGCAAACATATGGTTCAATTCTTGACCCGCATAGAAGACTGAAAGAGCCCTTCGGTGTGAAGGGAAATAAACGGAATATTATTGTTCCTAATAATCCATCTACTATTGATGCAGATCAAATTCTTACTGTCAAATTTCCAGACCTAGGAGCAGATGAAGTGATTGTGCCAGGCTCTGCGCAACTTACTTCAAAATAGAACTTGAATCAGCAACAGACACAAACAGGACAGTTGTCCAGAATCTGGGACGGGCAATCGTTAAGAAAATTTCTATAAAACTTGAGGGCAAGAAATATTTTCTTTACATAATGCAGACATATTTTTAACCTATTCTGATCTATGGCTAACCGGGAATGAAAGGAATGATCTTGCGTTTCAAGGAATCGAAAATAATGAAGCACTAAAACACAGAATAGGCGCCGCAGATGCTAAAGCTGGCAAAAAGTATGAAGCTGTAAGTTATGTGTATGGAAATCGCTTTTCCATCCCCTTGGATTTTGAGTTGTTAAGTGCGCATGCGCCATACTTTCAAGGAGCATTAAAAGACAGATTGTCATATGAACTGACTTTTAATGAATACAAACGGTTATTAAATCTGAAGACGCCGAAGCAAAGTACAGCATTTCTGACATCTTGTTAGAGTTTGACGTTGTTAGCAACCCTCACTTAGCAAGGTTGATTGAGCAACAATATCAGTCAAAATTAGCAATATATTACGAAAGAGTGATTCACCATTTTACACATCCTAAAAGCAAGGCAGACACTATATGGAATTTCAGTTTTAGTGTCTCAGCAAGATCACTTAAAGGTATTTTATTGCTGTGCGAAGATGAAGAACCATTTAAAAGACAAACTGAAAAGTTTCTTAATCCTAAAATAACGAAAGTACAATGTTCGATTGAGGGTAGTCCTAACCAAATCTATGGGAGTGGACTTAAACCTTATCAGCATTTTGATGAAATAAGAAAATTGTTCGGAGGCGGGAGGCATAGAAGTCCAACAGTAGACCTTGTGTCTAAAGATCTACACCTTCACAGTGTTAGACTTGATGATTATTTAACAACGAAATAGGGTTTATGGATTGACCTAAGGGCAACAGAGGATAATCAGTTACATGGAAGTGGGAGAGCTGTTAGAGACGTAATAAACATTCAAATTGAGAAAGAAAAAGATGACGATAAACCGCTTAATGTACATTTGTTTTTAATATATGATGCGCAGCTGAATATTCAAGATAACAGATTAAAAGATATACATTACTAAATTATTTTTATTTTAAAAAAGCATGTCTGTTCAGGTTTATCCAAATGTGCCTACAGCGCCAGAGTCGCCAAAAGAAGGGATAGTAGAAACCCCCGACATAAAAACCTTCAGATTAACCAACATTACACAAATGCAACAAAAACTAGAGCAGGACCTTTCAAATACAGCAAAACCAAACGAAGGTATTCTGCTGCCTTTAATGCTGTTACATATGTTAATACTGGAGCATCAACTCTAAGTGCTCTATCGGCAGGAACAAGTGTAGGCCTCTTAGCAACAGGTGTTGGTGCACCCGCAGCTTTACCTCTAGGTGGTTTGTCTTTAGCTCTTGGCCTGTGTTCATTAGCTGTAAGTGCTGCTAGCAAAAAATTAAAAACTAAACTCCAAAAGCACACAGCTATGGTTCAACTAATAACAGCTAAACTTAGTTCGTTCAAACTGATAATAAATAAAGCACTAGTTGACTCAAACATCACGGATGAAGAATTTAGTCGTTTACAGGCAGATTTTGATGACTATAAAAGACAAAAGTTTGATCTTCAAAAAAAGGCAAGGGCAAGTTTTTTCTCAACAGCCAGGCGCCGAGCAGATAAAAAAAGGAATGTTTAAAAAAAGTAAACGAGACATTAAACTCTGTTCTAAACAGCTCGCATTAACAACATCAAAGGGCGTTTATACTTTAGTTTATGAGTCCAAGCACAAAAGACCGTTGAATATTGATTCTGATTAAGACGACTTTGGAGTCGTTGTATTTTTTTTTTAATTTAAATAAATATTTTCAGTTAGAAAAGAAAACTTAACATGGCTAAGATATATGAAGGACCAGACGAATTGTTTGAAGGAATGCTTAAGGGAGAGCGTTTGTCAAAAGCTTTAAATGATATTGATCTAGAAGTCATTGATCCGACAAACGTACAGGCAAGTGTTGTGCATGCTATTTCTCAAGTTCCAGGTAAACTAACAATAGACCCGCCAGTTAAAGTAATGTTAGCTGTTTTAATCGACTATATAACAATAAATGAAGAAAATCTAGAAGTCTGGGTTTCAACTAAACAACAGGTTATTCTTTCTCATAATGACTTAACACCTGGCTGGGCAGACCAACTGCTTACACAGTTTGATGTGGCTGCTGAAGAAGCCAAAATGAGAGGCTCTGGTTGGTCAGAGGGTGAAGTCTTAGAGATCAGATTAAAACAGTCTAAGTATGCACCGATTGTAGGCAAGGCTTACATTTCACTACCTCCAGCATTAGTAGCGAAAAGAGCAGTTCTAAACATAAAGAATTCAGACAACAAATGTTTCATGCGGTGTGTTCTTGCAAGGCTGCATTACGTCCGCAAAAACGCAGAGAAAGTATCTAACTATGAACCTTACATCAATGATCTTACTTTAGTGGAATATCCTTTCCTGTTAGCGTGGACAAAATTGATCAGTTTGAAGAACAAAACAAACCAATAACTGTTAATGTATACACATGGTCTGAGAAAACAAATTTGGTGCCTATTAGAGTGTTAAAGACAGCCCAACAATAGGTGATCCGGCCAAAAGCCATGTGGACTTACTACTGATGTTTTCATCAGCAGGGCTACCACATTACACATTGATACGAACAATGAGTAGACTAATGCGGCATACTTCAAAAAATCATGGCAAACAAGAATTCTGTAGAAAATGTTTAACAAGAATTCCATCTGTTCCAGCCACGCTGAACATATAAACATTGTAAAAGTTCTGTAGACTGTAATACAGAACTAATTACGCCCCCGCCTGGATCTAAAGTTAGTTTTAAGAACTGGAAACGGCTGCAAACAAGTCCATACGTAGTTTACGCAGACTTCGAGTCGCTTATTGGTTCCCTATGAAGGGCAACCCACAGAAACTTCCGAAAACGGCCCTAATAAGCAATCACCAGATTTGTTCCTATGCTTTTATCATTGTTAGGTCGGACGGTGTCCATTTAGAACCAGAATTGTATAGAGGACCAGATACTGCAGAAACATTCTTAGAATGCATGCAGCAAGTGCGTAACGCCTGTTCTAATAATCTAAACTTATCTGAAATCATAATGACGCCTGAAGACCAAGAACAGTATGACTCAGCCACACATTGTTGATTTGTGGGCGGCCTTGGTTGCCAACGGTTTAGACCTCTCATCAGACGCAGAGAATCCAACAGTAAGAGACCATGATCACATTAGCGGAAAGTTCAGAGGAGCAGCGCACAGTAAATGCAATCTTCAACTAAAGTTGATCCTAAGACATGGAAGCTGCCCATCTTCTTTCATAACTTGCGAGGTTACGACTCTCATCTTATAATGCAAGCAGTAACCAGCGACTCCAGGGTAACATGCATTGCACAGTCATCAGAAAAGTACATGTGTTTCACTTTAAATAACATGTCTTTTTATGACTCTATGCAACACCTGATGGATCATTAGAGTCACAGGCTATGTCCTTAACGTCCTGCCCAATAACAGAAGAATATTTTGACCCAGCTCTTGTTAGAAAGGGCGTTTACCCTTATGAGTACATGAACAGTTGGCAAAGGTTTGACGAAGATACACTTCCACCTAAAGATGCGTTCTTTTCTAGCCTTAGAGGAAAGGGCATTAGTGATTCTGATTACCAGCATGCTCAAGATGCATGGCAGAAGTTAGATTCTAAAACGATGGGAGACTATCATGATTCATACTTGATGGCTGACGTTTGTTTGTTGGCGGACGTCTTTGAAAATTATAGAAAGACCTGCATGAAACATTATAGCCTGGATCCCGCGCATTACATTTCTGCGCCCGGGATGAGTTGGGATGCTTTCTTAAAATATACTGGAGAACAGATTGATTTATTGTCAGATTTACCAATGATTCAGATGATTGAAAACGGATTGCGTGGAGGAATTAGTATGGCGTCGCATCATTACTGTAAAGCAAACAACAAATACTTTGACGGCTATGATCCAAGTAAAAGGTCAAACTATCTCATGTATTTAGATGCAAACAATCTGTATGGTTGGGCTATGGCGCAATCACTTCCATTACGTAACTTTAAAATGTACACTGGCGGCGGTGCGAATAATATTCAAAAGGCATTAAAGTGGTTGAACAGTTTAACGCCCAATCAACATCGGGGCTTTATTCTAGAAGTTGACTTAGAATATCCTCATGAACTCCATGACCTACATAATGACTACCCATTAGCAGCAGAAAGTCTAAAGATGAATCCAAGAGAGCCGCCTAAACTTGTGCCTAATCTTCGCGGCAAAAAAAATTATGTCTGTCATTACAGACTTCTACAATTTTATTTAAGACATGGGTTGAAGTTGACAGCTGTTCATCGTGTAATTGCTTTTGATCAAGAACAGTTCATGAAACCATACATCATGAAGAACACTGATCTTAGAACTAAATCCACAGATGCTTCAGAAAAAGACTTTTTCAAGCTGATGAACAACAGCTGTTTTGGAAAGACTATGGAAAATCCGCACAAGCGCAAAGATGTCAGATTGGTCACCAGAGAGAACGAAGCAATTAAGCTGACTTCAAAACCTAATTATCAGGACTTTAGAAGATTTCGTGATGGGCTTTTTGGCATAATGATGAAAAAAAAGAAAGTCAAATTGGACAAACCTGTATTTATTGGGTTTACTGTTTTAGAATTATCAAACCTTTTAATGTTAGAATTTCTTTATGACTACTTTAAACCCTTGTATCCCGAGTCCAGAGTACTTTACACAGATACTGATAGTTTTGTTATAGATATCCCTACTGAAGACATCTATAAAGACATGGAAATAGAAGTAGCTAAAGGGCATGCGGGATGGTATGATACATCTGATTACCCTAAAGATTCGCCTTTACATTCACCCGTTAATAAGAAGGTTTTAGGAAAGATGAAGGATGAATTATCTGGAGGGGTGATTAAGGAGTTTATTGGTTTAAGGTCGAAAATGTACAGTATTTCGAGCCAGGAGAAAACCATTAAGAAAGCAAAAGGAATATCTCGCAGTGTTCTGCAGTCAAACATATCACATGACAACTACAAAGAAGCATTGTTTGACAATAAAACTTTTCAACATGACAACGTAAAACTACGATCTAATCTACATGAGATCAACACAACTGTTGTAACAAAGAAGTCATTAGATAGAACAAACACTAAACGAGTATTTGTTAAACCAGAGTTTTCATATGCAATCGGGCACTGGAGAACAGCATAAACAGGGGGGGGTTTATATTTTTCATCAACTTTTATTATAAGATCAATCATAGCTTCATCCAATTCAGCTAAATCTTTTTTCATGTTTGCTTGATGTGCTCGAATTTTTTTTATTATTTCAAGATATTCTTTTTCCCAATCAAAATTTGGGATTTTGGGTTGTAGGTGATCTGGATGGTTTAACATGCATTGATTAATCCTCGCAAATGTTCCCCTAATAGCAGAACACGCATCAAATGATTCCGTATCATTTTCAAGGTCTCTTCCTTTATCATTCTTGCTTCGTCCTGAGCTTCCATTTTAGACTCAAATATATTTATGTAAATTAAAAATTAATTAAGCAACTGGAACTGTGTCTGGCGGGATTATCTGCAGTTCTTCCTTCACAAAAGATCTTTGAGGAGCTGGTTGTTTTGTTGTGTCAGTTTCTCGTAAATAATACACGGGCGGATTCATTTTTACAATTCTTTTTATTTCATATGGATCAACACTCCAAACTGGATCTGTTGCCCTGATGCGAGTGTCCCCTTCTGCTTCCCCCGGTAAATAAAGGTACCTTACTTTCAAACCAAATGGTAATAGTTTGCCGGATGAACTGGGGTCTCCTTCAACAACATCTATTGTTTGTTTTTTGATTGCTTGTACTGGTTTTAGCCCTGTTAATTTAAATTCTTCATTATTCATTGCGCGCAAAACTGAGGGCAGTCTTCTAACCCATTCTGTGTTGTGAGAATTGTCAATCAGCTCTCTGTGATACTGGTAGGAAAAAAGTCTTTCAGATAACTGTTTGTTAAAGTTTTCAACTAAAGCCTGTGATCTGTGAACTCCTGGAATGCCTCTTTTAATGGCAACTCTATGTTTTAACAATAATTGATTCACTCGGCCTTTAAATTCTTTTCCATCATCGACTTGAATCATGCGAGGATAAGTTAGTGCGCCTCGTTGGTATATCAGTTGTATAGCAACAGCAACAGCAGAAGCACTCTTTTGTGTTAATGGTTCAGCATCTTTATATCTTGAAGCTATGTCAATGACTGTGAGTGCGTACTTAAATCTTTTTTGTCTAATCGTATCATGGGGTAAATATAGAAGGTCCATTTGATGGGTGTCGTTCGGTATTGTATTCACAAAGTGTGGTCTCTGTATTCGTCTAGGTGCAGGTAAATAAATTTGCCAAATCGCTTGTTTAGATAGCCATTCCTTTGCTGTTTGTTCACTGACTCCGCTGCTTGGCTTAGCTTTTTTATTGCCGTGATTCCCTTCCAATATCCTTTTGGCGAATAATAGATTTTGTTCATTTTTATTCAGCCAATATTATGTGCAACAAAAAATACACAACGGTCATGCCAAAGACGATAAATAATATTTCTTGCATCTTTTGTTTTTCTGATGGTTGATAAAGTCGCTGAATTTTGGCGGGGGCAATGTCTCGATTGGTTTGCCTGTTACAAGATAATATTCTTTTATTGCTTGATCAACATCTTTAAATGTGTAAGCTGCATGTCCCTGTTTTTTCAGTTTGTCATTAATGAAATCTAACTGCTCAATTCTCTGCTTTTCATACGCAGCTTGTGCTGCAGCTAGTTGCTCCATAGCTTTGTTATGTCTTTTCTCTCGCCGTCATCCCGTAGTTTACTAAACGCGTAATTACTTCCGCTAAAAGCAAGCGCATTAACCACAGCGCTGCCTATCATCATTACGAATGAAGCCATTTTTATAAATGTATTTTTTATTTTTACATATTAATACTGTCAGGAATTATTCCTTGCTTAACTAGAAAAATCTTTCGTAGCAAACGAAGGTGTAATGATAGCAATTAGCTTTGCTGAATCCTCAAAGCCTAGCTTGCCAAGATCTGTGGTTTAATTTTTAACAAGCTTTTACCAAGCATTGTGTATCCTATACTTAGGCCTCCAATAACAGCAGAATGGTATACAAGATTGGTAACAGTCTTTTCGGCGCTCATTTTAAAAAACAAAATAATAATTATATTTAGTAATAAAACATGAACACCGATGATCTGCTAAACATTCCTGAACTTATGATTACAAATGACCAGGTTGATGAGCAAGCTATTATGCCCAAAAAGGAAAGGCTGTATTCTTTGGCGGCATGTGGAAAAACAAAACAGTGCCTCGGAAATGAATTCAGCATAGAACAGATTCAACAAATGTCGCCACAAGACATTGTAAAGTATCATAACAGGTATGAAGCGCAACTAGGATCGAGAATGGTAAAAAGCGTCGGGCAAACGGTTCTTAGTTTGTACACTAAACTAGTCAGTAGATTTGCGCCTATTGATTCTAAACAAGATTTTATGTATGATTTAATGCAGGATCCAGTTTTAACAAAGTCATTAGAGTCTCTAGGATGTGATCTATATTACAGATTTGGAACATTATTGTGTAATCATGGGATTAATTACTTTTAATCATATAGATTTTATTTCCCTTCAAAATGACCAGGCCAGAAAATCAGCAGAATCAGAATCAGAAAACATTGCATCAGGTGGAGAAAGTGACCAGTAAAAAGCCTCTTCATCCTGGACGCGTTGCAGCAGGGAAAAAAAAATTGGAACATTACTGACGCTATTAATCATGGATTATTTACTTTTAATCATATAGATTTTATTTCCCTTCAAAATGACCGAGCCAGAAAATGAGCAGAATCAGAAAACATTGAATCAGGTGGAGAAATTGATCAGTAAAAAGCCTCCTCATCCTGGACGCGTTGCAGCAGGAAAAAAATTAGCAGAGTGGAACAAACAAAAAAAATTAAAGTTACAAGCACAGAATGAAAAAGTGCCAGAGCCGCAGCCAGTTGTTCCAATGCCAGCTATAAAAGCACCAGAACAAGTTGATCCTAAAACAACGCCAGGGTTGCCTACACCGCCAAAGTCTTCATGGAATTTTCTTAAAGCAATTGTCATTTTCGGCGGCATTGCTGCTGGGGGCGGTTATTACGGTTATAAAATATATAAACAAAGACAGCAAAAACCAAAGCAGTCAAAAACATCTCTGCCACTAAATACAGAAGCCGAACAAAAAAACATGCCAAGACCGCCAACAACAAAAGTTCATTTTGATCCATTTCAGATGCAATAATACTTTAAGAACTTAATAAATAATTATAAGTTAACTTGAATAAGAACTTGGCTGTACTTAAAGGATGACTTAGTTATGATCTTGAGGTGACTTAAGTTAAGTACTTGAGGTGACTTGATCAAGAACTTGATTAAGAACTTGGTGTGACTTGAGTAAGAACTTGATTAAGAACTTTATTAAGAACTTGGGGTGACTTGATTAAGAACTTAATTAAAGAACTTGTGGTGACTTGATTAAAAACTTAACTAAGAACTTGAGGTGACTTAAGGTGACTTGATCAAAAACTTATTAAGAACTTGAGGCGACTTGATTAAGAACTTAATTAAAGAACACTCCCTCAAGAGCAGCTTAAAAAATTCTCACTTCCTATTTCTAGACTATTCCAGAAAAGTGCAGGAAAAAACACTTACTTAAACTTTGGTCCACTTGCATTCTTCATCATCAATATGTAGTACTTTTTTAGCTGCAATAATGCTTGTCTACATCATCATCACACTTAGCCATAGAACACAACAACGTTCAGCTCGGGCTTTGCTAACAAGACTGTCACAAACTGTACAATACAGGTTGGTTTTACCTCGTTAATGCGCATGCCCAGTGGAATTAAGGAGATGGCAGCGTTCATTTCTTTCAGGCCCGTTGACCTTGTTTCGCGATCATAAGATCCAGCCTTCCCCAGTTGTTGGCATTGACAACTAATTGACTGTGTGCTGTGTTCCGCGTAAATTAAGCGATCGGGTGTCAGCTTAATGACGGGTCTCTATAGCCCCACCACTACCTCGTGTCTGTCTGTCTGTTATGCAAAGTTTTGTGAACTTATAAAGATATAATGTAGGCTAGCTGGAATAAGTGTGTGGATTTTATGTCAAAAATATAACTCGTTTTAAAAGACTTTAGAGAACAGTTAAAGACTGTAGTTTTATTTCACACTCTTCCAAATGTTCTTTTTTAAATGGAATACTGGCCAAAAAACTTTCAACAGTTCTTGGTGTTCCCGATGTTGTTGCCTGATCCGACATTTTGAAACTAACTGCATGTCTCCAAGAACACGTAACTATAAACAGTGCCAATACCTTTTTATATGTCAACCCCAAGAAAACAATGTCAACCCCAAGAAACAATGTCACAGTCAAACGAAAAGTAACTGGGTTACACGAGTAGAAATATGTCACAGAACTTGCTTTAACATATATATTCTTTGCAGCAGAGCTGAGCTTGTCAACGTCTTTCAACGCTGGCCACCGAAGACTGTTTGGTGTCGTAGCAAGATAAGCTGCACCCGCGAAAGTTGCAATCAGCTAATTACAGGTATCACAGGAGCCACCCGGGCCGCTGTACCTGTTGCTGCCTGACACCGCCTAATACACCCCCTGCCACACAGTGTCTCGGTCAAGCCATACATGATTTCCAGATTTAGGTAGGATAACAAGTTTTGGGGCAAAAATATAACTCAGTTTTAAAAGACTTTAGAGAACAGTTAAAGACTGTAGTTTTATTTCACATGAAAGACAGAGACGCATTTGATGCATGTATGCGCGAAAATGATGTTATTAAAAACAAACAAGAAAAACAAAGGATTAAAGCAAAACTAGAATCTGAAAAGTTTAGTAAATTAGTATTGAAAACGGATAATCCTACACAGTATGTTTGTTTGTAAAAAATCGTTATTTATTTGTTTATTGAAAAAATGTGTGATGGATTATCATTTTTTAATTCATTGTTGAAGTCTTACTTGTCAGAGAACAGTAAAATGTTTATTCTGGCTTACCTACCCGAAACTGGTTGAGGGTAGGTAAGCCAGAATGAACATTTTACTGTTCTCTAGAGAAGATAGC
>CM031628.1:10231369-10236369 GCA_018398815.1 Conus ventricosus | reverse complement strand
AGTACTGGTCCAAGATTGATTCTTATCTGCACCGTGTAGTCTCTGCTGACGTCATTCACATTGATGACGACTGAAAAATGTGCAGCTTTGATCCAAACAGTGACAGAGGGTCAAAGTCTGGTTCACAGCCTGTCCATACGATACTGTCATAAAAGAAGGCTCTCTTCATGACGTTCCGTTTTGGCAGAGAACTCCAGTCCGCAAGCTTACTGAATAATCTGAATAAAAGAATGTAATTGCGCTGTACACATGTCTGTTCTACAAAGCTCACATGATAATAGCTGTGAGGCACGAGGTGTAAGATAACTTCACAGGTTAAAGAGGACCCGTTTCCAGTGTGATTCTCCCCCTGGTGGACCAACGACATGTTGACACTAGTTGCCGTGACTTTGAGCTGTTTCTGTTCTGATGCCATGCACTTCAGTATGTCTGCCGTGCCTAAGGTGATCCCAGTATCTGAGGATTCGAGAGGCTCATAGCAAAAACTTTGCAGCATTCACAAATATTGAATGTGATTAATAGTGAACCGCCAAGAAAACGCAGACAAACGAATCGCAAGACGAAACGCGTTTCGACCGTTGAGGTCTTTTTCAGGCAAGATACAAACATTCAAGACAACAAAATGAACGAGCAATCACTAATCTTCATTCACGTCAGCGCAAGATGGGCGTTGAATAAAAACGAGGCTGTCAAGAAGGAGACAATGTGTGAGTCGAGGTAGTAATGAAACTAATTATATTACTGATAGGAATATTGATAATAGTAATGATGATGATCAAAACATTGAACAATAAATAAAGACAGGATGACTACCACTTTTCGTGGCAATATGGCAATAGCAGTTGTGGGATGGGAGAAAGGAGAGTGGGTTAGAGGATTCTTAAACAGCATGGTTGTCATGGCAACGGTCTTAGTGGTGATGGCGATGGTGATGTTAATGGTAGTGATGGTAATATCATAATAGCAATAGTATTGAAAATAATGATGCAAAATGCTAATGATAGCAATGGTAATGGTAAAAATAGCACTGATAATAAAAGCATAATACAGAAATACAGTTAAAAACAGAAAATTAACCCGTTCAGTGCTAAAAATAGTACAAAGGTGTTCCTCAGGTGCCAGGGAGATCTCATGATTTGGGGGTCATAATTAACAAAAAATTCTAGCTCAGAAACTACAAAAGATAGAAAAATGAAATCTATATCATTTTTGAAGGAAATTGAATGAAGATTTTGAATCTGTGCTTCTTTTGTTTTAATTTTGATAATAAAAAAGTATTTAGGCATTTAGATTTGGATAGATTTTTTGCACGATCAAAAACATATGTATTTACCACGACATCTTCACATCCAAACAAGAACACACAGCAAAAAAGTTGAAAATAAAGTTTGTATTGTCACACTACACCTGTAAATGAAAGTAAAACAGTTTGGAAGTCTATCAAGACGCTCACACTCGATGCAGACTGACAGTCCACGACCACGCCCCCCCTCTCCCCACCACGCCCCCTTGCTGGACTTCAACCCTCTCTTTCACCCCTCATCTTCCCCTACCTTTCCGTCTGCACCGTGTCACGGCAGCCGCGAGCAAGCCACGCTCCCCTCTCACGCCGACTTTCACATCACTGGACGCCAGCACGCGGTGCACAGTACACACTTGGCTGGCTCGTTCGACTGACGCTGTCAGCCGAACACACACTGAGGTCACAGAGCCCTACTCAATAACTGACGAATATGGTCGGCAATTCCACCACTATCATCATCTTACCTTCATGCTCGAGTGAGTCGTTGAATAAAAGATTATTGTCTTTGTCAAAAATCATCAGCAGAGCCTACTCAGCTGTGTAAATACGTTGATTTGGTCGCTGGGCTTGTCGAAGTTTGCGCCGCCATCTTTGCAAGCGAGACGAAGTGCTGGCTGGTCAGCCAGTCAGTGATGAGAATAAATGGGCTTTACCCTCACGTGTGGTCATTTACATATTATTTTAAGACTACAGACATATAAGGCTTTCTACGCAAACTCTATTTGAGTCCGTTGATAGAAATAGTAACGAATGAAAATTCAAGAAAAATGCATGACGTCAGGGGACTGCCCATAGGCACATGGAAAGCACTATTATTTCCGCATCGCTGACCGACTAAAGGCACGCAACTGGTTAATAACAATAATGTTGATAACAGGAATTATAATGATGATAACACTAATACTACGGAAAGGGAGAAAACAGGAGGGGGGGGGGGGAGGGGAGGGACAGGAGGTGCAAAGAGGAGAATGAAGGTATAAATTATGCGAGGGATGGAATCTAATAGGTATAATAATAATTGTAATATGTATATTGATGGTTTGAATCATGATCATGATTGCAACAATGTAGTAATTATAGTAATGCCATAGGAGGCTCGAAAATGTTAAACTGGAATGTCAGAAATTTTGCAAAGAAGATTAATTATATTAATGATAGTAATAAATGTAAAATTTCTAATAGTTATGAAGTTGTATCAAGAGGTATACTGTTGATTTAAAGATGGCCTCGACACTTGTGTCTTAAGAGGTTATCTTTTTATATTTTCTACTTTTCACAAGAAAATATAGCTTGTTTTGCTCTTTCATGATTTTCTTTTGCTTCTTAGGTGGCACCTTTGGTTGGTATTCACTGAGGAGAAACAACAAGGTTTTCGAAATATCGGTATATGACCTGGAGTTATATGTTAGTGAGTTTCCCTCCCTATTGGAGGATGTCTCCCCTTGGAGACTATAAGCTTGCTGAAGGCTCATTTTTAGAAACATTTATTTTATTTTTTTCCATTCACCCACTCAAGCACATACGTTAGTTAGGCAGAATCATCTACCACTGCAGATATGAATGCTTATTTCCCCCTATTTCGTCAATTAAGACATAAGAGCATACTTTGTTTATAATTCAATATATATATATATATACATATATATATATATAATATTTATATATATATATATATATATATATATATATATTATATATTATATATATATATATTATATACCAGCTGTCAGAGTACACAGTACATGGGTGAAACTATGTGACACTGAAAGATCGCTTCTATCTGCAAGGTCTAACATCAAGTTGAACAAAGGTGCATGTGTTCATGTCAACAATCATTTCAACTTACCTGAACACTCTCTGAAGAACATGAGATGCATTGTGGTGGAAAAGTCCACAGCTGAACAAAACCGCAAGACAGAGAAAGAAGATTTCTGGAAGAATAAACTAAAGACAGGTTTTTATCCTTTGGGACTCAACGGCCTTGATTCCGATGGACACTGATTTGCAGAGTGGAGACGGGGGAGTCTTGGTTAACTTATGGGGAGGGTGGGGCATGATGCGGTTGGGTGGAATTCTTTATGTGACCTGCACGTGTGTGTATATGTGTGTTTGTGTAAATACTGTTATGGAATGGTCCTGTGGCAGAGGGACTTGGTTCTTGGCGGTCTCGGTGGCAAAAGAGACACGTACATGTGTGTGTGTGTGTGTGTGTGTGTGTGTGTGTGTGGTGTTTTGTGTATGTGTGTGGTATGTGTGTGTGTGTGTGTGTGTGTGTGTGTGTGTGTTGTGTGTGTGTGTGTTGTGTGTGTGTGTGTGTGTATTTTGTGTTTTGGTGGTGTGTGTGTGTGTTTGTGTTGGTGTGTGTGTGTTGTGGGGTGTGTGTTTTGTGTGTGTGTGTTTTGTGTGGTGTGTGTGTGTGTGTGTGTGTGTGTGTGTGGGACGTAAGTGTGTGTGTATGAGTGTGTACGTGTATATGTGGGGTCTTTTTTGTCTTCCCAACTTCATCTCTTTAAACTCAATTTTTTTTTTTAATAGCAGAAACACTGACGTCATAAGCTATGATAACTATGTTCAATGCGTCAATACTTATGGACGTTCTTACCTTGTCAAAATAAAAAAGCCCAGAAGAAGGCTGCATGGCCGAAAATTTGGCAAAATATTATGACATTAAGTGCGTTGTGTTTCCTTTTAATGTATATATATATATATATATATATATATATATATATATATATATATATATATATATATATATATATATATATATATATATATATATATTCCAAAGATAAGTAACCGAGCACTATTCCAGCAACTTACATAGTAGTTTGGTGTTGCAATGACCTCAAGAAATATTCAATTATAAACGAAGCTTGCTCTTATGCCTTAGATTGTCCCAGGTTTCGAAATCCGGTATCTGACCAGGAGTTATATGTTTGTGAGTTTCCTCTCCATTGGAGATTGTCTCCCACTTGGAGACTAAAAGCTTGCTGAAGGCTCATTTTGAGAAGCATTTATTATTCCCCATTCACCCACTCAAGCACATACTGTTAGTTAGGCAGAATTATCTACCACTGCAGATATGAATGCTTATCTCCCCTATTTTTTCAATCTAAGACATAAGAGCAAACTTCGTTTATAATTGAATGTATGTGTGTGTGCGTCTGTAATTGGTAATAATAGTAGTGATCATAATAGTGATGAAGATAGTGATGATGTTAACATTAATAAATATAATGTGAATAATGAAAGTAGTTATTTTTGTTGTTAGTTGGTTTTTGTTGTTGTTGTTTGTTTTTGTTTGTTTAACATGAAGGCGATGATGATGGTGTTAAGAATGATGATGTGATGAGATTGGTATTGAGAGTAATAGCAATAAAAGTAATATTTGTCCAATAATAGTAGGTGGAAAGGAATGGAGATGGTCATTGAGTAAAGGTTAGCAATGCTACTCGAGTAGGCATAAGGTCGTGAGGATAAATATTGCAATGTCAATAATTTTACCAGCAGGTGAAAGGAATAGGGATGATCAAAGAGTGAAAGTATTGGAACGAGGAGAGAGAGAAGAGGAGAGAGAGAGAGAGAGAGAGAGAGAGAGAGAGAGAGAGAGAGAGAGAGAGAGAGAGAGAGAGGGAGTGGTGGTGTGTGTGTTTTTGTGTGTGTGTGTGTGTGTGTTGTGTGTGTGGTTGTGTGGTGT
>CM031628.1:10198126-10223126 GCA_018398815.1 Conus ventricosus | reverse complement strand
GGCTTAGTTTCCAGAGCAGATGTTCTGGATTTAGCTGTAGTGCAGCTGAAAGCATCATTGTAGACGGCACTGGGGTAGCCACGGTTGGTGAAAAACTCATTTTTGCTGCTTGTACAGTGAAATCTTCTTCACTGGAGCAGAGTCTGCGTAGTGAGAGGAATTCAGAATGTGGAATTGCTGTTTTTAGTATATTGGTGGAGGAAGATGTGTAGTCCTGGTATGAGTCCCTTTGAGGGAGATAGTGATGTCCAGGAAATTAACTGACTGTGAAGTGGTGCAGGCCAATTCGATGGATAGATGGAAGGTCTGAGCAAAGTTGATGAAATTGTGAAGGTCATGTTTTGGAGTGGATGTGGCTCCCAGTCCATTATCTGTGCATCTTTTGTAGAGCTTTGGTGTTGGGCCTGTGTAAGAGGTTAGCTGGCGGTGTTCCATGAAGAGGCAGGCACAGGATGGTCCCATTTTGGTTCCCATAGCAACACTACTGATATATGAGAAGTTGACCTGCACTTTTCCCCCCCACTACTTAATTGTTCAGCATTACATTGTTTGGTGAATCAGCGGCTTTTATTGCACCTCTTAGGAGACCCAAGTAAAGGTTGTTCTGCACACAAATTCTTACCCGCTGACAATGCTTGCGTTATTGAACAGCAGAGCTGACCTCTCAGACTGTTCCATATCTTGTGATCTTCCCTTGCATCCTTAAATGGATCCTCAAACATAGGTTTAAAGATTGGCCCCTGTATTTTATACTGTTTGCATAATAATTTAGTATTTCAGCAACATTTTTCCTCTCCACACTTTCGTTTTGTTTTATTTACCAACTTTGCTGGCTGCTTCGGGGGTGCTGTCGGATTCTTTCCTTGAAGCCTTGGTGGTGAGAACACCGCGAATTACGGACTGTGGTGGCCTCTATTTGACCCAAAAGAGCACAGACACATTCACCTGTGTCTCCCTGAGAGTCTGATCCAGCGGACGAAAGGCCTAGGAGCAGGCAATACATATAGATCGCCTTCAAGAGGGATTGCGATGGTTCCCTCATGCAGCTATGAAGGGTTTCATATCTATAATAATATATTTTCCCATTCTTTTCATTTTAGACTTTTTTTTATAATTTAAGTCTTACCAAGTCATTACTATAATGGAGGAATTTCTTAACCGTGTTTTTCCCCCACTACTTAATTGTTCATCATTATATTGTTTGGGCATCAGTGGTGATGCATCTCTTAGGTATCCAATAAAGTTTGTTCAGCACAATTCCCTTAGCAGCTGACAATGCTTGGGTTTTGAACAGCAGAGATGACCACGCAGAAAGTTCCATACTTTTGATCTCCTTGCATCCTTAAATGGTTTCCCCAAGCATAGGCTGAAAGATTGGCCCTGCATTATTAGTTTGCTTTTTTTTTTTTTTTAGTTTTTCAGCAACTTTTTTCCTCTCCACACTTTCGTTTTTTTTATTTATACTTTCGCTGCTGCTTGGGTCTGTCAGATTTCTTTCTTGAAGCCCTTGTGGTGAGGCACCGCAAATTAGGTGTTGTGTCTCTATTTGACGCCAAGAACGCAGACAATTCACTGTGCTCCCGAATGAGTCTGATCCACACGAAAGGGCCCAGAGCAGGGAATATATAGATCTCCTTTGAAGATTGCATGGTTTTTCCCCTTTCACTAGTAGGGTTTTCATTTTAGTAATTATTTTCCTTTTTTTAATCTTAACTTTTTTTTTTAAGTTCAATCTTTGCCAATCATTTCTATAATGACAAAAAATGTAACCTCACTTGGTTTCCCCTGCTACTATTGTTCGATATTTGAGAATTAATGCATCAAATTCAAAGGGGTTGAGGTGAGGACTAATTCTGCAAGTCTGACTGGCTATATATGTTGTGGTTTTGTAATATGTGAAACACACACCACACACACACACCCACTCACACACACACCACACACAACAATCACCACACACACACACACACACACACACCCCTTCTCTCTCTCTCTCTCCCTCCTCTCCCTCTCTCTCTCTCTCTCTCCTCTCTCTCTCTCCTCTCCCTCTCTCTCTCCCTACTCTCTCCAATTTCGCTGTTAACTTTCACTCTTTGATCATCCCTATTCCTTGGCACCTACCGTCAATATCATTAACATTGCAATATCTAAAGGGTAAACGCACCTATTATTATAATCTGTCATCTTAATGACTTTAAACATGGAGAAGATGTGTGTAAGATTCCAAGCTCTACGCTCTGTCAAGAGATCTACCATGTTTTAACAACAAAGCTAATGACTGCCCTCTGAAGACGACCGAAGAACTCGAAAAGACAAAAAGGGGCATATGTGGACCACGCCTCACATGGACTGTTTTGTGCCTCAACATTTTACAATATTGTCGGGATCGTCTGCAAGAAATGTATCATCCGTTTTTCTGAACACAGTAGGAGGACAGTCCAGTTTCAGAGAAGAAATATTACGGGTGATCCTGCCAATCTCCTCATCAATACTGTATCATATGAGGGAGGGGAAGGGGATACAATAACCAAATGTAAACAAGTTCGGCCCGTGGCCCATAATCTAAAGTAAGGGCTGCCTCCATTCATGTTTCCTCCCGGGATCACTCCATTCAGCAGGTATGGCACCCGTAAAAGGCAGCCTGCATATTCATATAACTGATCTGGATCTCCTGAATTTCAGGTTTACAGTGGCCATGTCGTTATTCGTCCATGCTCTCTCCCGTTGTTGCTCCTCTGCTTGGCCAGAACATTCTGATCTCTGGGCAAACCCTATACCTGATGCAGTGTGTTTCCAATGTGATAATCACCAGGTCGTTTCCCAATCTTCACAACTGCGATGCGTCTTCACAGTTTAATGCCCAAACAAAATTCCAAAACGTTGCACCAGAGTTTATTTGGGAGATGTTTTAAGGATTCCCGTATTCATGACTGGAATGAAAAATCCCTGTGTACTCTAGTATAAGCTATCCATGAGGGTGTATTTAAAATCATTCAGACTAATAAAGAAATACTAAATGCCTGACGTTTGCATCAAAGATCATTCGGAATCGAACGAATGCAGTTGATAAGAAACAGTCATTATTCCTCTCAATTTACATTTAAAAAAAAGGGTAAGTGTTCTTTTTTTCTATACAGCGAATTTTACTAACGTTATGTTCTTGTTCTTGGTGGTGGCTGTTGTCGGTGTTGTTGTTGCTGTTGTTTTTTGAATAAACGCAATGATTTTTGTACCAAGAGCGTATTTCCTCCGATGTATGATATGCACATTTTCCATATCACACATCTAACATACAGTCATTTCAAATAAAAAAAATTGTAAGACAAGACTTTGTCCCCTTTGAAAAAAGAATATTCTCGGGGCGTTTTCATTCCCCACACACACACACCACACACACACACACACACACACACACACACCACACACACACACACACAAAAATAATATATATAATAAAATTTTAAAAATATATATATATTTTATATATATATATATATATAATATATATAATAGATCAGTATATTTTAAGATGCCTAAAACAATTTTTTAGTGCTCAACCCCTACTTAGACATAACACTGGGAAACTCAACAATCACATATATAAACCATACAAGAAACAGCCCCAAACCCCCACGTGCAAACAACCGCAAATGTGAGCCCACACGCTATATAACACGGCGGTGGGCAAACCAAAAGCCATCCCGATGACACGCAAGGCGTTCGAAACAAATTTGTAGATAGTTTTAAGATTCCTCTTTTAACTTGTTTATAAAATATATAAATATATAAATATTATATATATATAAATATATATATATATTATTAAAATTTGGGGAAAAAATGTGTAACTGGACAAGTCCGGAATGCCTTGGATTTAGTGTATGTTTCGATTCAAGGGGCACCAATCATCACATTACTTCATGGACTAACCCCTCATCCCACTCCCCCCCCCAAACCCCCCTACTCTATAAAATTTTTTCCTTTCAGGCCAAACCAATCCCCTTTGGAGTCAGAGACCAAATTTGCCAACACCAATCCATAAGGAAGCCCTGGAGAAGGTGAAAGGAATTGTGGCAATTTTAAGGTTTCACACAAAAGATTATTCCCCCTTGCATCCCCCCCCTCCCCACTCCACAAAGATAGATCAGAGAGTTAATTACTGAAAAGTTTTCTCGCTCACGGGGAACCCACTTTACACCAACAACGATAAAGAGACGAACTGTCAACGATTAAATGACTTGAGTGTAAAAGGCCCAAATGTGCACATCAAAAGTGTTTATTTAATGCAAATTTTTGCATCAGTTAAACTCTTGTGAATGGAGGTATCACCTGCACTGAAAAGATTTTTTCCCCTTTATTCAATCCATTCTCAAGCTGTTCTTGTTTCCTTTGCTCTCGTCTTTGCAGGAGCACGTTTTATCGTGTACAGGAAAGGATTCAGAGCCGATTCAATGGCATTACAATAATGGGTTGTAGCAACGGGTTTACCTCTCCATAAACAGGGACTCCTTGTGAAGCCAAAAGCCCCAGTAGACCAACAGGAAACCCGCAGAGAAAATCTGACATGGCGATCACGAACAGTCGTCGGGCTATATCTGTGTCCTGAGAACGCTGAGTGTTTCGGCCATGTTAAGTGTGTTTGCCTGTACTGACCAATAGATAGCTATCTGGCCAAAAGCAATGGTCAGAAACAGAACAAAGTTAAATACGATCATAATCCCAAAGGAATAGTTATGACCAGCAAACGTTCTTCGGATGATGGGCAAAGGAATGCAGATCTGTGTCTGACTATAGAATTCCCAATGACCCATACCAGGTAGCAATGGAAACAACTGCAAGAAAGAAACCCATGATCCAAGACAAGCAGGTGACAAGTTGCGCATTCCACCTTCAAAGTGTAAGAAGCTCAGTGGGAAATGAACAACAAGGAATCGATCCAAGGTAATCAAACAAATGATAAATGCAGACACCTCACAAGAGAGTAATGAGAGAAAGCCAGCCAAACGTGCAGAAACACTGTGTCTCCATGACGTGTCCCCCAAACATAAACGATTTTGTAAAATACATCAGCCACTCCTATAATTGTCAGTAAACGCCCATCAGAAAGTCAGACACACACAGGTGAAGGACGAAGACGCGGAAGCCGACGAAGTATTTCTTTGAAAGAAGAACAGAGACCGGAAAACAAAAACTCACACTATTGCCTACCAATGCCAGGAAAACTGAACACAGCCAAGCACACTCTATAAGTGTTAAAATTTCAGCAGATCCTGACAGACGATATTTCATCTCTTGGAGCCTGGCAGTTGGTGACGCCTGGTAGAAGTGTGGCCACACAGCACAATTTGTGGTTGTCACCATATACTGTGTGCAGTTGGTCCAGACCTTGCAGGAGTTCTTTGTCAATCTCTGTCATCGGCATCCCCTCATGTCCAGAACCTGAAGCTTTCTCATTGGTTGAAATCCTCTGCCACTAACACGCTGGTTACCACTGTGTGAAGATTAAGCAAAATTAATGAGGGAAAGATGATGGATATCCATCCGTCCAATGTGTACAGATTGGTCACTGACAAATCTAGCATTCGGATTTGTTCAACTGGATTGTTGTTATTTATAGCGTCTGCCCCAAAGTACATTATAGGATTATTTGATAAAACCAATGTTTTCAAATTAGGCGAGCCATGTAAAACATGGAGAAGGGATGATGGCCAGTCTGTTAAAACTCAAATCCAGGGTGAAAAGATTGGGCAGAGTTATACGGGTAAGATTTTGCAAGTGACAGTTAGAAAGACAGAGAAACATCAACATGATATTGGCCCCTAGTCGTGAGAGAGTCATGCCACTACCACTTGCGTTCAAATATCGCAGCTCGGAATAATCTACAGCCCAGAAAGGTCGTGGACACGTGAAGGCCAGTCCATAGCACGTGCAATGGTGTGGACAGTGCAGGCCACACAACAGCTCATCTTCAGATCTCGGACATTGATAGATTCCATCACATACCGGGCTTGGATGTAAACAGACCTGGATCAAAGCAGCGATATTGACCTGGACAGGTATAGCTGTCACAGCCTGCTTCGTCTTCATGGTAGGGGCAGTCATAAAAACCGTTACATCTGGTGTAGGTGGGAAGACAATAACCATTACGTGCACATTGGTAGTGAGTGTCTGGACAAGCATAAAACCATGGTGATTGCCCATCCGTCTGTTAGTGAGAGGTGATGGTGGTTTTGCCAGATTGTACAAAGTCAATCACAGCAGGAGGAGTCAAGGGCTTTCCTTCTTGTAGTGGCTTGATATATGGACATATGGCTTCATCATCCTCATTGACACAGTCCACATGGCCATCACAAAACTGGACTGAAGTGTAGCACTGTAACATGTGTTTTTCTGTTCACTATTCACTATTATGTCACTACTTCATGTGTTTCGAGCTGAAAACCTCTGTTGACTATATGCTACCATGTCACTAGTTCATTTGTTTAGCTGAACAGCAAAAATATTATGTTTCATATATTTTAGGATCACACACAAAAAGTTATTGTTTGGCTGAACAAAAGAGACAATACACCAGAAAAGAAACACTGTGCGTTTTGAACTCTTTTTGTCTTTTTAAAGTGGGACAAACAACATTAAGGCAGTGAAAATAAAAAAAGAACAGACGGTGACATTTCTCCTGCAAGTGGGTGCAAAATGCATATGGAATGGAAACGAGGCTCTGGGAAGGAAGACACTATGGATTAAAACAATCACAACAAAAAGAATAACAATTACTTCTGATGACGGACAGAAAAAAGAAAGAAAAAAGAAAGAAAGAAAAAAAACCTTTAAACTGCAAAGTGTGGTAAACCTCGAAGACCCCAAACTGTTAACTCTGATATGTTCCATTGCGCTCCTGTACTTATGTGTCACAGTCCTTACATGAATCTCTTCAACAGCAAAGTGCCCTGTGCACAGTTTTATGTGTATGTTCATCTGCTGGTGGAACAAATTCCAGAGACTGGTGCAATGGCTCAACTAACGAATTGAACCTCTGATTTTCCAGGCCTTTTTAATAGGGAGTTTGAGGTGGAAAGTCCTTTTTGGTCCTTGTCCTCAAGACGTCTGCCTCTGATACTGATGTGATCAAGCCAGCACTGCAAGAGAGCTGCAGAGACTGTTAGGAGAAAAGCGAGCTGATTTCTCTGGCATGTATGGAAAGAAAGTTCCCAAAGGCAACGCAGAAGAAATATCACTCAACCTCTGGACAATGACATCAAGACCTCACAAACCTCAATGGGGCACCCCGCGAAACGCAAGAAGGTACTTGGCGACAAGAAGAAACACCAAGCATGGACTAAAAACAACATCCTTGCCCCTTGCGACAAAAGAAGATCACTGAAGAATACGAAAAATTCCACCCTGAAAAACCCGCCCACATCGAAAAAACCAAAAACCTTGTAAAGAAGGAAATGTTTGAACCAAAAACAATGGATCAATAATCATGCAAACATGGGAAAAGGCATGAAAAGGAAACGAAACTTTTCCTTCACCACACTAAAAAACCCTCACCAAAAGAGCAAAAAAAGATCGCCCGTCTCGAGGATCCTCAGGCGAGCGTGACAAAAAACCCGCGTTTTGAACAGAGGGACACAGTACTGCCAGGAACTTTCCCACTACCCTTACAGCCAGACACAGTCTTTTGGGGGGGACCAACCCCATCAAGGGAATCCCACCACTACCAGTGATGAAAAAGGGTTGAAGAAGCCATCGGCAGCCTTCCGGCAGGGAAATCACCTGGAGAAAACATATCCCAAAAGGCTGCTCAAACAGGGGGGAAGGGAAATTGGTCCTCTATAACATCGTTTGTCAGAAATCTGGGAGACAAAAACAGTGGCCCACAGAAGGGCCCAAATCACTCACATCCCCCGCCCAAAAAGGGAAATCACGCCAATCCAGAACTACAGAACAAAAATCCATTAGCCACACCAGTAAAATCAGCCAGAGTCATTTGAACGATGAAGAAAAGGCGGAAAACCCCTGGGGGGAAGAACAAGCGGTTCAGGGCAGCAGAAGCACAGTAGAACAACTTCACCTGCCGGATACGATGGAGAAAACAGCAACATCAAGAGCCCTTTCCCCCACAAACTTCATTGACTTTAAAAAGCTTTTTGCGGGTGGGGCAAAAGGGGTCTGTCAGGGGGCTCAAAATTTTGGATAGGGAGGGTTCGTCCAAACCACCAGGGCGCTTTTTAAACCCCCCAAAGCAGCGCAGCCCCCTCAACAACCAAAGGGGGACTACTTCAAGACCACAGTTTTGGGGTCCGTCAAGGCTGCCTGCTATCTCCCCACGTTCAATCTCTTCCTGGAAAACATCATCGTGAAACCCCCCATGACTTCCACTCACGTCTCCCTCGAGGAAGAACCTCAATAATCTGAGGTCCCCGATGACTCGACCGATGGGGGGCAAACAACGAAGAACTACAAGACCGACAAAGAGACTGGAAGAAAGGGGAGGGCATTATGGAATGGCACAAAAAAAAAAAGTCCGGCAAAGCACAACCAACACCCATGCTGAAAAACACTGAACGGGCAAAGCTTGAAAATGGGGGCTTTTTAAAAACCTTGGCGCCACTCTCACCAAAAACGGCGCTCTACAACAAAACAAGACCAGCTACGTCGCAACCACAAAGGAAAGCTAAACAAGATTGGAAGAGCGGGAGTCAGCTTTCCCCACAAAGATGAAGCGTACAAGTCCTGGGGCTGTCCATCCTGCTTAGGGTCGAAAGCTGGACATGACAGCACAAACCACCAAGGAAAACCAACGTTTGAAACAAATGCCAGGGGCGCTCGGGGGAAAACAAACGACCTTTTGAGGAGCCAAATACCACTTGCAGGCCCCAAGAACCCCCCTTGGAACAGTCAAGAAAGGGAAACTGTCGTGTTTGGGCAGTCTTACCCACAATTCACTGCCCAAAAAAGTATATCAGGGCACGCTGGAAGGTGGCAGACGAAGGGGACGACAAGCCAATGCGGATGGACAACATCAAAGAATGGACCAGGATGGATGCCCTACGCTGATGCGACAGGCAGAGGACAGGGCCGGATGGGGGTGCCTGGCTTCGAGAGTGTCTCCTCATCTTCCTCTACGCCCATCAAGGGCAAGAGAATGATGATGATATGTTTAAAGAGAACAGTCTTTGGAAATATGGAAAACAAGACACAAGTTTCAGAGTGCTGCTATCACTGAAGTTTGCCAAACAGCAAGCCAAAAACGCTTATGAGAAAAGACACAAATGCAAGAAAAAAAATAGTCAGGATTCAAATTTGAGAACGTGCTGCAGAAAATGGGGGGCAAAACAGACAGACAGAAAGGCTTGTATGAAAGCAAAATATCAATGAGCGATACAAAACAAAGGCGTTCCTTGCAGACGTCCTAAGGATGTTTAGAAACCAGTGCAGCATCATGTTATTGACATTAAAGAACAACAAAAGGTATCAGAATGTGGGGGCGAAGGATATGGAAACAAGACTGGGTTAAAACTGACCGACAGCAAAGACGCGTATTGGCCTGCCTCCAAAAAATCATCTTTTAACCATACAGGAGTTGGGCGGATGGTCCTTGAGGATAAATTTAAGCTGCGCTCAAAAAGAAAAAGGGATATCACACATAGTGATAGTGAGTCTGACTGTGATTTATCTGAAGACAGCCAGTAAGTAATAAATTTATGTGCATATGAAAGACAAAGACAGTGAGTAAGTGTCTACAATGATGACGATTTTTACATAGGCCAGGTGACCAGGTGAACTCACCTGAGAAAGCTGTTATCAAAACCCGGAGAAAGCTAAAAGCAGATCAGACTACTAGAAATTTCAACATAAAGTGAAGTGATGCTGAAGTGAATTCTCAATAAACGATGATGTTGGACTTGACTTCGATGTTGACGCTGTATCCCAAAAAACTTGGGCTTGGTCGTTCCAGCTGTCAACACCATCAATGAACGCTGATAAGATGAACGCAGAGAATAAAGAAAAGCAGTCAGAAAGAAGAGGAACATGCTGTTAGCCTTGTTGTGATGACTGGTACATTTTGCGGTTTAAAACTCACTCGGTACGGGCAGTTTCCCCCTTTACTACCCTACGGGCAGACCATTTGTAAAGGTAATAAAATAAAATCATAAAAGAAACTAAGAGTAAGCCATGAAAAGTTCAGAACTGGTAAGAAACATCTTGAAATTAGTTGGGGTGAAATTCAAACTTCTACTTTCATCTTTCATCTTCTCGGAAACCAGGTGAAGAACATCCCTTTTTTATTTCGAATTGATACACGCAGATGTCTGTCCTATGTATCCAGGGAAGCACAGTCTTGTAACAGTCTGTTCACACCACAACATAAACAAAGTAATGTCCGAATATGATTCAATTCATATTATAGCCTGTAGGACACTTTATTATCTACTTGCATTGACACCAATCACAGATTTAAAACAAAAAAGAAGTAACTAAAAATATACACCATCACACTATGTACACACTGGCTCGCTTGCTGTACTAATACTCAACATGATTTTGTACAACGTGATATCAATGAGAGCAAGGGGGCTAGTTTGTCACACAGGATGAAGAGGTGGAAGAGAAGCATTTCCCGCCACTATTCTCTGTATTTTACTCACCCATGCTGTTACTGAAAACACGTTAACGTACGATAATTATAATTGTCAATAAATTCATAAGTGTGTGTGTGTGTGTGTGTGTGTGTGTGTGTGTGTGTGTGTGTGTGTGTGTGTGTAGACGCATATGTGTGTGTGAGTGAGATACAAAGAAAACATAAACAGTAATATGATGAAATGTACACACCATTGCCAGAAAGCCTTGACTTGACCACGTGTGGCAGACGATTCGTTTTCTGACATACCTGAAGGGGCGTGGCATTCTTGTGATGTGGGCAAATCATGTTCACCAGTTAAAGGAAGCGCAGCAGGACCAATTCGAATATCGTGATGCCAGTCTTGCATCATGAACCTCAGAACCTCTTCCTCTGCCATGTCCAGTACACGTTCTCCTCTTTGCTTGGGTTGCGCTGTGCCATCATTATCACCACCACCTCTTCACTCTATCACTCACCTCAGCTATCAGTGCCGCCAGTTCGAGTTAAGAATCTGAACATCTCTCACCCCACTTTCGATAAAAATCCTCATTACTGTGTCAAGTCTTTCTTGATGTCTGAACCTTCAGTCTGAAGTAATTCTGTTTTATGTGAGAATTCGTGCATCAAGTGCACTGCCAGTTAATTGATAATTTGGCTTATCAGGAGTTGCATTTGTCTTTAGAGTGGTGCACAGACTTTACGTGTCTTCTTGATCTGTGGAGTTCCGAGTAGCATGTGAAGGAATCCTGTTTGTATTTTAAAATTTTATGTTAAACAGGCTAGGATAAATCAGCTTTGCGTGTCGCCATGTTGACACAAATGTGCTGAGGTGACGGTGCTGTGTTGGACAGCTCCTCTCCTATTTGTTCTGGGGAGTTTTGCCTTCTTCGTGTGGTGACTGGAGAGCAACCTAAACTCTCCCAGCCACAGACAGCACCAGGCAAACCCACATGACCAGCGCCAGTGATGAGCGCCAGCAGGGGGCCAGTATGGAGAAACCTGGCCACCCTCACGACGAAAAGGAATCTTCCCTGTTTGACATCATGGGCAAGCGAACTCCATGGAGTGTAAATTTGACGCGAAGCTCAAAAGATGTGAAGCAGGACATGCATGCCCTTCGTGAGGAATAAAGCTGCCATGCAGGAGGAGCTGAAATGGCTACGGGAGGAGGTCTCCAGCTTACGGCAGCAGAACCAAGACTTGATCAAGAAGATGGAGAAGCTTGAGATGAAGACCAGTGAAAGGGGGGATCCGAGTGGTTTTAGCCTCATTAACTATGGACCGACAACGTCGGGAAAATGAGACTCCTTGGACTGCGAAATATGTTGGAGGACCTCATTTCTAATACATTACAGTGTCTCGGGATTTTGAACTCGACAGGGGACATCGACTGAACAATAGGGAGGACTCTCCCGTGATTGCTCGATTTTTCTTTCTTTCTTTTTTTTTGTTGTTGTTATTTTTATTTTTACAAGCAGAAGCTGGAAATCCTCAGTGCAAAAATGCGAACTGTAAGGAACAAACATTTTCACTGGACAGGCCTTCTCAATTAGGATGCGAGACCTAAGGAAAAAAAAATGGTCACTGCACCCCATGAAAACCAGTTGTGATGGTGAACGCGCTGCGTTAGTCTTTATTTTCCTTCTCATCGATGGCAAGTGATTCACCATAGGTGCTAATAATGAACATTGAATTAAGGTAGGAACTCGGCCAGTCTCAAAACATAATCGTTATATATGTGTCCTCAACGTAAAGGGAATCAACAGAGAGCGACACTGGTTGTTTCAACCCAGTGTTGTACATCAGCAGCTCGTGAAACGATCCGTTAAGATGGTGTGTTGTGAGGAAAACCCAGTAATGTCAGTGCTGGTTCAAATTGTTAGTAACACAGATGGTGATGTGTCTGATGGAAATGTCTATTTGATGTCTTTGTTCTCTAAAAGTGATCGATTATGTTGTGGTGACTTGTAAGAAAATGATACTGTGTTTGTTTCGTCTCAGCAATGTTAATAGTTTCTTTCTTAAACGTTAGAATAATCATTTTTATTTTCCCTATGTTTCTGATTTTGATTTCATTTGTTTTGGCAAGACATTTGTGGATGTTTTACAGACGCCTGTGTTTCTCTGGGTGTGCACAGTTTATTTTACACGTATATCAAAGTTTTACGGGACGCAGAAGGTGTTCCGGTGGGCTGATGTGTCTTGTTAGAAATAAGATTTGACCCCCCCCCCCCCCCCGGCTTTTTTCCCCTCACCTTTGGATGTTGGATCTGGTTTTGTGCTCATATTGTTGATAAATCTTTGCTTGGCACCTTAAAACATGTCATGTGTATGTGCATCTGTACCTCCAGAGGAGTGGCCCTACTATTCTTATTTTGATAAAGGAAATGCGAGTTCCTTTTTAGGAGAATATCTCTGTAGCTGTTTACTTTCTGTTAACAATGATGAGGATGTAGAACAGTAGAACTCAAATTTGTCATGTGATTTTGAAGGAAGCTTGTTTACATACAATGATCAACACAAAAGTGACCACTGAATGTACGAAATTCAGACGATGTTGTCCTGAAGATTTATGGAAAACTGTTGATTGCCATGTGCACTGCATGGAAATTGTGTATCTTAAATGGTGTGGGAAAGGGCCACCTTCAAGTCGCTACACATGCACATCGGACAGCGGTAGCAGCGTGAATGACTACTTGTGATGTCCTATGACTTGTTTTTTTTATTACTTCTCATAGTTGTGAGATGTGTGTGTGACAGAACAGAATCTGACAACATGCCTTTATGACTGAAGTTCGCTTCCCCATGTCGTAACTGTAAGTACGCACAGGTAAACAACAGGTGCAGTGACAAAACAAATCGTCTGGAGAGAAGTTCATGCTGAATTGTTTGAAGATGTAATCCTTTCCGATGAAAAGCAAACGCGCATAGAGAGAGGCTGTAAGACTGGTTGAGAACAACTTTGGAAGAAGCATTAAATGTTTGTGTTAAATGCTTGTATAAAAGAGGCTGGGGAATGTATGAAGAAACAGATTTGTACTGGAAAATGTCAAAAAGAAGACAACTGGTATAATATGAATGCCAAGCTAACAAAAGAAATGTTGCAATTTTATTAAGAAATATCGTCGTTTCTTTGTCAATACCGTCTTGTGTGGCCTGTTGCAAAGCTAAGCGAGAACAGAAACATCTTTTTGAAAAAAAGAAAACAATATACTGATACTCTGTTGACATCATTATTTAATGCTCTAAACAATCAGAAACATTTTTGGGATTGTGTCCACCAAATTTACAGATAAAGAAGCAGCCCTTAAAATGATAAAAGTTTAGAAACATGGTTTCATCATTTCAGTGATCTGCTAGAAGAAAATGCTGGTTCCACACTGATTTGATTACGACGATGTCCATCTACACCGTCTGATTTCCAAAGAAGAAGTTGTAGTTGTGCTATTATTGAATTATTTAACTCCTTATTTGATCAAGGGGTATATCCCTGAAGTTGGTCCGAGTCAATTGTTATCACTTTGTATAAAAAAGGGCGATGCGTATAAAGGAATTCCATTGCGTAATATTTACAGTAAACTGTGCAGCACTATTACCATCAGGAGATTACAGGAGTGGATGGAAGAAAATAACATTACCTGGAAATATCAATGCTGGAGTCAACAAAAACTATTCTACAGTTGATCACATGTTTCACACTGAATGTTATCTATGTAAAACAGTTTTGCTTAAATTGTAAATCATATGTTGCATTTGTTGACTTCGAGAAGGTTTTTTTTTCAGTCAATAGAACCTTGCCGTAACCTATCCTGTTAAAGAATGGTGTCCATGGAAAGCTTTATAAATGCATTATAAGTATGCATGATTGTATAAAGGAAAGAATTACGATCTGGTGCTGCTGTATCAGACTATATATACTACGCACAAAAAGTTAAGGATCGGTATGTGAAAACAGGTGCGTAATAAACTCAGTTCGCTACTGTTATTTATTCTTAGTCCAGCCAAATTGTCATGAATCTTGTTCAGCTGTAAGTGGACGATGTTGTGTTAGAGCGAACATTGCACAGGATTCTCTACTACTGAGCTGGGCCGCAAACGGAAAAGCGGAAACTTGCGAAAAAATGACCTTGTTTTGGACCGTTCTGCCTGAACACATTGCACTTGCCAGATGGAAAAACCATTATGCACGTGCAAGCACTGCTGTTTATGTGTCGCTCGCTTGGCTTTATAAGAAGACATTTCACCAGTAGTAGGCCTGATCTGACAATGCCTCCACGACGAAAATTAAACGAGTTGGATAGGGGACGAGCTGTTGCATGGTTCCAAGATGGTGTTCCCAAGCGAGAAGTGGCCAGGCGACTTCATGTGTCCATCTCGGTCATTGTCCGACTGATTCAACGCTTCACAGCCACTTTGGATTGTCCATGAAAGACGCAAATTTGGTCGACCAAGAAGACAACCCCACGTGACGGTCGTCTCATTGACGACAAGCCCTGCAGACAAGAACAGCTCTTTCCAGCATCATTCAAAGGCAGTTCAGGGTGGCTACTAACATCAACATCAGCCAGCAGACCATACGGAACCGCCACATGGGTTTAATCTCCGTTCTCGTCGCCCAGCAGTACGGCCACGCTTAACTCCAGCCCATAGGCAGCACGCCGCACCTTCTGCACACGTCACGTGAGGTGGACACGTCAGCAATGTCCCAGGTCCTGTTCAGTGATGAATCACGCTTCAACCCTTCACCACAACGACGGCCGACTGAGGGTCTGGAGGCGCCCAGGCAACGCTTTATTGACGCCACTGTCTAAGAAAAAGTGGCCTTTGGTTGAGGTTCTGTAATGGTCGGGGGGCCTTCAGCCTTCACCACAGAACACCCTTGTATCATGTACAGGGTAACCTGACTGGCATCCGATACTGGGATGAGATCCTTCGACCGCTGGCTGTGCCTATCACTGCAGCAGATGGGACAGAGGGCTGTCTACCAGGATGACAACGCTCGTCCCCACAGGGCAAGTGTGGTCAACGATTTCCTGCAGCAGTCTGGAGTCAACAGAATGGAGTGGCCAGCATGCAGTCCCGATCTCAACCCGATTGAGAACCTCTGGATGGCTGGATCGCAAAGTGAGGAGCCACCCCCCTCCCAGGGATGCCCAACACCTCTACCAGATGCTGCAGGCTGAGTGGCAGGCGCTTCCACAGAGATCTTCACCAACCTGGTCAACTCGATGAGGACTCGCTGCGTCGAGTGCCAGAAAAGCCATGGTGGTACATGCCTTACTGAGCTTTTGGGAACATCAGTATGCCCTGTCTTGTGATTTCAATGACTTTGGGGAATCAAATTTGGATACGTACACACTTAAATCAAATGTACACACCAAACGATTGCTCGAGATTGAAGACAATTGTGCATAGTTATCACTAAAGAATGGAATTAAATGCTGGCCAAACTTCAAACGCATTGACTTTCTTATTTTTGACAGTTATGAATGTTTGTGAAAGTGATACTTAACTTTTTGTGTGTAGCTTACATTGCACTTCTGGTGTGAAACAGGGCGATATTTGTACCCCTGTCCTACGTATTTTCATTATTCATTAATGAACTAACACAGGAAGTTATACACTGTGGAAGGCACGGTGCAAATTTCATAAATGACGTTTTGGAGATTTTCATTCTTCTTTTGGCTGATGACGTGGCCTTGGTATCAGAAACAGTTATTGGATGAGACAAGAAAGAATAGACAGTAATTACAAACAAGTTGGGTTACTATGATGACATTATTTGCACACCCATACATTCAAACACCAAATCGCTTTGAATACCAGCACAGAGCAACATAGAACAACGAGAAACATCCCTCCCCCAAAGCATCTCTGGGTTTTTACTCACTTGTAATTTATATTTCTTTCCACCTACTTTTATTGTTACTATCATTACCATCGTCATTGTCGTCGTCGTCATCATCATCATCATCATCATCATAAACATCATCATCATCATCATCATCATCAACGTCGTCGTCGTCGTCGTTGTCGTCGTTGTCGTCGTCATTGTCACATTGTTATTACTATTCTTATTGGATTTTTTTAGTATCACTATGACTATCATTGTTTTACTATTGTAATATTATCTTTGATCTTCTCATAAAGCACAATTGGAATGATAATAAGGATATCATTATTATCATTGTTATAGTAGAAAGTAGTATTTTAGTAGTAGTAGTAGTAGTAGTAGTTTATAGAGTATAGTAGTAGTAATATGATCATATATCTATCATTAGTAGCAGTAGCAGCATATTAGCATCAACATCATCATGAACATCATCATCATCATCACATCATCATCATCATCATAAATCATCATCATCATTATTATTATTATTATTATTATTATTAATATTATTATTATTATTATTATTATTATTATTATTATTGTTATCATTGTTATTACCATTGGTAATCATTATCATTATTATTATCATTACAGCGGCAGCCTATCGGCATTGCATCATCAGGAAAAATCAGCTCCTCTTCTTCTTCCCCCTCGTCCTCCTTCTCCTCCTTCGTTATTGTCTCCTTCCTCCCCTTCCCTCCTTCCCTTCTTCTCCTCCTTCTTTCCTCCTTCTCCTCCCCTCTCTCCCCCTTCCCCTTTTCTCCCCCCCCCCCTCCTCCCCTTTCCTCCTCTTCTCTTTTTTTTTTTTCCCTTTCTTTCTCTTTTTCCCCTTCTCTCTTGTTTTTCTTCTTTTCCCTGTCTATTTTTTTTTTTTTTTCTTCTTCTTTTTTTTCTTTTTTGATCATATCATCATCATCATAAACATCATATCATCATCTCTTATCATCACACATCATCATTCATATCATCATCATCATGTATCATCATCATCATCAATCATCATCATCACCCATCATCACGCTTCATATGATCATGATCTAATAATATCATGATCCCTGCACATCATCTATAATGAGAAATGATCAATCATCATCATCAGTCAGCTGATCTGATCAGATGATATCATCACATTCACACATCATATCTACATCTCAAAATCTCACACATATCGCCCATCGTCTCATCGCCATAAATAAGATCATTAACCCTTTCTCAATCCCTCTTCTTCTCCCCTTCTTTCAGACGTTCTGCGTTACTACAATTAAAATTTCCTATTTGTTTGAAATTGTTTCTGCGATTTATTTCCAAACTTTTTAACTTATATTTTCGGTATATTTTTTTTTTGCATTTAAAAGAAGAAAAGAGAAAAAAAGAAGAAGAAAAAGAAAAAAGAAGAAGAAAAGAAAAGAAGAAGAAAAGAAGAAGAAATCAGCAGAAGCGCAGCAACAGAAGCCTTTCACAGCTGAATCACATCAAATTACCTTATTATTTTCACCCGCTTGTGTCCCCTCCCAGGGGCCCTCTTTTCCATTCCGATCCATTTTGCGCCCTGTTGAGAGATGACGACTGTCCTTCACCCCCTTTTTTTCCCTAAGGACCAAAACCCGCGTGCTTTTTTCGTTTTTTTTTGGGGGGGGGGGGGGGGGGGGGGGGGTGTCTCTTTCCTTTTTTTTTTGGTATAGTTTGGTGACGCAGGATTATTTTTTTTAAATTTTATTTTTAAATTATTTTATTTTTTTTTATTATTTTATTATTTTTATTTTTTTTTTGCTAATCTTGGTTAGTTTCCATTAAAATCATTCACTTTGAAACCATTTCATAGCACAAGATCCAAAAATTTCCACTTTTAAAATTTTTGGGCCACGGGGCCTTTTTTTAAAGAGAAAAAAAAAAAAAATACGACCTTAATGTCCATCTTGGCAATGGTTTTTACGTAGTTTATTGTTTTTGTTTTTTTCTTGAAAAACCCACGTGGCCGAAAATTTAAGATCGAATTGTGATTTTGTGATGTTTTCCCCCTTTGGGGGACTATTGCTTTTGCATCTTCATAATGGTTTTCACAAAACTCAACAACAGCAAAAAAACCCAAAGGGGGAAGGTCCCAACCTGGGGAAAAAAAAGATTTTGGACTTTTTCTAAAAATAGGCTGATTTCTTTTGAAGCTTTGTTTTTGTTTACTGGTGACAAATTTAATTAACGGAGAAAAAAGAGCACAATGACATTTCTAGCCTATTTCTTCCAAAATACTTTTTTTTTTTTTTTTTTTTTTTTTTTTTTTAAAAAAAAAGAATTCGAATTTATTACAATATTTAACGCTTTATAACCCCCAGATATCCCATTAAAAATTCCTTAACCATTTTTTACACGTTTCAGAACTAGGAAAATAGTCCCCCATTTTTTTTTCCTTTAGGTTTTTGGGAAAACCCAGGATAAATTTTTTTGGGACTCCAACCCGTTTTTGTTTTTTTCCCCTGGACGTTGTAATTCTGAATGGACTTTACCTTTGGGGCTAAATGCACCGACGAGGGTAGAAATCGCCGTCCATTTTTTGGAGTAATGGTATTCAGAAATAGAGAGCGTTGGGGTTGTGCAATTTATATGCGTTGTGCGGCGTGGTGTTAAGATTTGGGGGTTTTTGGTTAAAGGGTGGAAGGTTGGGCTGGTTTGGGGGGGAGAAAAAAGCATACAATATTCTTGATTCCAATCTTCACTTGTTGAAGGGAGGGAAGCGGGGGGTTTGGGTTTTTCTTTCCCCGTTTGTTAAATTTTGTTTATTTTGGGTTCTACACCAGGGAAGGCGGGCGGATTCGGTGTTTTTGGGGGTTTTTCAAGTCTTTGGTTTTTGTGGTAATTGTCGTGTTGTTTCCGACAACAACTAGTTTCCCTTGGCGGGCGTGTCAGCTCTGGGAGGGGAAAAGCGCCTGACCAATCGCGTTTTGGTTGTGGAGAGTTTGCTTGATTCCGACCGGGCGGGAAAGCGTTTGGGTAGCTTCCTTTGGTCCCTGGGGTTTTGTCGGGGGTGGACGTACCCTTGAGGTGCGGGGGCAGCGCCTTTGTTTTTTAGGAGGACTTTGGTCAAGTTTGTGCCTCCCGGCGGGTTTGGGTGCCCCTTGGGCCCGTGCCGGTTTAGTGTCCTTTTTTGGCAGCCACTTCACCAGTTTTAGAAACTGGGGTGGTTTTAACGTCTGTTTTTTCCAGGTTGGTGATTTGTTGGGTTTATGGTGGTGTTGTTTGTCTGTTTCTTTTTATTATGGCGAGTTTTACTGTAGTTGTTTATGTTTTGTTAGTTTTATTTTGGGTTTTTTGCGTATACTGGTTTTCTGGTTGATTCGTCTTGGTTTTTTGGATTGAAACTTCTTTTCAGCCGTTTGTGTTTTTACCTCTTTTCTGTATTTTCTCTAAGTAGTGTACATAGTGGTTCCCGAGTTCGTTGTCTGTGCGTTTTGGCTAAAAATGTGGGTTGTAAAATAACCCTTGATGGACGGTGATGTAAATTTTTTTGGGGGGTTTTTTCTTTTTTATTTCATGGTTTTTAATAAGAAGGGAAAAGGGTTCATTTTTTTGAGGATCATAATTGAGTCAGGGGCAGATATTCTGCGTGAATCGAAAAGGGATTGTCTCAATTTCAGTTGTAAATAGTAGTGGTTCGTTGAAATTGATTAACGATTTCGGGTTGACCTCGCAGCATTGGAATCGGTTTAAGTGGGGCAGTAGGCCAAGGGTAATTGGGAGGCGAGGGGTTTTTTACTGGGTACGGTCGTGACCCTTAAATTATTTGGGGCTTTTCACTTTCGTACGAGTCTTGTTTTTCCGACGCGGGGTCGTGCGCGTGCGGACTGTACTGTGACGTCGTATCTGGTTTTCACAGGAGTCCATTGGGTTTGGTTTGGTTTTTTTTTAAAAATAAAGACAGTCGCAACGCAGGGGTGTACGGGTTTTGACAAAAAAGGGTTTGGGGAAAGCTATCTTAGGTTGTAGGGGAGACAGTCCCCTTAGAATTTTAGTAGTCGGAAAGAAGGGGGGGTTTAAGTTTAAGGGGGTAGCTCAGCAGTTTAGGGACAAAAACGGAGTGTCGCATGTATATTGAGAAGTATGGTTGTGTTGGGGATAAAAAGGATTAACCCCTGGGTTTTGACAAGAATGACTGAATGGGTGCTGGGTGGAAAATTTTGGCGAACAAATCTGTTGTGTTTATAGATTTTAAAATTTGGGGTGCAAAGAGGGATAGAATGGAAGGATTGTGGTGCGAGCCGATTTTTTGTATGAATATCTAGAAATTTTTGAACCCTTTAAAAATTGTAAGTTTTTTTTTTGTTGTTCTTTTGTTGTTTTTTTTTTGGGTGGTGTATTCTAGTTTTTTGTGTGGAAACATTTCCTTGTGAATTGCCCATTTTCTGTTTTTTAGTTTTTCTAAGGGGGCCCTGGGGTCCGTGTTGGATTGCTTAATTGGTTTTTTTTTCTCCCCGAATGGGGTGATTTATACTTTCATATGTAAACGTGGATTGGGTCAGAGAAATTGTTTATGTATTGTAAGGGGTTTGGGAGGAAATGGGGTCTGTAACCCCAAAACGGTAAGGGTTGGGGGGTGTACCGAAATTCAAGGGGGCACTCTCATGCCCGAGTGGGAATAGGGAAGGAGATGGGGGATTAAAGCTTTACCAGTAGCCATGAACCTTTATGACTCGGTAGTAGCAACATTTTTAGTTGTGGCCTACAGTTGTGTCACAGGTATCCCGTTCCCTCCTGAGACTGGGGCCAGACCACGCATCTATGCCGCGTGCCGTCGGGGAGCGCGGGCTTTCTGTACCCCTGTTTTCCCGGGGAGAGGGGGGAAATACCCCGGGCCCTCTCCGTTTGTGGCAGCTCCCTCCTGCACCGGGCTTCTGGGGGGTTTCCCGGGACCGTTACTTTTCCCGGTCAGGCGTCCCCGTGAGAGGGGGGCTGCACCCGGCCTTCCCTCCCCCCGTAACCCGGCGGGGCCTTCAGAGGAGGGGCGTCGAGCCCGGATCGCGAAGGGGTCTGGTTGGTGCGTGGTGGTTGGGGTCGCGCTATCGCAGGGGAGTCAGTCTGCGAGGACCACGGGCAGCGCCGGGGGGCAGAATCTTTTCCGGGAGGTGTAACCTGCGAGGGGGCCCCATACGCGCCAGGACTGGGGCTTTCCCGGGGCCGGGGTGGGTTTTCCCAGTTGTGGTAGAAGGGGTGTAGCGTTAGGGATGGGGTTTGGGGTTTAGCTCTGTCCCCCCCCCCCCCCCGTGTGGGACCTTCCTCCTTTTAGGGACGCGGAATTTTTTGGTAGGATCCGGGTCAAAGAGAAAGGCGAGTCTTGGGGAAAGGTGGGAGGGTTTGTAGTTTTGAGATTTGAGTCCCTTTGGGGTTTGTCCTTGTCCCTGTATTTAGCCACCCCGTGTGCGGGCTACTCTGCGTCCCTAGGGCCAGTGAAAAACCCCAACTGGGCTTTAGCAAGGTTAAGGTTCCAGGGGCGGGGGAGTGTGGGTCAGTGAAGAAGTGGATAACTGGGTGTGGTTGTGGTGGGCGTGAGTGGGGCGCCTGTGTGGGTTGTGAAAAAAAGAAGGCCAGTTGAAAGCTGGTTAGTGTGCTTGTTGCTGCTCTAGGGTGTAAACGGGGTGGGTGGTAGGGCCGTCCCCGGGTTTCCCTGTGACCTAAATTTAGGGTTGAGAATCAAAATACAAAACCCGTCTACTCCCCCTTGCTGTTTTTGACAAACCGGAAGCACAAAACGACTCCACTATTGTCACTAAATTTGTCGGGGTCACCCCAAACGTGTAGGGCACGCCCTTGCTTTCCGTGAGGCACGAGAACAGCGAGGGGAAATGCGCTTTTCCCGGGAAAAAAAAAAGGGTTTAAGAGAGGCTGTGTGTCAGTGCCACGGGACCGCCAGTTTGGCCCAAAAAGTCACGCCACTTTACAGGCCAAAAACAAAAACGTCCCTGTGTTTTTAAAGGACAAAGATGAATTGGCTTGAAGCATTTCATGAGGAAAAGGGCGGCAACCCACACGGGAAATTCGTGCACCGGGTTTTTGACCTTTCGAGGTACGAAAAGGCGATTATACCATGTGCCAGACACAACTTAAAGGGTATGATATTGGCTTTTTGAAGATATGTTTATTAACAAAGAGAGGTGTTTGCATCAAACCTACTACACGTCGGATGAGTGAGCTGTGTAGTCCTAGTGACTGGTATTGTGTACACCCCAAAGGGCTAGCGTCTGGTCCATCCACATCAGTGTCTGTTTATACCTGAACAAACGAAAGAGCAATGTGAATTTGACCTTTTTCTTAGTGGTCTAAATGCAACACAGAGCAACTAAAAAGGTCGACACTTTGCAGTTTCTTAGTTCATTCAATTTAAATGAAGACTATTGCCGTCAATAGCTTTCCAAAACAAATACTTTTTTTGCGGTCTTTTACTTTCAATCCAACCTTACATAAAGAATATCATTTTGGCACAGAGATCAAAGATGCAGCTTTTGAGATGTAATGTATCAAAAAGGCCCCTCTCCCAGTGAACTCGTGCACCGATTGCATCCCCCCCCTCTCATCCCACTGCCTAATCAATCCTGTAAGGGAACGTGCGTTAGACCCAAAAAGACCCCCTCCTCCAACTTCTTTTCCTTTTTTCCCGTTAAAGGGACCATTCAGGGTCTGCCCCAAACTGACTACCCCATATCTTACAGCGTGGGTTTTGTGCACTGTGTCTGATTGTGCTTCACTTTATGGAGGGGGTGGGTGTGGAGACCCAAATGCCCCCCCCCCTCCCTTCATGTGTCCCATGTTAAATGGGGCCATTTTGGGTCTGCCCCCCAAAATTAATATCCCATATCTCTCGGAGTTATCCAGGACTCTGCTTGATTGTACTTCAGTTTGCGGAGAGGGAAGGGGGTCGGGGGGGGGGGGGGGTGGATCGAGGGGTCGGGGGGGGGGGGGGAGAAAACGGCTAGATAACAAAAAAGAAGAAGAAAACACCCTGATCCTCATCTTCCAAATCGCCAAAGGTACTTACCAATGGGGAAAAAGATGGCTTCCCAGAAGGAAAGTAAACTCTTTTTTTAATTTTTTTTACTTTTTTAATTTCCTTAAACCACCCCATTAAGAGGAAATCAGGGGGCACCATGAGCCACATTTTTAAGGGTGGTGGAGGGATTCGTGGGCATAATTTTTATCAAAAGTCAATGATGAACGCTTCAACTTATAGTTTAACACCCAAACCTCGCTTTGGGCAGTTATGAAAGATTACCAAAATACTTTGAACTGCTTTATGTTAGGAAAAACGGGGACTTGCATGCAAAGCTAAACAGTAAAAGACATGGGATCAGACAAGTGCTTTCAGTGACAAAAAAATGACCTTTTGTCCACACCAGGGGCAGTACTTACATGTCATGGGTAACGGGAAAGTTACCTACTACCTCGTTTTTAAGCTCCGAAGGTCCGTTACCATTTGTCGACAGTAACCTTTAATCTCGTGGTTTACAGTGGGTGAGGGGGGGGGGGGGGTAACGTACAACGAGGATAGGGCATGAGTTCGCCGTGGATTAGATCTAACAAAGCTTTTGGACACGTTCAATGGTCCGAACTTCACGCAAATTTAGATTTCGTCGTCACAACATCTTCCAGCTGAAAGACACTCTCCGAGAAGACATTGAATTTGATTTGCACAGACTGAGACACAGAACTCGACCCCCTGCTCTACAAGTGTTGTCATGTAGCTCCCAAGTTCATCTGCTTACGATAGTTGGCTTAGCTGTTGGTGTGTGTGTGTGTGTGTGTGTGTGTGTGTGTGTGTGTGTGTGTGTGTGTGTGTGTGTGTGTGTGTGTGTGTGTGTGTGTGTGTGTGTAGGGTAAATCTGTCTTCGTGCCTGTGTGTGTCGCTGTTACTTGTGTCAGTGTGTGTATGTGTGTGTGCGTGTGAGTGTGACTTCATCATGTTTTGGCCTTTAATAGTTTTATCAAAAATTGTTTTTAGTTAAGCTGCTTTTTCAGTCTTTGTGTGTGTGTATTTCCCCCCACCGGGGTCTGCCCTGGGGGACCTGGGTGGGGTGTTCTTATTTTTAGTTCTCAGGGTCACCTCTTGTGCCCCTTGAGGGTGGGACTTTGTTTTAAGTGGGCTTTCTTTTTCTCTGTTTTTTTGTGTTTTTTTTCTGCCTACCATGGTTCTTTCACCTGCATTTATCTTTCAACATTCTCCTTATTAATCTGCAGTTTCTCCTGTTTTGTCTATCTTCTGCCTTTACGGATCTTTATCCTATTCTTTTCTTTTTTCACAAGTCTTCTGTAGCACTTTCTATTTTCTCTGTGGCCTCTTGGTCCACCGTGTGACCGTGCGGTGCGACCCGTGTCGGGGGAGAATGGTGTCCTAGTGGTTGAGAGGGATTCGGAGTAGGATCCGCGCCCCTCAACACGCCACTTTGGCCCGGACTTCCCCTCGACGGGGGCAGCATGGGCCAATGCGCAACCGCCCATGT
>CM031628.1:10169421-10197126 GCA_018398815.1 Conus ventricosus | reverse complement strand
AAGTATACAATAACGACGAAATTTAAAATGGACTTTTAAAGACCGTTTTATAAAATTGACCTTTCCCTGATGAAATTCGTATACAGAGAGTTTTACACGCTGAACAATGATGTACAATTTACACGAACAGAAACTTAAAATTGAGCGTTTAAAAACCGTTAAGATCCGTTATTTTCTAAATGACTTTCTTGATGAAATTTGGTATACAGGTGTAGTTTAAATGCTGCACAATGATATATACTGCGGAACTAAAGTTAAGGGCCGGCCTCTGATTTCAGCAGCTTTCCGTGTGTATTTTTCATGCCAACACCGCGTGACGAAAAAATGGTCAACTTGGGTTTTCCCAAAGCCTTTCCTACTGCTGCACGTGCCTGACCATGTTTTGCAAGAATTGCCGTTCAGCAACACCGTTTTTAGGGGCAGTGAAAAGGTTGTCAAAACACGAGACTTTTCTTGAAACTTTGCTCGAATTTAGCTGAAGAAGCAGTATTGCAGTAGGTTTTTGGCATTTTGCACGAGCAAACCATGGCTATACTGAACACTTCTCAACGAAAGTTGCACAGGAAGGGGTATTTAGGGGCGCGCACCAGAGCTCTGATTAAGCATGCCTCCAAGAACGAAACTGACAACAGTGGATCGAGGACGGGCGCTGGGATGGCTGCAGGACGGCGTTTCCGGCAGAGAAGTTTCCAGACGGCTAGGAGTTAGCCACTCTGTTATTCAGCGACTCAACCAACGCTTCCAGACTACCGGAAGTACGGATGAGCGACCTCGGTCTGGGCGGCCAAGATGTACAGATCGAAGAGACGATCGCTACCTCCAGGTCTTGGCTCTACGTCACCGAACCATCACCCGCAGGACGTTGATAGGCAACCTCAGGGCCGCTGCCAACATCACCATCAGTCGCATGATGGTGACCCGTCGTCTGCGTGATGTGCGCCTGCACTCAAGGAGAACTGTCGTCCGTGTGCCCCTCACACCACGTCATCGCCGGGCCATGATGGCGTTCTGCCAAAACCATCGACGTTAGAACAGACAGCAGTGGGGCAGGGTACTCTTTACAGACGAGTCCCGGTTTACTCTGTCTTCCTGTGATGCCCGCATACGCGCTTGGAGACGTCCAGGTGAACGTTTCATCGACGCCTGTGTCCAGGAACATGACAGGTACGGAGGCGGTTTAGTTATGGTGTGGGCTGGCTTCCATCTGCACGGGAGGACCCCACTGTACCGTATTAGAGGCAATCTTACCGGCGTACGGTACAGGGATGAAATCGTGACGCCTCTGATCCTCCCTACACTGCAAGCCATGGGTGCCGGCGCTATAACTCCAAGACGATAACGCGACCCCTCATCGCGCTAGGGTGGTCCAAGATGTTCTGCAGCGTCAGCAGATTGTGAGGATGAACTGGCCAGCCCGATCACCCGACTTGGCGCCCATAGAACACCTCTGGGATATCCTTGGGCGCCGGGTGAGGACAATCACCCCTCACCTGCTGATGTCGACCAGCTCTTCCGGTTCCTGCAGCAGGAGTGGATAGCAATCTCTCAACAGATGCTCCAGAACCATGTGAACTAAATGCGCTCACGGATCGGTGAATGCCTTGCAGCCCAGGGTGGGCACACCCTTACTGAACTTGACCAAACTGAAAGAACTTTCTTGCAACTTTTCAAAGGGGGTGGGGTAATTCCGACGTTTGCTGCGCGAATGAAATTTCTTTGTTGGTGATTTTGTTTACATGAATCGAAAGGTTACATGTCGTATTAATACATTTCAAGAGTTTAAGGTGTTGCTTTGATTTTTGGGGTTATGAGAGATGTTTCTTCTTCTGGCCCTTAACTTTAGTTCGGCAGTGTACAACTTACACGAACCGAAACTGGAAGATGACCACCTTCTACAACTTGCCCTGGAGGGGGAAAGCGTCAACCTCTCAGAGACGCGACTGCTGCGTGGACTTCTGTATTACCCTGGTGGCTTGCAACCCCAGTAACCAGGCAACCTGTGGAACCCTTCAGAGCCATCTTGCTGAAGATTTCCTCTTCCAAGTCGAAGAGATATCTTTTTTATGAAGCGCAGTACACAGATCCCATCTACAACCAGCTCTTACTGTGATTCAGCCAAACTCTTCCTTCTTGGGGGCAAGTCTACAGAGGAGTATGGAATGCCATATCCAACAGTCACACAACGACAAACTGTCCCTCGAGAATACTACCGCGAGCCCAATTAGACACTACTGCATCCGGGCAGCAGCTGATGATCGCTGAAGAAGTGACAGCTGACCAGATAGACGTGTACGACAGCTTTAAATGACCTTTGGTTGAGCGGGAATCAGGATCCACAGCAAGCAGCAAAATAATTTTCCCATGTGCTCCATGAGGGACAGGAAAAAACCATCCTGAATCTTACCCTGAACAGGATCTTGCTCCACAGGCAAAATAGTGCTAGCACTGCTTCCAGTGGCATTGCCGCTACTCTTTTGCCGGGTGGGCGGACAGTACATAGCACTTTCAAGGCCCCTCTGGTGCCGACAAGCAAGAAACGCGAACCTGCCCGTCAAGCGTGGGGTCAACTTTTGGCCCAAAAAGTCATCAAAGAGGCTGCAACCATCATAATTGATGAGCTCCCATACCCACAAAGCTGTCTACGAGGCCATGGACTCTACGCTGCAGGACAATCACCCAAGTGCACAGGCCAATGGGAGGCATCCCAACGCTGTTCTTTTGGGGGACTTCTGGCAGATCCTCCCTGTCGTCCTCAATGGCACCGGGGCCAACATTGTCAACCCCTTTTTGAAGAAGGGGCGAGCATGATTGTTAAACGTCTAACCACCAATATGAGAGCCTACCTGTCTGGAAACCCCCAGACAGCCAGCTTCGCCAAACTTCTGCTTGACATTGGCAATGGTGCCATTGGGGTCATGTTTCCAGTACTATATTGGTCCCACAGCCACTATGCCAGTTTTATGATAGCCAGGAGGATCGATAGAAGCAGTCTACCCGGATCTTCATGCTCACTGTGCAGACTCAGACTGGTCAGGGGAAAGGGCCATAATCTCCTCCCTGAACAAGATTTGTCAACAGGCTAAACAGAAAAATCGCAGCTGACTTCCTGGAGAGGAAAATCTGTACAGATCTGTGACAGAATGATGATGAGGGAGTCCTTTATCCCAAAAACTCCTGAATCCATTGAGATTTCGGACTTCCCCCGCATGAACGGTTGCTGAAATCTGGAGTCCCCATGATCATTCTCCACTCACTGGACCCGCCAAAGGTGATCAATGGCCCCGATGTGTTTTCACCAGACGCACAGGAACGTCGAAGAAGCGAAAATATCATGTGGCCCCCACAAAGGTGAACCGGTGCTGCTCCCCACAATTCCTCGGAACCCATGGACTCACCCCTGCCATTCCAGTTCTGATGGCTTCAGTCTCCCATGGAAACCAGTTTTCTCTGAAAATAAACAAGAGCCAGGGTCAGACATTTCACCCCTGGGGCAGACCTGACCGTTCCGTGTTTTACACAAGGGAATGTTCTACGTTTACAGCATCACGAACTGGAAACGCAGAAACACTGACTATACTTGCGCCAAACAGGGAGACCAGAAATTTGTCTACCCAGAGGCCCTCCAATAGACATGATACATCGTGAAAATGCAATCTTTTCACAGAGTTGTCATGTTTGATTTTGGATTTAAGTCCGTGCCCAAATCAAGGATATGCAGATGGCTGGTCCGTCACATTAGCCTGACACCTGCGGGGCCAGGGTAGACATCGGGGTGAAACACGGTCATTTTAGCTGGAAACATTCCACGTTAGAATTTCCAAGACCAACCCAGGTTCGAAACCCACGCCCTTTTGGGATCACGAGTCCAGCGCCTTATCCACTAGGTTATGGCGGCCCCTACAGGATTGCATTTTGGAGCATTTTCAATCAAGGAATTGAGAATGCCGGTAAGTTCACAAAGTACAGGCATCCCTCTATGGACTGTGCATCGTATTACGAAAAAATTCGTGAGGGAAAACAGATTGAGAGGCAAGAAGGGAGTGGCGTCCGAAGAAATTGGGTGAAGTAGATGGGAGGAGGTGGGGCAATTGGGTTCGCATGGAAAAACGAAACAACCCAAGCTGAATTTATTGTATGTCTTTTAAGGGGTGAGAAAGAGGGGTGGCCAGAAAATCATTGTACAGATATACTCGAGCGAAGCCGGGTACACCGGCTGTCTAATATATAAATGGCAAATTCTGTCTCTGTGTGTGTGTCTGTGTACGCTATAGACTCAAAAACGGCTAAACCGATTGTAATGAAATTTGGCAGGTACTTCTGTTGTCACCCGGGGATTGTTTTGGGCTAATCTCTAAAAAAATAAAACCTTTTAAAAAAACCCGTTAAAAAACTGTTATAAGGGTTTTCAAGCATCTTTTTCCTCTGCTTTTCATCAAATGGCCGGTTGTGAAAATTGCACAGGTACGGGACTACTTCTCTAAAATTAGAACGTTATTTGGCAGTTAAAAACGTTATTTATAACATTAAAAACTTTTAAAACACCAAACCCTATAAAAGAACTGTTTGAACCGATCTCTTGAAATTTAGCAGGTACGTCTGTTGTGACCCAAGGATGGTTTTGGAAAAATCTCTATAAAAGAAAACCCGTTAAAACCGTTACAAAACTGTTATAACGGTTTCAAAGACATCTTGTTCCTCTGCTTTTCATCAAATGGCGTTGTGACATTGCACAGGACATCAAAACCTAGAGGGACATCTCCGAGTAACACAGGGTCATTGGACAGTTTCTACGACAGTTATTTATGACCGTTAAAAACCCGTTAACAACACGTACCCCCTAAAAACGATAAAAAATACAATCTTTTCTGAAGTTGCGAAAAGGGAGTCGTCGGATCGCCACCAAACTTGGCATGAGTCTAGAGGGACATACTGTGGATAACACTGGGTCATTCGATAGTTTTTATGCCCGTTATTTATCACCTTTTAAAAAGTGTTATTTCCTAAATTTTAGACCTTCTTGATGAAATTTGGTATACAGGTAAAGTTTTAAATGCTGAAAAATGATATACACTTACACGACCCGAAACTTATAATTGACCGTTAAAAACCGTTATTTTTATAAATTTAGACCGTTCCTGATGAAATTCGGTATACAGATGCAGTTTTACACGCTGAACAATGATATACAATTTAACACGAACAGAAATTAAAATTTGAGCGTTAAAAACCTTTTAAGATCCTTTATTTTCAAAATTTAGACCTTTCGTGATGAAATTGGTATAAGGTGAAGTTTTAAATGCTGAAAAATTTGATATACAACCTTACACGAACCGAAACTTACAATTGACTGTTAAAAACCGTTATTAATAAATTTAGACCGTTCCTGATGAATTCGGTATACAGATGCAGTTTTACAACGCTGAACAATGATATACAATTTACACGAACAAATAAATTTGCGTTAAAAACCGTTAAGATCCGTTATTTTCTAAATTTAGACCTTCTTGATGAAATTTGGTATACAGGTGAAGTTTTAAATGCTGAATAATGATATAAACTTACACGAACCGAAACTTAATTGACCGTTAAAACGTATTAATAAATTCAGGACCATTCTGATGAAATCGTTACTGATCCAGTTTTACACGCTGAACATGATATACAACTTACACGAACGGAAACTAAAATTGCCGTTAAAAACCGTTATATAATTTAGACCGTTTCGTGATGAAATTCGGGATAGATGCAGTTTAACACGCTGAACAATTAAACAATTTACCGAGAACTTAAAATTGGGAGCGGTTAAAAACCCCTTAGATCCGTATTTCTAATTTGACCTTCTGATGAAATTTGGTTACAAGTGATTTAAATGCTGAAAATGTTACAGATTCAGAACAAACTTACGTTGATGCTTAAAACCAATGTATAAATTTGACCGTACCTGATGAATTCGGTTACGATGCAGTTTTACAAGTGGAAGCTGAATCCGACTTCACTGCGCGAAAAACTTTGGCGTTTGTTACAAATCGTTAAACGTTATTTATTTAGACCTTTCTTGATGAAATTGGTATGGTGTATTTTAAATGTGAACAATGATATCCTACTTACACCAAAAGGAGAGACCGCCTTCTACAACTTGCCCTGGAAGGACCTTCCACTCTCAGAGAACACCTTAGACTGCGCGTGACTTCTTATTATCCTGGTGGCTTGCAACCCATAACCCAACCTGTGGACACTCTTCAGAGACCATCTTCGATTTCCTCTTCCAAGTCCGAAGAGATTCTGTTATGAAGCCAGTACACAGATGCCATCTCAACCAAGCTCTTACTGTGATTCAGCACAAACTCTTCCTTCTTGGAGGCAAGTTACAGAGGTAGTTGGGATGCCAACACATCACACAACACAAACTGTGCCTCGAGAATACTACCGCGAGACCAATTACGAACTACTGCCTCCGGGCAGCAGCTGATGATCACTGAAGAAGCTGACAGCTGACCAGAGATAGTTACGACAGCTTTATGACCATGGTTGAGCAGGAGGATCCCACAGCAAGCAGCAAAATAATGTTCCTTGATGCTCCATGAGGGACAGGAAAGCCACCTGAATCTTATCCTGAACAGACTGCTCCCAGAGCAAAATAGTGTATCGTTCCAGTGGCATTGCCGCTACTCTTTGCCGGGTGGGCGGACAGTACATAGCACTTCAAGGTCCCTCTGGATGCCGACAAGCAAGAAAGCCAACCGCCGTCAAGCTGGGTCAACGTTGGCCAAAGTCATCAAGAGGCTGCAACCTCATAATTGGTGAAGCTCCCATGACCCACAAAGTTCTACGAGGCCATGGACTCTACGCTGCAGGACACACCCAAGTGCACAGGCCAATGGGAGGCATCCCAACGTGTTCTGTGGGGACTTCTGGCAGATCCTCCCTGTCGTCCTCAATGGCACCAGAGCCAACATTGTCAACGCCTGTTGAAGAAATGGCGGAGCAGATTGTTAAATATGAACCCACCGATTGGAAAGCTCCTCAGAACCACAGCTGCAACCAAACTCTGCTTGACATTGGCAATGGTGCCATTGAGTCATGTTTCCAGATACTATATTGGTCCCCACAGCACTAATGCCGTTTTATGATAGCCAGGAGGATCTGATAGAAGCAGGTCTACCCGGATCTTCATGCTCATGTCAGACTCAGACTGTCAGGGGAAAGGGCCATAATCTCCTCCCTGAAAGACTGTCAACGGCTAAAACAGAAAATCGCAGTGACTTCCCTGGAAGGAACTCTGTACAGATCTGTTTGAGAATGATGATGGAGGCTTACCAAATCTACTCAAAACTCCTGAACTTCCCCATTGAGATTTCTATCTGGATCCACATGCATTCACTGTTGCTGCAAATTGGTGTCCCATGATCAGTTCTCCACTAGGACGCCAAAGGTGATCAATGCGAAACGATGTTGGTCCCCAAAGGAACGTTGTATACCGAAATATCATTGGACCCTAACACCGGGAACCGTTCTAGGCCACAATTCCTCCGGAACCAAGTGGACTCACCCCCCATTCCAAGTTCAGGGCTAGTTTTCCCAGGAACCAGCTGACCTCTGAATCACAAGACAGGGTCAACATTTCATCCTTGGGGCAACTGAACCGTTCGATTTACACATGCGATTCTGACGTTACAGACATCACCCGAAACCCAAATACACAATACATGCTGCAAATCAATTTTGACCAGAAATGTTGTCTACCAGGGCCATCCAAGCAGAACTCGGTAAAATGCAATCTGTCCTCAGAGTTGTCTAACTTGCGTGCGGAAATCGGGGTGCCAAATCAGGATATGAAAAGTGCCCTCACATTAGCCTGACACCTGCGGGGCGGACGGACTCAGGATAGACCACGCTTTTATGGAAATTCCACGTAAATTTCCAGACCAAGCCGGGATTTGAATCCAAGACCTTTGGATCATGAGTCAGGCTTACCACTAAGTAAGGCGGCCCCTAGAGTTGTCTATTGGACAATCAATCGAAGGAATAGAATGATCGGAAGTCACAAAGTAGGCTCCCTCATGGACTGTGCATCGATTAGGAAAAAAATTCGTGAGGGAAAACAGATTGGAGAGGCAAGAAGGGATGGGTAAAACGAAAAACTCGAGTGAAGTGATGAGGAGGCTGGGGCAATGGTTAGCAGAGGGAGTAGAAAGAAAAAACCAATGAATTTTATTCGATGCTTTTAGGGTAGGAGCGGTTGGCCAAAAAATCATTGTACGTATATCCCGAGCGAACCGGGTACACCGGCTCAGTAAATATCCTATGTATAAATTTGATAATAATATATTATATACAGATTATTTATTAATCTTAAAAAAATATATATAAAAGGGAAAAAATGTTGAACTGACAGTACTGGAATGCCTTGATTTAGCGTATTTTCGAATGCTGTGACATCCAATCATACGGACTACCCAATTCCACCTTTCCATTAAACCCTATATAAAAGTTTAAAGTAACCAAACCCTATAAAATGTTGAACGCATTTTGCAATTAGCGACGCTTTGAAGCAAGGATGGTATGGACAATTTCTAGAAAACGTTAAAACGTTTCACACAAAACTTTTTTAACTTTCAAGCATCTTTCCCGCTTCCATCAAATGGCCGTTGGATTCACATTCAATAGAATCTCCGTGAACCAGGTTATCGACATCTACCGTAAGAGACGTAAACCTTTAAAAGACGTACAAAACTTGAAAAATGATCTTTTCAAGTTGCGAAGATCAGTGGTTCTTAATGCGAACTTTTTGCAGTTAAAACTTGTGATGATGGTCATTCTAGTTCATGAAAAGTATTTTCCTTGAATTATTCATTTTTCACTTTTTTGTTAAATTTGTATCAGACTTTTAAGTGATATGTATCACTCGAACCAGAAGATTCAAGCCAGTTAACGATTATAAAATTAGACCGTTTAGACAATTGCTCATAACAGTGTTTACCGCTGTATGCTAAATTTACCAAAAACTTAAATTAGGTAAACACTAATGAAAAATTTAGACCTCGTGATCATATCGTCTACGGTGAATTTATGCGATAAGTAAACACTAATGTTTCCGGACACAATGATTTAAAACGGTTTTTATTGACCGTATATGAAATCGGTATAAGAAGCTTTAAGCAAAACAAAGGAAACAATACAACGAAATTAAAATGACATTAAAAACATAAGACGTTTTTAATTGCCACAACTTTTTTGGTATAAGGATGCATTAAAGGAAAGAATCTACTTCACTGAACAAAATTAAGAATAACCTATATATTAATACGTAGAAATTCGGTAAGTCAGTTAAACGCTAACAAAAAAACCCATGAATCAAGAAATAGAATGTGTAAAAATCTATATAATTCAACCGTTCGTTGAAATTCGGTTAAGAGTACTCGTGGAAATGAACACAAGGAACGATCCAGTAATCAAACAAATGATAAAATGAAATCCGATATAGTTAATTAGAAAAGCTACAAATTGGAAACAGTTTTCCAATGTCGTGTCACCCAAACATTAACGATTTTGTAAACTTACAATCAGCCAATCCTATATTGTAGGTTAACCCCTCTGAAAGTCAGAACACAAAGTGAAGGATTAAGACGCGGAAGCCTGACGAAGTATTTCTTTGAAGAGAACAGAGGAAAGCAAAACACACTATTGCCTACCAAAACAAAATAATCGCAAGCAACTTTAAATGTTAGAATTTTAGCAGATACTGAGGACGTATTTAATGTGAGCTGACAGTTGGCGACGCCATGGAGAAGGTGGACACGCTCAAATTTGGCTTGCACTAGCTGTGTCAGTTGGTAGACCTGCAGGGTCTTTGTCATCTCTGTCATCGGGCATCCCCATGTCCCAGAACCTGAAGCTTCATTGGTTGAAATCCTCTGCTGAAATCGCTGTTCCAATCCGAAGAAGATTAAGAAAATTAATGAGGGAAATGATGGATATCCATCGACCAAGTGTACAGATTGTCACTGACAAATCTAGCATTCGGTTTTTCACTTTGGATGGATGTTGAATTATGGTCTGCCAAAGTACATTATAGGAAAATGTTGAAAACAATGTTTCCAAATTAGCGAGCCATGTAAACTGGAGAGGGATGATGGCCAGCTGTTAAACTGAAATCCAGGGTAAACGGTCGCAGTTTATACGGGGATAGATCGACTTAGAAAGACAGAAACATCAACATGACTTATGGCCCAGTCGTGGAGAGACTCAGCCACTGCACTTCGTTCAATATCGCAGTCGGAATAATCATCCCGACAAGGTCGTGGCAACAAAGGCCTCATGCAGTGGCATGGTGACAGTCAGGTCACACAACAGTCCATCTTCAGTCTGGGACATTGTAGATTCCACAGCAAACCTGCTGGACGTAAAGACCTGTGATCAAAAGCGATCATAAGGGCTGGCAAGCGTTAGTGTCAGCCTGTACCCCAATGTTCAGGCAGACTTAAAACCGTTGAACTCGTGTGGAGGAACAATTACCATCGTGCACAGGTATGAGTGTCTGGGACTATGGAAACCTGTGATGCCATCATGCAGTTAGGGCAATTGATGTGGTATGCCAGATTGTACAAAGTAATCACAGAGGAGTCAATAGGCTTTCCTTCTTGTGGTTGAAATAGACAGTGGCTTCATCAACCTCATTGTACAGTCCAATGGCACACAAGCTGACTTGTGCATGTAACTGTTTTATGTTATATGGTCACATTCATATGCAGTTTATGATAGAAGTGTTGATATTACCATGTCACTAGTTTGTTAGCTGATACACGGCAAGATATATCTCCTATTTAGGACGCAAGCAAAAGTATATGAACAGAGAACACGCAGGAAAACCTGTCGTTGTTGAAGTTTATGAAGGGGAGTCCTTTATCCAAAAAAACTCTGAACTCCATTTAGATTTCTGGACTTCCAAATGCATGACTGTGCGGAAATTGGGGGTCCCAGGACATTCTCCATCATGGACCCGCCAAAGTGATCAATGGCAACCCGTGTCTTACAGACGACAGGAACGTTTTAGAAGCGAAAAACATGTGGCCCCCACAAAGGTGAAACCCCGGGGTCCCCCACAATTCCCCCTGGAACCCCTGGTCCCCCTGCTTTTCCCTTTTTATGGGTTCATTCCCCGGAAACCACTTTCGCTTGACAATCATCAAAGCCAGGGTCAAACATTTTATCCTTGGGGGAGACGACGTTCGTGTTTTACACATGGGAAAGTTTTACGTTACAGCATCCGAAGGAAACGAGAAACCTGACTATATTGCGCCAAACAGGAACCCGAAAATTTTTCTACCCGAGGCCCTCCAAAAGACATGATAATCGGGAAAAGCAATCTTTTCACAGAGTTTCGTTTGAGTTGGATTTTAAATCTGTGCCCAAATCAAAAGGGTATGCAAATGTGGTCCCACATTAGTGCATGGGGGGCCCGGGTGGAAACGGATGAACCCGGTATTTAGCTGGAAACATTCCCCGTTTTAAAAATTTTCCCAAAACCAAGCCCGGGGTTTTAATCCAGACCTTTTGGGTCATGATCCAGCGCCCTTATCCCTAGGTTTTGGCGGCCCCCACAGGTTTCATTTTGGAGCACTTTAATCAAGGAAATTTAGAATGCACGGTAAGTTACAAAATACAGGGGTCCCTATGGACTGGATCGTATTTCGAAAAAAAATTTGTGAGGGGGAAAAAGATTGAGAGGGAAGAAGGGGGTGGGTCCGAAGAAATTGGGGGGAAGTAGATAGGAGGGGGCGGGAAATTGGGTTTCCATGGGGAAAAAAAACAAAAACCCAAACTGAATTTTTTTTGTATTGTCTTTTAAATGGTGGAGAGAGGGGTGGGCCCAAAATTTTTGTACAGATTACCCGAGCGAAACCGGGTACACCGGGTATTAATATTTATATATATTAATTTTAATATATTTTAAAAATATATATATATATATATATTTTTTAAATTTATTATAATTGGGGGAAAAAAAGGTGTAAATGGGCTGACGGAATGCCCCGGGTTTTGCGTATGTTTTGATTCCCAAGGGGCACCCCAAACTCGACTAACCCTCATCACTCCCCCCTCCCTATCCTCCCCCACTTATAAATGGAAAATTCCCTTTATGGCTCATACTCAATTCCTTTGAGCAGAAAAACAATTTGCCCCTCAACACCAGTCCCTGAAGGAAATTGGGAAGTGAAGGAATTGTGGTATAGTTTTCAGGGGTTACACAAAAACTTTTTTTCGCCCCTTGTTTTCCCCCCTCCCCACTCCCAAAAAAATAGGTAGAGAGTTAATTGCTGAAAAGTATGACCGCTCAGTGGAATTTTTACACCCAAAAACGATCAAAGAAGAACTTAAGATTTAAATGACTTTAGGGTTTGGGCCCAAATGTGAATCAATGTTATTTATGCGAATTTTTTTGCCCCGTTAAAAAATTTGTGAATGGAGGTATCCCCGACGAAAAGATTGTTTCCTTGATTCGATCCATTTTTCCCTCTGTTTTGTTTCCTTTGCCCCGCCTTTTCAGGAGTAGTTCATTTGTAAGGAAGGGGTTTGAGCCGGTTCAATGGCTTACAATAAAGGCTGTAGCAAAAGTTGACCTCCCCCGAAAAAAAGGGGTCCGGGGAAGCCAAAAGCCCCAGTAGACCAACAGGAAACCCGAGAGAAAATCTGACAGGCGATCCCGAAAAAGTCGTGGGCTTATCGGGGTTCCCGAGAACGCTGAGGTTTCGGCCATGTTTAATTGGGTTTTCCCTTTTGACCAAAAAGAACTATTGGCCAAAAGCAAAGGTCAAAACAGAACAAAGTTAAATACGACATAATCCCAAAGGAATAGTTTGACCGCAAACGTTTTCGGGTGATGGGGAAAGGAAAGAGATCTGTGCGACTATGAATTCCCCCAAAGACATACCCGGGAGCAAAAGGAACAACTGCAAGAAAAACCCCGATAAAAAACAAGCAGGTACAAGTTGCGTTCCCCCCTTCAAAAATGTAGAAATCATGGGGAAAAAAACAACAAGGGGAACGATCCCAAGGGATCAAACAAATGATAAAGCAGACACCCCAAAAGAGTAATGAGAGAAAGCCCGCCAAGTGCAGGAAAAAACTGTTCTCCCCTGTCTGTCCTCCCAAAAAAAAACGATTTTTTAAAAAAAATCAGCCAATCCTATCATTGGCAGGTAAACCCCCCTCAGAAAGTCAGACACACACAAGGGAAGGGGAAGACGCGGAAACCGACGAAGTATTTCTTTTAAGGGAACAACGGAAAACAAAATCCACTATTGCCTACCCAAGCCAGAAAACTGGAAAAACAGCCCAAACAAATCTATAAAATGTTAGATTTTAGCGATCTGCAGGGGCGTATTTCATTCTTGGAGCCTGGAGTTGGTGACGCCTGGGAGAAGTGTGGTTCACAGCACAAATTTTTTTTTTGTACATAACTGTGTGCAGTTGGGCCAGACCCTTTCAGGATTCTTTGTCAAACTCTGCATCGGGCATCCCCCCATGCCCAAACTGAAGCTTTCATGGTTGAATCCCGCCATGACACGGTGTACCCCTGTATGATAGATTAAGCAAAATTAATGAGGAAAAATATGGATACCATCCGTCCAATGTGTACAGATAGTCACTGACAAATCTAGCATTCGGATTTGTTCAACTGGATTGTTGTTATTTATAGCGTCTGCCCCAAAGTACATTATAGGATTATTTGATAAAACCAATGTTTTCAAATTAGGCGAGCCATGTAAACATGGAGAGGGATGATGGCCAGTCTGTTAAAACTCAAATCCAGGGTGAAAAGATTGGGCAGAGTTATACGGGTAAGATTTTGCAAGTGACAGTTAGAAAGACTGAGAAACATCAACATGATATTGGCCCCTAGTCGTGAGAGAGTCATGCCACTGCCACTTGCGTTCAAATATCGCAGCTCGGAATAATCCACAGCCCAGAAAGGTCGTGGACAAGCAAAGGCCAGTCCATAGCACGTGCAATGGTGTGGACAGTGCAGGTCACACAACAGCTCATCTTCAGATCTCGGACATTGATAGATTCCATCACATACCTGATCTGGATGTAAACAGACCTGTGAGTCAAAGCAGCGATAGTGACCTGGACAGGCGTAGCTGTCACAGCCTGCTTCATCTTCATGGTAGGGGCAGTCATAAAAACCGTTACATCTGGTGTAGGTGGGAAGACAATAACCATTACGTGCACATTGGTAGTGAGTGTCTGGACAAGCATAAAACCATGGTGATTGCCCATCCGTCATGTTAGGGAGATGTGTGATGGTGGTTTTGCCAGATTGTACAAAGTTAATCACAGCAGGAGGAGTCAAGGGCTTTCCTTCTTGTAGTGGCTTGATATATGGACAGATGGCTTCATCATCCTCATTGACACAGTCCACATGGCCATCACAAAGCTGGACTGAAGTGTAGCACTGTAACATGTGTTTTTTTCTGTTCACTATTCACTATTATGTCACTACTTCATGTGTGTCGAGCTGAAAACTCTGTTGACTATATGCTACCATGTCACTAGTTCATTTGTTTAGCTGAACAGCAAAAATATTATGTTTCATATATTTTAGGATCGCACACAAAAAGTTATTGTTTGGCTGAACAAAAGAGAAAATACACCAGAAAAGAAACACTGTGCGTTTTGAACTCTTTTTGTCTTTTTAAAGTGGGACAAACAACATTTAAGGCAGTGAAAATGAAAAATGTACAGACGGTGACATTTCTCTGAAAGTGGGTGCAAAATGCATATGGAATGGAAACGAGGCTCTGGGAAGGAAGACACTATGGATTAAAACAATCACAACAAAAAGAATAACAATTACTTCTGATGACGGACAGAAAAAAGAAAGAAAAAAGAAAGAAAGAAAAAAAAACCTTTAAACTGCAAAGTGTGGTGAAACCTCGAAGACCCAAACTGTTAACTCTGATATGTTCAATTGCGCTCCTGTACTTATGTGTCACAGGTCCTTACTGGAATCTCTTCTATAGCAAAATGCCCTATGCACAGTTTTATGTGTATGTTCATCTGCTGGTGGAACATTCCAGAGACTGGTGCAATGACTCAACTAACGTATTGAACTCTGATTTTCCAGGCCTTTTTAATGGGGAGTTTGAGGTGGAAAGTCCTTTTTGGTCCTTGTCCTCAAGACGTCTGCCTCTGATACTGATGTGATCAAGCCAGCACTGCAAGAGATCTGCAGAGAACTGTTAGGAGAAAAGCGAGCTGATTTCTCTGGCATGTATGGAAAGAAAGTTCCCAAAGGCAACGCAGAAGAAATGAAAAGATTTCCATTAATAAAACTTGCTAAGAGAACGTGTCTTGGAAATATGGAAAACAAGACACAAGATCAGAGTGCTGCTATCACTGAAGTTGCCAAAACAGCAAGCCAAAAACGCTTATGAGAAAAGACACACTGCAAGAAAAGAATAGTCAGGATTCAGATTTGAGAACGTGCTGCAGAAAATGTGAGGCAAAACAGACAGACAGAAAGGCTTGCTGATGAGAAGCAAAATATCAATGAGCGATACAAAACAAAGGCGTTCCTTGCAAGACGTCCTAAGGATGTTTAGAAACCCAGTGCAGCATCATGTTATTGACATCAAGAACAACAAAAAGTATCAGAATGTGGTGTAAGGTTTATGGAAACAAGACTGGGCTAAAACTGACCGACAGCAAAGACGCTGTATTGGCCTGCCTCGAAAAAATCATCTTTTAACCATTACAGGAGTTGGAGCGGAGGGTCCTTGAGGATAAATTTAAGCTGCGCTCAAAAGAAAAAGGGATATCACAGATAGTGATAGTGAGTCTGACTGTGAGTCATCTGAAGACAGCCAGTATGTTCAAATGTCATGTGCATATGAAAGCAAAGACAGTGAGTAAGTGTCTACAATGATGACGACTTCTACATCGGCCAGGTGACCAGGTGAACTCCCCTGAGAAAGCTGTTATCAAATTCTGGAGAAAACTAAAAGTAGATCAGACTACTAGAGATTTCAACATAGTGAAGTGATAGCTGAAGTGAATTCTCAATAAACGATGATGTTGGACTTGACTTCGATGTTGACGCTGTATCCAAGAACACTTGGGTTTGGTCAATTCCAGCTGTCAACACCATCAATGAACGCTGATACGATGAACGCAGAGAATAAAGGAAACGAGTCATATGAAGAGGAACATGCTGTTAGCCTTGTTGTGATGACTGGTACATTTGCGGTTTTAAAAACTCACTCGGTACGGCAGTTTCCCCCTTTACTATCCTACGGGGCAACCATTTGTAAAGGTAATAAAATCAAATCATAAAGAAACTAAGAGTAAGGCCATGAAAATTTCAGAACTGGTAAGAAACATCTTGAATTAGTTGGGGTGAAATTCAAACTTCTACTTTCATTTTTCATCTCGGAAACCAGGTGAAGAACATCCCTTTTTTTATTCGAATTGATACACGCAGATGTCTGTCTCCTTGTATCCAGGGAAGCACAGTCTTTGTAACAGTCTGTTCACCCACAACATAAACAAAGTTATGTCCGAATAATGATTTTGATTCATATTATAGCCTGTAGGACACTTTATTATCTACTTGCATTGACACCAACACAGATGTAAAACAAAAAAGAAGTAACTAAAAATATACACCATCACACTATGTACACACTGGCTCGCTTGCTGTACTAATACTCAACATGATTTTGTACAACGTGATATCAATGAGAGCAAGGGGGCTAGTTTGTCACACAGGATGAAGAGGTGGAAGAAAAAGCATTTCCCGCCACTATTCTCTGCATTTTACTCACCCATGCTGTTACCTGAAAACACGTTAACGTACGATAATTATAATTGTCAATAAATTCATAAGTGTGTGTGTGTGTGTGGTGTGTGTGTGTGTGTGTGTGTGTGTGTGTGTGTGTGTGTGTGTGTGTGTGTGTATGTGTGTGTGTGGGGTTTTGTGTGTGTGTGTGTGTGTGTGTGTGTGTGTGTGTGTGTGTGTGTGAGTGAGATACAAAGAAAACATAAACAGTAATATGATAAAAATGTACACCCTTGCCAGAAAGCCTTGACTTGACCACGTGGTGGCAGACGATGCGTTTTCTGACATACCTGGAAGGGGGCGTGACATTCTTGTGATGTGGGCAAATCATGTTCACCTGTAAAGGAAGCGCAGCAGGACCTATTCGAAAATCGTGATGCCAGTCTTGCATCATGAACCTCAGAACCTCTTCCTCTGCCATGTCTAGTACACGTTCTCCTCTTTGCTTGGCTTGCGCTGTTGCCATCATTATCACCACCACCTCTTCACTCTATCACTCACCTCAGCTATCAGTGCCGGCAGTTCGAGTTAAGAATCTGAACATCTCTCCCCCCACTTTCGATAAAAAATCCTCATTACTGTGTCAAAGTCTTTCTTGATGTCTGAACCTTCATTCTGAACTAACTCTGTTTTATGTAAGAATTCGTGCATCAAGTGCACTGCCAGTTAATTGATAAATTTGGCTTATTAGGAGTTGCATTTGTCTTTAGAGTGGTGCACAGACTTTACGTGGAACAATGTCTTCTTGATCTGTGGAGTTCCGAGTAGCATGTGAAGGATTCCTGTTTGTATTTGAAAATTTTATGTTGAAACAGGCTAGAGATAAATCAGCTTTGCGTGTCGCCATGTTGACACAAAAGTGCTGAGGTGACGGTGCTGTGTTAGGACTGCTCCTCTCCTATTTGTTCTGGGGAGTTTGCTTCTTCGATGTGGTGACGTGGAGAGCAATCCTAAACTCTCCCAGTCCACAGACAGCACCAGGCAGACCCACATGACCAGCGCCAGTGAATGAACAGCCAGATAGCGGGGCCAGTATGGAGAAACCTGGCCATCCTCACGACGGAAAGGAATCTTCACTGTTTGACATCAGGGGGCAAGCTGAACTCCATGGAGTGTAAATTTGACGCGAAGCTCGACGATGTGAAGCAGGACATGCATGCCCTTCGTTAGGAATACGCTGCCATGCAGGAGGAGCTGAAGTGGCTACGGGAGGAGGTCTCCAGCTTACGGCAGCAAAAGCCAAGATTTGATCAAGAAGATGGAGAAGCTTGAGATGAAGACCAGTGAGGGAGAATCCGAGAGTAATAGCCTCATTAACTATGGACCGACACGTCGGGAAAATGAGACTCTGTGGACTGCGAAAATATGTTGGAGGACCTCATTACTAATACATTACAGTTGTCTCGGGATTTTGAACTCGACAGGAGACAGCGACTGAACAATAGGCAGGACTCTCCCGTGATTGCTCGATTTTTCTTTCTTCTTTTTTATTGTTGTTGTTATTTTTATTTTTTACAAGCAGAAGCTGGAAATCCTCAGTGCAAAAATGCGAAACTGTAAGGAACAAACATTTTCACTGGAGAGGCTTTCTCAATTAGGATGCGAGACCTAAGGGAAAAAAAATATGGTCACTGCACCCCATGAAAGCCAGTAGTGATGGTGAACGTTAGTCTTTATTTACCTTCTCATTGATGGCAAGTGATTCACCCTGGTGCTAATAATGAACTATTGAATTAAGGTAGGAACTCGGCCAGTCTCAAAACAATAATCTTATATATGTGTCCTCAACGGTAAAGGGAATCAACAGAGAGCGACACTGGTTGTTTCAACCCAGTGTTGTACATCAGCAGCTCGTGAAACGATCCGTAAGATGGTGTGTTGTGAGGAAAACCCAGTAATGTCAGTGCTGGTTCAAATTGTTAGTAAAACCAGATGGTGATGTGTCTGATGGAAATGTCTATTTGATGTCTTTGTTCTCTAAAAGTGATCGATTATGTTATGGTGACTTGTAAGAAAATGATACTGTGTTTGTTTCGTCCAGCAATGTTAATAGTTTCTTTCTTAAACGCAGAATAATCATTTTATTTTTCTATGTGTCTGATTTTGATTTTATATGTTTTGGCAAGGCATTTGTGGATGCTTTTTCAGTCACCTGTGTTTTTCTGGGTGTACAGTTTATTTTACACGTATATCAAAGTTTACGGCACGCAGAAGGTGTTCCGATTGGCTGATGCGTCTTGTTAGAAATGGGATTTGACCCCTCCCCCCTTTTTTTTCCCCTCACCTTTGGATGTTGGATCTGGTTTGTTCTGTGCTCAATATTGTTTGAATAAATCTTTGCTTGGTACCTTAAAACATGTCATGTGTATGTGCATCTGTACCTCCAGAGGAGTGGCCCTACTATTCTTATTTTGATAAAGGAAATGCGAGTTCCTTTTTAGGAGAATATCTCTGTAGCTGTTTACTTTCTGTTAACAATGATGAGGATGTAGAACAGTAGAACCTCAAATTTGTCATGTGATTTTGAAGGAAGCTTGTTTACATACAATGATCAACACAAAAGTGACCACTGAATGTACGAAATTCAGAAGATGTCCTGAAGATTTATGGAAAACTGTTGATTGCCATGTGCACTGCATGGAAATTGTGTATCTTAAATGGTGTGGGAAAGGGCCACCTTCAAAGTCGCTACACATGCACATCGGACAGCGGTAGCAGCGTGAATGACTACTTTTTGATGTCCTATGACTTGTTTTTTATTACTTCTCATAGTTGTGAGATGTGTGTGTTACAGAACAGAATCTGACAACATGCCTTTATGACTGAAGTTCGCTTCCCCATGTCGTAACTGTAAGTCGCACAGGTAAACAACAGGTGCAGTGACAAAACAAATCGTCTGGAGGGAAGCTCATGCTGAATTGTTTAAAGATGTAGGCCTTTCCGAGGAAAAGCAAGCGCGCATGAGAGAGGCTGTGAAACTGGTTGATAATCACATTGAAGAAGCGCTAAATGTTTGTGTTTAATGCTTGTATAAAAGAGGCTGGGGAATGTATCAAGAAACAGATTTCTACTGGAAAATGTCAAAAAGAAGACAACTGGTATAATATGGAATGCCAAGCTAACAAAAGAAATGTTGCAATTTTATAAAGAAATATCGTCGTTCTTTGTCAATACCGTCTTGTGTGGCCTATTGCAAAGCTAAGCGAGAATAGAACATCTTTTTGAAAGAAAAGAAAAGCAATATACTGATACTCTGTTGACATAATTATTTAAGTCTCTAAACAATCAGAAACAAATTTCCAGATAAAGGAGCAGCCCTTAAAATGATAAAAGTTTAGAAACAAGGTTTCATCATTTCAGTGATCTGTGAAGAAAAAGCTGGTTCTCACACTGATATGATTACGACGATGTCCCTCTACACCGTCTGATTTCCAAAGAAGAAGTTGTAGTTTGTGCTATTATTGAATTATTTAGCTCCTTATTTGATAAAGGGGTATTATCCCTGAAGTTGGTCCGAGTCATTGTTATCACTTTGTATAAAAAAAGGGGATGCGTATAAAGGAATTCCATTGCGTAATATTTACAGTAAACCTGTGCAGCACTATTACCATCAGGAAATTACAGGAGTGGATGGAAGAAAATAACATTACCTAGAAATATCAAGCTGGGGGTCAACAAAAACTATTATACAGTTGATCACATGTTCACACTGATGTTATCTATGTAAAAACAGTTTTGCTTAAATTGTAAATCATATGTTGCATTTGTTGACTTCGAGAAGGGTTTTTTTTTTCAGTCAGTAGAACCTTGCCGTAACCTATCCTGTTAAGAATGGTGTCCATGGAAAGCTTATAAATGCATATAAAGTATGTATGATTGTGTAAAGGAAAGAGTACGATCTGGTGCTGCTCTATCAGACTATATACATTGCACTTCTGGTGTGAAACAGGGCGATATTTGTACCCCTGTCCTGTTTCCTTATTCATTAATGAACTAACACAGGAAGTTATACACAGTGGAAGGCAAGGTGCAAATTTCATAAATGACGTTTTGGAAAGTTTCATTCTTCTTTTGGCTGATGACGTGGCCTTGGTATCAGAAACAGTTATCGGATGAGACAAAGAATAATAGACAGTAAATTACAAACAAGTCGGGTTACTGTGATGACATTATTTGCATACCCATAAATGCAAACACCAAATCGCTTTGAATACCAGCACAGAGCACATAGAACAAACGAGAAAAACATCCCTCCCCCAAAGCATCTCTAGGTTTTTACTCACTTATAATTTCTATTTCTTTCCACCTACTTTTATTGTTACTATCATTACCATCGTCATTGTCGTCGTCAAACATCATTATCATCATCATTATCGTCGTCGTCATCATCATTCATCATATCATCATCATCATCATCATCATCATCATCAAACATCATCATCATCATCTTCATCATCATCGTCGTTGTCGTCGTCATCGTCAACATTGTTATTACTATTCTTATTATGATTTTTTTTAAGTATCACTATGACTATCATTGGTTTTACTATTGTAATATTATCATTGATCCTATCATTATCAATTAACGCTAGTAATGGTACAATTGGAATGATTTAAAAAGGATATTATTACTATCATTGTTAGTAGTAGTAGTAGTAGTAGTAGTAGTAGTAGTAGTAGTAGTAGTAGTAGTAGTATTTCTAGTAATAATATGATCATTATTTCTATCATTAGTAGCAGTAGCAGCATATTAGCATCAGCATCATCATGAACATCATCATCATCATCATCATCATCATCAAACATCATCATCATCATCATCATCATCATTATTATTATCTTTGTTATTACCATTGGTATCATTATCATTATTATTATCATTTATCAGCGGCAGCCTATCAGCATTGCCATCATCAGGAACATCAGCTCCTCTTCTCCTCCTTCCTCTTTCTCCTCCTTCGTTATTGTCTCCTCCTCCTTCTCCCCCTCCTCCTTCCCTTCTTCTCCTCCTCCTCCTCTTCCACTTCCCCCTCCTCCTCCTTCCCTTCTCGTTCTCCTCCTCCTCCTCCTCCTCCTCCTCTCCTCCTCCCTCTCCCCCCCTCCTCCTTCTCCTCCTCCTCCTCTTTTTCTTTACCTTCTTTCTTTCTCCTCCTTCTTCTCTCTTGTCCTTCTTCTTCGTCCTCGTCTTCTTCATCTTCTTCTTCTTCTTCACTTCTTCTTCTTCTTCTCTTCTTCTTCTTCTTCTTCTTCTTTTTCTTTCTCTTCCTTTTCTTCTTCTGATCATCATCATCATCATCATCATCATCATCATCATCATCATCATCGTCATCATGGTCATGATCATAATCATCATCATCATCATCATGATCAACATCATCATCGCCGTCATCAGCGCCATATAATCAGATTATTTAACCATTCTCTAATCCCTCTTCTTTCTCTCCTTCTGTCAGTATCGTTACCGCTGTTACTACAATTGATATTACCATATTTGTTTGTATTGTTATCATGCGATTGTATTTCAACATTAGTAACATTAGTAACTTTCAGGCATAGTAATGTTTTCGCATTTACAAGATGAAGAAGAAGAGAAGAAGAAATCATCATCAGCAGCAGCAGCAACAGCAGCAGAAGCAGCAGCATTATCATCAGCTGCATCATCATAATCATCATTGTTAATATTTTCACCCGCATCGTATCACCTCCATGTGGCCTTGTTTCCATTCCGCATCCATTTTGCGCCCTGTTAGAGGAGATGAGGGACTGTCTCTTCATCCCTCTTTTACCTAATAGACCGAAACCCGCAATGCTTGTTCCGTTTTTTTTTGTTTTTTTTTTTTTTTTATTGGGGAGGGGGGGGGGGCGTCTCTTTCTTTCTTTTTGTGTGTGTATAGTTTGGTGACGCAATGATTATTTTTTTTGTCTAATCTTGTGTTAGTTTCCACTTACAATCACTTCACTTTGAAACCATCTTCATATGCACAAGATCACAATGTCACTCTTCAAATTTTCGGCCACGTGGCCTTTTTCAAGAGAAAAAAAACAAAAACAATACTACTACGTAATGTTCATCTTTGGCAACTGGTTATTATGCAGTTGTATTGTTTTTGTTTTTTCTCTTGAAAAAAGGCCACGTGGCCGAAAATTTGAAGAGTCGAATTGTGATCTTGTGTACTGCTTTCTTCCCTTTGGAGGACTATTGCTTTTGCATCTTCATAATGGTTTACACAAAACTCAACAACAGCAACAACAACACCAAAGAGGGAAGGTCCCAACCTAGGGAAAAAAGACTTGGACATTTCTGAAAATATGGCTGACTTTTTTGAAGCTTTGATTTTGTTTACTGTGGTGACAAATGACTATGAAGCAGAAGACAAAAGAGCACAATGACATTTCTAGCTCTATGTCTTTCCATAAATACTTCATGTTTAAGCTTCTTTTTTTTTTTTTTTAGAAAAGAATTTCGAATTTATTACAATATGTTAACTGCATTAGTAATCCCAGATATCCCTATTCAAAGTCCTTAATCCATTTTTTACACGTTTCAGAAGCTAGGAAAATAGTCCTCAACGATTTTCTTTCCTTTAGGTATGTTTGGGAACCAGGAGTCATTTATAGGACAGTCCACTGTTTTGTAATTTTGCATGGGACGTTATCATTGGGCTACATTTAGGATTGACGTGATCAGAAATACGAACCTGTCTACTCCTGCCACATTGCTGTTCTTGACAAACCGGAAAGTCACAAAACGACTCATCACTATTGTCACTACAATCTTGTCGGTGGTCACACACAAAACGTGTAGGGCACGCCCTTACTTCCTGTGAGGCATGAGAACAGCGAGGGAAGTGACGCTCTTTCTGGAAAACAAACAAGATGAAGCAGCAGGCATGTCCCAGCTGTTGCTGTCAGTGACACGTGGACCGCCATGTTTGGCCCAACAGTCACTGCGAGCGTCACAGGCCAAAAACAAATACGTCGTGTGATTGAAAGGACAGAGGATGAAGTGGGCATTGAAGGCAGTTTCATGAGGAAACAGGGCGACAGACCTGACACGGAGAGTTTCGTGCCCCGGCTTGTTGACCTTACAGAGGTATGCGACAGGTCGACTATACCCATGTGTACAGGCACCAACTTGAAAGGGTATAATATTGTGCTTTGTGAAGATATGTTTATTAACAATGAGAAGTGTTACATCAAACCAACTACACGTCGGATTAGTGAGATCTGTAACCGTAGTGACTGATGGTATTGTGTACGCACCATGGGCTAGCGTCTGGTCCATCCACATCAGTGTCTGTTTTATACCTGAACAAAACGAAAGAGCAATGTGAAATTTGACTTTTTTGTTAGTGGTCTAAATGCAACACAGATGCAACTAAAAAGGTCGACACCTTTGCAATGAAAGATCAGTTTCTTAGTTCATTCAAGTTAATGAAGACTATTGCCGTCAAATAGCTTTCCCAAACAAATACTTTTTTTTTGCGGTCTTTTACTTTTCAATCCACCTTTTATATAAAGAATATCATTTTGCACAGAGATCAAAGACGCAGCTTGAGATGTAATGTATCAAAATGGCCCCTCTTCCAGTTGAACTCGTGCACCAGATTGCACCCCCCCCCCTTTCCCAACTGCCTTGATCCAATCCCTGTAAGGGAACGTGCGTTAGACCCAAAATGACCCCCCCCCTCCAACTCTCTTTTCCTTTCTTCCATGTTAAATGGGACCATTCTGGGTCTGCTCCAAAATGACTACCCCATATCTTACAGCTGTTCTGAGCACTGCGTCTGATTGTGCTTCACTTTATGGAGGGGGTGGGTGTGGAGACCAAAATGCCCCCCCCCCCCCTTTCTTCATGTGTCCCAGGTTAAATGGGGCCATTTGGGTCTGCCCAAACTGACTATCCCATATCTCTCGGAGTTATCCAAATGACTTCCCATATCTCTCGGAGTTATCCCAAACTGACTATCCTATCTCTCAGAGTTATCCCATATCTCTCGGAGTTATCCCAAACTGACTATCCCATATCTCTAGGAGTGATCCAGGACTATGCTTGATTGTACTTCAGTTTGCGGAGAGGGACGGGGGTCGGGGGGTGGGGGGGGGGGTGGATCGAGGGGGGGGGGGGGGGGGGGGGGGGGGGGGGGAGAAAAAAACAGCTAGATGACAAAAAAAAAGAAGAAAACACCCTGATCCTATTCTGCTCAAATCGCAAAGGTGCTTACCAATGGGAAGAAGATGGCTTCCCAGAAGGAAAGGAAACTCTTTTTATTATTTTTTTTTTTTATTTTTTTAAATTTTCCCCTAACACCCCACCTAGAGAGGAGTCAGGGGGCACCATGAGCACATTTGAAGGGTTGGTGGAGGGATTCGTGGGGCATAATTCTATCAAAAGTCAATGATGAACGCTTCAACTTCTAGTTTGCACCAACCCTCAGCTGGTCAGTTATGAAAGATTACCAAACTACTTTGAACTGCATCATGTTAGGAAAAAACGGGGACTTGCATGCAAAGCTAAACAGTAAAAGACATGGTATCAGACAAGTGCTTTCAGTGACAAAACAAATGACCTTTTGTCCACACCAGGGGCCGTACTTACATGTCATGGGTAACGGGAAAGTTACCTACTACCTCGTTTTAGCTCGAAGGTCCGTTACCATTTGTCGACAGTAACCTTTAATCTCGTGGTTTACAGTGGGTGGGGGGGGGGGGGGGGGGGGGGGGGTAACGTACAACGAGGATAGGGCATGAGTTCGCCGTGGATTAGATCTAAACAAAGCCTTTGGACACGTTCAATGGTCACGAACTTCACGCAAAGTTAAGATTTCGTCGTCACAACATCTTCCAGCTGACAGACACTCTCCGAGAAGACATTGAATTTGATTTGCACAGCCTGAGACACGGAACTCTGCCCTGCTCTGCAGGTGTGTCTGTAGCTCCCAAGTTCGTCTGCTACGATAGTTGGCTTAGCTGTTGGGTGTGGGGTGTGTGTGTGTGTGTGGTGGTGTGTGTGTGTGTGTGTGTGTGTGTGTGTGTGTGTGTGTGTGTGTAGGCTAAATCTGTCTTCGTGCCTGTGTGTGTCACTGTTACTTTGTGTCAGTGTGTGTATGTGTGTGTGCGTGTGAGTGTGACTTCATCATGTTTATGGCCTTTTATAGTTTTATCAAACTTGTTTTAGTTAAGCTGCTTTTTCAGTCTTTGTGTGTGTCTGTGTCAGCGTGTTTGTGGGCATGCACAGAAGGTTGGGGGTTATTCAAGACATGCGCAGAGGGAGGGAATCCTCTTTTTATCTGACCTTCACCCTTTACTTTTTTGGACACTTCGTAGGTAGAAACAAAACCCAGAGGATATAGGTACGAAAGTAGAATGCGCTGAACCCACATGGTTTGTACCCAGGAGTTAATCTTGTTGTTTGTAGTAAGTTTACTGACGACATGTAAGTACAGCCCCAGGAGAGTGTTGAAGGGGGTTGGGTGGCACAGGTCCTTTTAAGTATTGAAGTCTTTTTTTCTGAGTCCCACAAAGAGTCCATTGTTCCAGTGCTTCATCAGGTTATGAGAAGCAAGACTCAAGAACCGATTGAAGCAGAACATTGCTGCTTACAATTCACAGAGGGTTTACTCCTAGCTGTTTCCCATCCTAAACGGAAACAGTTTACCAAGGCAGCTCATGGCTGGTCCCTTTACACCATTTCCTCCAGGAAAGCTGGTGCGTACAAGGAAGTGGAAAGGTGGAAAGGGGTAGGGGAACAAAAGAATCTCCTCCCATGTAGGAGAAGAGGCCAAAAGCGCCACACAAAGGCGCTGACAAAGCCCACTCAGGGCAGACAAGGAGACGGGACTGAAAACAGCAAAGTCCGATCAAAATCCCAGTTCACAATTGTAAAGCACAGCCGTCTGGCAGAGATGAAAATCATGTGATCGTGATTGTTGTGCTGCTGGTCTCTGTTCTTGTGCTTTATGGATTATTATTCTTCCACACTCCATAACTGGATATAATGAACTCTGTGTCTGATTTGCGTGTTGTAATTCTTTGTGCCGTTCGATATAACTTCGGTTCATCCTGTGTTTTTCCCGTTTCATTTTCATAAGTTGGGCAGGATCTGGCACGTGTATAGAGCGCTGATTCATGGCAGCGTGAGAGCCGTGTGGTGCTGAGACATTCCACCAAGCGATTATTTTCTCTCTCTCTCTCACTCTCTCTCTCTTCTCTCTCTCTCTCTCTCTCTCTCTCTCTCTCCTCTCTCTGTGTGTGTGTGTGTGTGTGTGTGTGTGTGTGTGTGTGTGTGTGTGTGTGGGTGTGTGTGTGTATGCGCATGTACATGTGTTTCTGTGACTGACCCTGCATTGGCTAGTCTTGTTGCTTACATGTAGGCCTACTTCATTCCGAACTTTTGTTCGTGCTGTGCATGTTTGTAGCGCCAACAATGGCAGAGGTGTTTCAACACAACTACAGTGAACACAAGAGACATGTAGATTTGGTGTGCTGTGTATGCAGCAATCGTGTGCTCAGAAAGGTAAAAGATAAAGGATTAAACGCTAGATTTGTATCAACTTCTCCAGTGATATGTTGCAGTATTTCAGTTTAGATACTTTTGATGATGAAGAAGGCAAACAGTCCAAGTGTGTCTGCATAAAATGCTACCATAAACTGAAAACAAGATGCAAAGCATATAACGTACTCCAGCTTATCCTGAATACGCGTGATATATTCCATAAAGAAGAAACCCGTTTGGGCTGGTCTAACCATTAGTAATGGCTACTCTGGTAAACATCGGCCAGCATCTGTGATATAATGACATACTTCAACTTTCAGAGATCCGCAAGAATTCTGGATTTTCTAAAGAGAAAACCGTTATGGGC
>CM031628.1:10140185-10168421 GCA_018398815.1 Conus ventricosus | reverse complement strand
AACTAAAATTATTTCAACACCATATGTACACACTGCTCGCTTGCTGTACTAATACTCAACAGATTTGTACAACGTGAATCAATGAGAGCAAGGGGGCTAGTTTGTCACACAGGATGAAGAGGTGGAAGAGAAGCATTCCCGCCACTATCTCTGCATTTTACTCACCCATGCTGTTACCTGAAAACACGTTAACGTACGATAATATAATTGTCAATAAATTCATAAGTGTGTGTGTGTGTGTGTGTGTGTGTGTGTGTGTGGTGTGTGTGTGTGTGTGTGTGTGTGTGTGTGTGTGTATGTGTGTGTGTGTGGTGTGTGTGTGTGTGTGTGTGTGTGTGTGTGTGTGTGTGTGTGTGAGTGAGATACAAAGAAACATAAACAGTAATATGATGAAATGTACACACTTGCCAGAAGCCTTGACTTGACCACGTGGTGGCAGACGATGCGTTTTCTGACATACCTGGAAGGGGGCGTGACATTCTTGTGATGTGGGCAAATCATGTTCACCAGTTAAAGGAAGCGCAGCAGGACCTATTCGAAAATCGTGATGCCAGTCTTGCATCATGAACCTCAGAACCTCTTCCTCTGCCATGTCTAGTACACGTTCTCCTCTTTGCTTGGCTTGCGCTGTGCCATCATTATCACCACCACCTCTTCACTCTATCACTCACCTCAGCTATCAGTGCGGCAGTTCGAGTTAAGAATCTGACATCTCTCACCCCACTTTCGATAAAAAATCCTCATTACTGTGTCAAAGTCTTTCTTGATGTCTGAACCTTCATCTGAACTAACTCTGTTTTATGTAAGAATTCGTGCATCAAGTGCACTGCCAGTTAATTGATAAATTTGGCTTATTAGGAGTTGCATTTGTCTTTAGAGTGGTGCACAGACTTTACGTGGAACAATGTCTTCTTGATCTGTGGAGTTCCGAGTAGCATGTGAAGGATTCCTGTTTGTATTTGAAAATTTTATGTTGAAACAGGCTAGAGATAAATCAGCTTGCGTGTCGCCATGTTGACACAAAAGTGCTGAGGTGACGGTGCTGTGTTAGGACTGCTCCTCTCCTATTTGTTCTGGGGGACGTTTGCTTCTTCGATGTGGTGACGTGGAGAGCAATCCTAAACTCTCCCAGTCCACAGACAGCACCAGGCAGACCCACATGACCAGCGCCAGTGAATGAACAGCCAGTTAGCGGGGCCAGTATGGAGAAACCTGGCCATCCTCACGACGGAAAGGAATCTTCACTGTTTGACATCATGGGCAAGCTGAACTCCATGGAGTGTAAATTTGACGCGAAGCTCGACGATGTGAAGCAGGACATGCATGCCCTTCGTTAGGAATACGCTGCCATGCAGGAGGAGCTGAAGTGGCTACGGGAGGAGGTCTCCAGCTTACGGCAGCAGAGCCAAGATTTGATCAAGAAGATGGAGAAGCTTGAGATGAAGACCAGTGAGGGGAGATCCGAGTAGTATAGCCTCATTAACTATGGACCGACACGTCGGGAAAATGAGACTCCTGTGGACTGCGAAAATATGTTGGAGGACCTCATTACTAATACATTACAGTTGTCTCGGGATTTTGAACTCGACAGGAGACAGCGACTGAACAATAGGCAGGATCTCCCGTGATTGCTCGATTTTTCTTTCTTTCTTTTTTATTGTTGTTGTTATTTTTATTTTTTACAAGCAGAAGCTGAAATCCTCAGTGCAAAAATGCGAACTGTAAGGAACAAACATTTTCACTGGAGAGGCTTTCTCAATTAGGATGCGAGACCTAAGGGAAAAAAAAATGGTCACTAGCACCCATGAAAGCAGTAGTGATGGTGAACGTTAGTCTTTATTTACCTTCTCATTGATGGCAAGTGATCACCATGGTGCTAATAATGAACTATTGAATTAAGGTAGGGAACTCGGCCAGTCTCAAACAATAATCTTATATATTGTCCTCAACGGTAAAGGGAATCAACAGATGAGGACACGTGGTTGTTTCAACCCAGTTGTTGTACATCAGCAGCTCGTGAAACGATCCGTAAGATGGTGTGTTGTGAGGAAAACCCAGTAATGTCAGTGCTGGTTCAAATTGTTAGTAACACAGATGGTGATGGTGTCTGATGGAAATGTCTATTGATGTCTTTGTTCTCTAAAAGTGATCGATTATGTTAATGGTGACTTGTAAAGAAAATGATACTGTGTTTGTTTCGTCAGCAATGTTAATAGTTCTTTTCTTAAACGCAGAATAATCATTTTATTTTTCCTATGTGTCTGATTTTGATTTTATATGTTTTGGCAAGGCATTTGTGGATGCTTTTTCAGTCACCTGGTTTTCTGGGTGTACAGTTTATTTACACGTATATCAAAGTTACGGCACGCAGAAGGTGTTCGATTGGCTGATGCGTCTTGTTAAAATGGGGTTTGACCCTCCCCCCTTTTTTCCCCCACCTTTTGGGTGTTTTGGGTCTGGTTTGTTCTGTGCTCATATTGTTGATAAATCTTTGCTTGGTACCTTAAAACATGTCATGTGTATGTGCTTTTGTACCTCCAGAGGAGTGGCCCTACTATTCTTATTTGGATAAAGGAAATGCGAGTTCTTTTTAGGAGAATATCTCTGTAGCGTTTTCTTTCTGTTAACAATGATGAGGATGTAGAAAAAGTAGAACCTCAAATTTGTCATGTGATTTTTAAGGAAGCTTGTTTCATACAATGATCAACACAAAAGTGACCCCTGAATGTACGAAATTCAAAGATGTCCTGAAGATTTAATGGAAAATGTTGATTGCCATGTGCACGCATGGAAATTGTGTATCTTAAATGGTGTGGGGAAAGGGCCACCTTCAAAGTCGCTACACATGCACATCGGACAGCGGTAGCAGCGTGAATGACTACTTTTTGATGTCCTATGACTTGTTTTTTATTACTTCTCATAGTTTTTGAGATGTGTGTGTTACAGAACAGAATCTGACAACATGCCTTTATGACTGAAGTTCGCTTCCCCCTGTCGTAACTGTAAGTCCCACAGGTAAACAACAGGTGCAGTGACAAAACAAATCGTCTGGAGGGAAGCTCATGCTGAATTGTTTAAAGATGTAGGCCTTTCCGAGGAAAAGCAAGCGGCGCATGAGAGAGGCTGTGAAACTGGTTGATAATCACATTGAAGAAGCGCTAAATGTTTGTGTTTAATGCTTGTATAAAAGAGGCTGGGGAATGTATCAAGAAACAGATTTCTACTGGAAAATGTCAAAAAGAAGACAACTGGTATAATATGGAATGCCAAGCTAACAAAAGAAATGTTGCAATTTTATAAAAAAATACGTCGTTCTTTGTCAATACCGTCTTGTGTGGCCTTTCCCAAAGCTAAGCGAGAATAGAAACATCTTTTTGAAAGAAAGAAAAGCAATATACTGATACTCGTTGACATAATTATTTAAGTCTCTAAACAATCAGAAACCAAATTTCCAGAAAAAGGGAGCAGGCCCTTAAAATGATAAAAGTTTAGAAACAAGGTTTCATCATTTCAGTGATCTTGTAGAAGAAAATGCTGGTTCTCACACTGATATGATTACGACGATGTCCCTCTACACCGTCTGATTTCCAAAGAAGAAGTTGAGTTGTGCTATTATTGAATTATTTAGCTCCTTATTTGATAAAGGGGTTTTATCCCTGAAGTTGGTCCGAGTCAATTGTTATCACTTTGTATAAAAAGGCGATGCGTATAAAGGAATTCCATTGCGTAATATTTACAGTAAACTGTGCAGCACTATTACCATCAGGAAATTACAGGGGTGGATGAAAAAATAACATTTACCTAGAAATATCAAGCTGGAGTCAACAAAAACTTCTACAGTTGATCACATGTTCACACTGATGTTATCTATGTAAAAACATTTTGCTTAAATTGTAAATCATATGTTCATTTGTTGACTTTCGAGAAGGGTTTTTTTTTCAGTCAGTAGAACCTTGCCGTAACCTATCCTGTTAAAGAATGGGTGTCCATGGAAAGCTTATAAATCATTATAAGTATGTATGATTGTGTAAAGGAAAGAGTACGATCTGGTGCTGCTCTATCAGACTATATACATTGCCCTTCTGGTGTGAAAAAAGGGCGATATTTGTACCCCTGTCCTGTTTTCCTTATTTATTAATGAACTAACACAGGAAGTTATACACAGTGGAAGGCAAAGGGGCAAATTTCATAAATTTACGTTTGGAAAGTTTCATTCTTCTTTTGGCTGATGACGTGGCCTTGGTATCAGAAACAGTTATCGGGTGAGACAAAGAATAATAGACAGTAAATTACAAACAAGTCGGGTTACTGTGATGACATTATTTGCATACCCATAAAAGCAAACACCAATCGCTTTGAATACCAGCACAGAGCACATAGAACAAACGAGAAAACATCCCTCCCCCAAAGCATCTCTAGGTTTTTACTCACTTATAATTTCTATTTCTTTCCACCTACTTTTATTGTTACTATCATTACCATCGTCATTGTCGTCGTCATCATCATTATCATCATCATTATCGTCGTCGTCATCATCATCATCATCATCATCATCATCATCATCATCATCATCATCATCATCATCATCATCATCTTCATCATCATCGTCGTTGTCGTCGTCATCGTCAACATGGTTATTACTATTCTTATTATGATTTTTTTTAAGTATCACTATGACTATCATTGGTTTTACTATTGTAATATATCATTGATCCTATCATTATCATTAACGCTAGTAATGGTACAATTGGAATGATAATAAGGATATTATTACTATCATTGTTAGTAGTAGTAGTAGTAGTAGTAGTAGTAGTAGTAGTAGTAGTAGTAGTAGTAGTATACTAGTAATAATATGATCATTATTTCTATCATTAGTAGCAGTAGCAGCATATTAGCATCAGCATCATCATGACATCATCATCATCATCATCATCATCATCAATCATCATCATCATCATCATCATCATCATTATTATTATCTTTGTTATTACCATTGGTATCATTATCATTATTATTATCATTATCAGCGGCAGCCTATCAGCATTGCCATCATCAGGAACATCAGCTCCTCTTCTCCTCCTTCCTCTTTCTCCTCCTTCGTTATTGTCTCCTCCTCCTTCTCCCCCTCCTCCTTCCCTTCTTCTCCTCCTCCTCCTCTTCCACTTCCCCCTCCTCCTCCTTCCCTTCTTCTCGTTCTCCTCCTCCTCCTCCTCCTCCTCCTCCTCCTCCTCTCCCCCCTCCTCCTTCTCCTCCTCCTCCTCTTTTTTCTTTACCTTCTTTCTCTTCTCCTCCTTCTTCTCTCTTGTCCTTCTTCTTCGTCCTCGTCTTCTTCATCTTCTTCTTCTTCTTCTACTTCTTCTTCTTCTTCTTCTTCTTCTTCTTCTTCTTCTTCTTTTTCTTTCTCTTCCTTTTCTTCTTCTGATCATCATCATCATCATCATCATCATCATCATCATCATCATCATCGTCATCATGGTCATGATCATAATCATCATCATCATCATCATGATCAACATCATCATCGCCGTCATCAGCGCCACTATAATCAGATTATTTAAACCATTCTCTAATCCCTCTTCTTTCTCTCCTTCTGTCAGTATCGTTACCGCTGTTACTACAATTGATATTACCATATTTGTTTGTATTGTTATCATGCGATTGTATTTCAACATTAGTAACATTAGTACTTTCAGGCATAGTAATGTTTTCGCATTTACAAGATGAAGAAGAAGAAGAAGAAGAAATCATCATCAGCAGCAGCAGCAACAGCAGCAGAAGCAGCAGCATTATCATCAGCTGCATCATCATAATCATCATTGTTAATATTTTCACCCGCATCGTATCACCTCCATGTGGCCTTGTTTCCATTCCGCATCCATTTTGCGCCCTGTTAGAGGAGATGAGGGACTGTCTCTTCATCCCTCTTTTACCTAATAGACCGAAACCCGCAATGCTTGTTCCGTTTTTTTTTTGTTTTTTTTTTTTTTTATTGGGGAGGGGGGGGGGGGGCGTCTCTTTCTTTCTTTTTGTGTGTGTATAGTTTGGTGACGCAATGATTATTTTTTTTGTCTAATCTTGTGTTAGTTTCCACTTACAATCACTTCACTTTGAAACCATCTTCATATGCACAAGATCACAATGTCACTCTTCAAATTTTCGGCCACGTGGCCTTTTTCAAGAGAAAAAAAACAAAAACAATACTACTACGTAATGTTCATCTTTGGCAACTGGTTATTATGCAGTTGTATTGTTTTTGTTTTTTCTCTTGAAAAAGGCCACGTGGCCGAAAATTTGAAGAGTCGAATTGTGATCTTGTGTACTGCTTTCTTCCCTTTGGAGGACTATTGCTTTTGCATCTTCATAATGGTTTACACAAAACTCAACAACAGCAACAACAACACCAAAGAGGGAAGGTCCCAACCTAGGGAAAAAAGACTTGGACATTTCTGAAAATATGGCTGACTTTTTTGAAGCTTTGATTTTGTTTACTGTGGTGACAAATGACTATGAAGCAGAAGACAAAAGAGCACAATGACATTTCTAGCTCTATGTCTTTCCATAAATACTTCATGTTTAAGCTTCTTTTTTTTTTTTTTTAGAAAAGAATTCGAATTTATTACAATATGTTAACTGCATTAGTAATCCCAGATATCCCTATTCAAAGTCCTTAATCCATTTTTTACACGTTTCAGAAGCTAGGAAAATAGTCCCTCAACGATTTTCTTTCCTTTAGGTATGTTTGGGAACCCAGGAGTCAATTTATAGGACAGTCCACTGTTTTGTAATTTTGCATGGGACGTTATCATTGGGCTACATTTAGGATTGACGTGATCAGAAATACGAACCTGTCTACTCCTGCCACATTGCTGTTCTTGACAAACCGGAAAGTCACAAAACGACTCATCACTATTGTCACTACAATCTTGTCGGTGGTCACACACAAACGTGTAGGGCACGCCCTTACTTCCTGTGAGGCATGAGAACAGCGAGGGAAGTGACGCTCTTTCTGGAAACAAACAAGATGAAGCAGCAGGCATGTCCCAGCTGTTGCTGTCAGTGACACGTGGACCGCCATGTTTGGCCCAACAGTCACTGCGAGCGTCACAGGCCAAAAACAAATACGTCGTGTGATTGAAAGGACAGAGGATGAAGTGGGCATTGAAGGCAGTTTCATGAGGAAACAGGGCGACAGACCTGACACGGAGAGTTTCGTGCCCCGGCTTGTTGACCTTACAGAGGTATGCGACAGGTCGACTATACCCATGTGTACAGGCACCAACTTGAAAGGGTATAATATTGTGCTTTGTGAAGATATGTTTATTAACAATGAGAAGTGTTACATCAAACCAACTACACGTCGGATTAGTGAGATCTGTAACCGTAGTGACTGATGGTATTGTGTACGCACCATGGGCTAGCGTCTGGTCCATCCACATCAGTGTCTGTTTATACCTGAACAAAACGAAAGAGCAATGTGAAATTTGACTTTTTTGTTAGTGGTCTAAATGCAACACAGATGCAACTAAAAAGGTCGACACCTTTGCAATGAAAGATCAGTTTCTTAGTTCATTCAAGTTAATGAAGACTATTGCCGTCAAATAGCTTTCCAAACAAATACTTTTTTTTGCGGTCTTTTACTTTTCAATCCACCTTTTATATAAAGAATATCATTTTGGCACAGAGATCAAAGACGCAGCTTGAGATGTAATGTATCAAAATGGCCCCTCTTCCAGTTGAACTCGTGCACCAGATTGCACCCCCCCCCCCCTCTTATCCCACTGCCTTGATCCAATCCCTGTAAGGGAACGTGCGTTAGACCCAAAATGACCCCCCCCCCTCCAACTCTCTTTTCCTTTCTTCCATGTTAAATGGGACCATTCTGGGTCTGCTCCAAAATGACTACCCCATATCTTACAGCGTGTTCTGAGCACTGCGTCTGATTGTGCTTCACTTTATGGAGGGGGTGGGTGTGGAGACCCAAAATGCCCCCCCCCCCCCTCCTTCATGTGTCCCATGTTAAATGGGGCCATTTTGGGTCTGCCCCAAACTGACTATCCCATATCTCTCGGAGTTATCCCAAACTGACTATCCCATATCTCTCGGAGTTATCCCAAACTGACTATCCCATATCTCTCAGAGTTATCCCATATCTCTCGGAGTTATCCCAAACTGACTATCCCATATCTCTAGGAGTTATCCCAGGACTCTGCTTGATTGTACTTCAGTTTGCGGAGAGGGACGGGGGTCGGGGGGTGGGGGGTGGATCGAGGGGTCGGGGGGGGGGGGGGGGGGGGGGGGGGGGGGAGAAAACAGCTAGATGACAAAAAAAAAGAAGAAAACACCCTGATCCTATTCTGCTCAAATCGCAAAGGTGCTTACCAATGGGAAGAAGATGGCTTCCCAGAAGGAAAGGAAACTCTTTTTATTATTTTTTTTTTTTACTTTTTTAATTTCCCTAACACCCCACCTAGAGAGGAGTCAGGGGGCACCATGAGCCACATTTGAAGGGTGGTGGAGGATTCGTGGGGCATAATTCTATCAAAAGTCAATGATGAACGCTTCAACTTCTAGTTTGCACCCAATCCTCAGCTGGTCAGTTATGAAAGATTACCAACTACTTTGAACTGCATCATGTTAGGAAAAACGGGGGACTTGCATGCAAAGCTAAACAGTAAAAGACATGGTATCAGACAAGTGCTTTCAGTGACAAACAAATGACCTTTTGTCCACACCAGGGGCCGTACTTACATGTCATGGGTAACGGGAAAGTTACCTACTACCTCGTTTTAAGCTCGAAGGTCCGTTACCATTTGTCGACAGTAACCTTTAATCTCGTGGTTTACAGTGGGTGAGGGGGGGGGGGGGGGGGGTAACGTACAACGAGGATAGGGCATGAGTTCGCCGTGGATTAGATCTAAACAAAGCCTTTGGACACGTTCAATGGTCACGAACTTCACGCAAAGTTAAGATTTCGTCGTCACAACATCTTCCAGCTGACAGACACTCTCCGAGAAGACATTGAATTTGATTTGCACAGCCTGAGACACGGAACTCTGCCCCCTGCTCTGCAGGTGTGTCTGTAGCTCCCAAGTTCGTCTGCTACGATAGTTGGCTTAGCTGTTGGTGTGTGTGTGTGTGTGTGTGTGTGTGTGTGTGTGTGTGTGTGTGTGTGTGTGTGTGTGTGTGTGTGTGTGTAGGCTAAATCTGTCTTCGTGCCTGTGTGTGTCACTGTTACTTTGTGTCAGTGTGTGTATGTGTGTGTGCGTGTGAGTGTGACTTCATCATGTTTATGGCCTTTTAATAGTTTTATCAAACTTGTTTTTAGTTAAGCTGCTTTTTCAGTCTTTGTGTGTGTCTGTGTCAGCGTGTTTGTGGGCATGCACAGAAGGTTGGGGGTTATTCAAGACATGCGCAGAGGGAGGGAATCCCTCTTTTTATCTGACCTTCACCCTTTACTTTCTGGACACTTCGTAGGTAGAAACAAAACCCAGAGGATATAGGTACGAAAGTAGAATGCGCTGAACCCACATGGTTTGTACCCAGGAGTTAATCTTGTTGTAGTAGTAAGTTTACTGACGACATGTAAGTACAGCCCCAGGAGAGTGTTGAAGGGGGTTGGGTGGCACAGGTCCTTTTAAGTATTGAAGTCTTTTTTTCTGAGTCCCACAAAGAGTCCATTGTTCCAGTGCTTCATCAGGTTATGAGAAGCAAGACTCAAGAACCGATTGAAGCAGAACATTGCTGCTTACAATTCACAGAGGCTTACTCCTAGCTGTTTCCCATCCTAAACGGAAACAGTTTACCAAGGCAGCTCATGGCTGGTCCCTTTACACCATTTCCTCCAGGAAAGCTGGTGCGTACAAGGAAGTGGAAAGGTGGAAAGGGGTAGGGGAACAAAAGAATCTCCTCCCATGTAGGAGAAGAGGCCAAACGCGCCACACAAAGGCGCTGACAAAGCCCACTCAGGGCAGACAAGGAGACGGGACTGAAAACAGCAAAGTCCCGATCAAAATCCCAGTTCACAATTGTAAAGCACAGCCGTCTGGCAGAGATGAAAATCATGTGATCGTGATTGTTGTGCTGCTGGTCTCTGTTCTTGTGCTTTATGGATTATTATTCTTCCACACTCCATAACTGGATATAATGAACTCTGTGTCTGATTTGCGTGTTGTAATTCTTTGTGCCGTTCGATATAACTTCGGTTCATCCTGTGTTTTCCCGTTTCATTTTCATAAGTTGGGCAGGATCTGGCACGTGTATAGAGCGCTGATTCATGGCAGCGTGAGAGCCGTGTGGTGCTGAGACATTCCACCAAGCGATTATTTTCCTCTCTCTCTTCTCTCTCTCTCTCTCTCTCTCTCTCTCTCTCTCTCTCTCTCTCTCTCTCTCTCTCTCTTCTGTGTGTGTGTGTGTGTGTGTGTGTGTGTGTGTGTGTGTGTGTGTGTGTGTGTGTGTGTATGCGCATGTACATGTGTTTCTGTGACTGACCCTGCATTGGCTAGTCTTGTTGCTTACATGTAGGCCTACTTCATTCCGAACTTTTGTTCGTGCTGTGCATGTTTGTAGCGCCAACAATGGCAGAGGTGTTTCAACACAACTACAGTGAACACAAGAGACATGTAGATTTGGTGTGCTGTGTATGCAGCAATCGTGTGCTCAGAAAGGTAAAAGATAAAGGATTAAACGCTAGATTTGTATCAACTTCTCCAGTGATATGTTGCAGTATTTCAGTTTAGATACTTTTGATGATGAAGAAGGCAAACAGTCCAAGTGTGTCTGCATAAAATGCTACCATAAACTGAAAACAAGATGCAAAGCATATACACGTACTCCCAGCTTATCCTGAATACGCGTGATATATTCCATAAAGAAGAAAACCCGTCTTGGGCTGGTCTAACCATTAGTAATGGCTACTCTGGTAAACATCGGCCAGCATCTGTGACCTATAATGAACATACTTACAACTTTTCAGAAAGATCCGCCAAGAACATTCTGAGATTTTCCATAAAGAAGAAAACCGTTATGGGCCATTTGTAATGGATATAACAGTAAACTTGAACATCAGGCATCATTCGTGACCCATAATGAACATACCTACAAATTTTCAGAAATATCGGCCACATATTTTCTGAGATATTCCATGAAGAAGCAAAACCGTTAGGGGCCGTTATAGCTGTTAGTAATGCTATAACAGTAAAATAAAACATCGGGCATCATCCATGACCCATAATACCTACACATTTTCAAAAAGATTGGACAAGTACTTTCTGAGATATTCCATTAAAAAAACCCGGATGTGCGTTCTTACAGCCGTTAGTAACGGCCATAACGATAAACTAAAACTTCGGGCATGATCCGTGACCCATAATGAACATATCTGTTAATTTTCATAAAGATCGGCCAAGTACTTTCTGAGACATTTTCAAAAAAAAAAGAAAAAAAATGTTATGGGTCATCACAGCCATTAGTAACAGCTATAATGGTAAACTAAAACATCAGGCATCATCCTTCGCATCTAATGAACATACTTACAAATTTTCAGAAAGATCGATCAAGTACTTGCTGAGATATTCCATAAAGAAGAAAAACCGTCATGGGCCGATATAGCCGTTAGTAACGGCTATAACGGTCAACTAAAACATCGGGTATCATCCATGACCCATAATGAACATACATACACATTTTCATAAACATCGACAAAGTGCTTTCTGAGATATTCCATAAAGAAGAAAAACTGTTATGGGCCGTTATAGCCGTTAGTAACGGCTATAGCGGCAAACTAAAACATCAGGCATCATCCGTAACCAATAGTGAACATACCTGCTAATTTTCACAAAGATCAGCCAAGTACTTTCGGAGATATTCCATAAAGAAGAAAAACCGTTACAGGCCGTTACAGCCGTTAGCAACGGGTATAACGGCAAACTAAAACATCGGGCATTATCCGTGACCCATAATGAAAATACCTGCTAATTTTCAGAAAGATCAGCCAAGTACTTTCTGAGATATTCCATAAAGAAGAAAAACCGTTACAGGCCGCTAGTGAGGGCTATAACGGTAAACTAAAACATCGGACATTATTCATGACCACAATGAACATACGTGCTAATTTTCACAAAGATCAGCCATGTACTTTCTGAGATATTCCATGAAGAAGAAAAACCGATACAGGCCGTTACAGCGTTAGTAACGGATATAACGGTAAACTAAAACATAGGGCATTATTTGTGACCCATAATGACTTGACTTAGTCCTCTGAATTCCCTGGGGAACATAGGGCCGCAACCACACTTTTCCAGCGGACACGGTTTTGGGAGATCTTCTTCAGCTTGGCCCACGTCATTCCGGCGGCCTTCACTTCCGCGTCAGTACTCCTTCGCCATGTCTGTCTTGGTCTTCCCACTCTTCTTTTGCCCTGAGGGTTCCATTCAAGGGCTTGTCTTGTGATGTTGGATGGAGACTTTCTGAGGGTGTGGCCAATCCATCCCCACTTCCGTTTTCTGATTTCTATTTCTATTGGAACTTGCTGGGTCTTGTTCCACAGTTCTGCGTTGGCAATAACATCTGGCCATCTGATGTTCACAATGTTTCGCAGACATCTGTTGATAAATGTTTGGAGTTTGTGGGTGTTTGTCTTTGTTGTTCGCCACGTTTCAGAACCATACAGAAGGACAGGTTTCACATTTGAGTTGAAGATTCTGATCTTGTTATGGAGTGAGAGGGCAGAGGAATTCCAGATAGGCCGTAGCGTAGTAAAGGTGTGCCTGGCTTTATTGATGCGACTCTTGATATCCTCATCTGTACCTCCATCTTGCTGACCACACTGCCGAGGTAGACAAACTTGTCAACTTCAATGATGTCTTCCTGTTGTAGTCGTAGTGGGTCTCGTTGCTGGTTGTTGACTCTCATGGCTTCTGTTTTCTTTATGTTGATTTGGAGGCCTGTCTTTCCTGCTTCTTCTGCTACCCGGCACAGCTTCTCTTGTGCGTCTTGCTGTTTGTGGGACAGAAGGCTGATGTCGTCGGCGAAGTCCAGGTCTTCCAGTTGCTTGGTGAAAGTCCACTGGATTCCTGTCCTCTTGCCGTCTGTAGACTGCCGCATTATCCAGTCAACGACCATCAGGAAAATTGTTGGCGATAGTAGACACCCCTGACGGACGCCGGTTTGTACAGTGAAGGACTTCGTTAGCTGCCCATCGTGGACGACCTGGCATGTGGCATCCTCGTAGAGTTGCTGGATGATGGCAACAACTTTGGTGGGAAGCCATAGTGGTGCATGAGTTTCCAGATGGTATCTCTGTCGATGCTGTCAAATGCCTTCTGGAAATCTACAAATACTGCGTACAAGGGGGTCTGCCACTCCAGAGACTGCTCGAAGATAATTCTCATGTGGCAATTTGGTCTGTGCATGATCTGTCTTGGCGAAATGCAGCTTGTTCTTGGCGGAGGGTCTTGTCTAGGGCGGTCTTTAGTCTCTCTAGCATGATTTTGGTCAGCACCTTCCCGGGATGGACAGCAACATAATCCCTCTCCAGTTTTTACAGGATGACAGGTCCCCTTTCTTCGGCAGCTTCACCAGGTGGCCTCTTTTCCAGTCTTCTGGCACTCGTTCCTGCTCCCAGATCTTGCTTAGGAGTGGATGCAGCATCTCTGTTGACGTCTGGATGTCTGCTTTCAGTGCTTCAGGTGGAATTCCGTCTGGACCCGCTGCTTTACCTGACTTCAGTGACTTGATGGCTTTGGTAACTTCCGTCTTGGTTGGTGGGCCTGTGTTGATGTCCAGAAGCTGGGTTGGTGGTGGAATGTCTGGGGGGACAGGTGGTGCAGGTCTATTCAGTGTCTCTTTAAAGTGCTCTGCCCACCTTGCTCTCTGCTCAGCTTCTCCTGCGATGGTGTTTCCCTCCTTGTCTTTGACCGGGCGACTGGGGTTGCTGGTCTTTCCAGAAAGTGTTCGGGTAATCTCATACAGCCTTTTCATGTTTCTCTGTCCTGCCGCCGTTTCTGCCTCTTCTGTGAGCTCATGGATGAATTGTTTCTTGACCCATAATGAACATACCTACAAATTTTCAGAAAGATCGGCCAAGTACTTTCTGAGATATTCCATAAAGAAGAAAAACCGTTACAGGCTTTTACAGCCGTTAGTTACTGCTATACCGATGGTAAACTAAAACATCGGGCTTCACCTGTGATCCATAATGAACATACCTGCAAATTCTCACAAAGATCGGTCAAGTACTTTCAGAGATATTCCATAAAGAAGAAAAACCATTACAGGCCATTACAGCCGTTAGTAACGGTTATAACGGTAAACTAAACATCGGACATCATTCGGGACCCATTATGAACATACCTACAAATTTTCAGAAAGATCGGCCAAGTACCTTTTGAGATATTCCATAAAGAAGAGAAACCGCTACATGCCATTACAGCCGTTAGTTACGGTTATAACGGGGTAAACTAAAACATCGTGCATTATCCGTGACCCATAATGAACATACCTGCTAATTCTCACAAAGATCGGTCAAGTACTTTCGGAGATATTCCATAAAGAAGAAAAAACCATTACAGGCCATTACAGCCATTTGTAACGGCTGTAACGGTAAACTAAAACATCGGGCATTATCAGTGACCCATAATGAACATACCTACTGTCACGGACGGACAGCCCTCCATCCCACTTTCAATGTGTTATTTAAGTTTGTTAGTTTGTTACCACCTTATTTTTTTGTGTAAAAGAGGGATGGGCAGCTGTGTGTTATAGTCAACTTTTCAGGGAGAAAAATCTGCCCGTCCGTGCGGTTTGCATTCATCCTTTTGCGCCGCATGGACATCTCTTTCTGTAAGATACCCGGGTAGTTGTGAAAACCCGTGGAGAGCTCACTGAGTCGTTGGAAGTTATTCCCCTTTGATCGGCAGCTGGCGTTTGGGAAAAGTTGTTACTTCACTCGGATTGGAGCCACGAGTGGAGAGACCACGTTCTCTTTGGTGAGGCATTTTTTATAACCTGTGACGAAGGCCACTGGTCTGCCTGATGGTGGTAGTCTTAGGGTTTAGAGAGAGGAATCCCTATTCCTGCCCACCAAGTATATATCTTGACCCTCTTCGCTGGGGGAGACCACCCGTCGGCCCTCCCAGGGTGAAGGGCTGCTGGTGCTGTCGGCTCCGGGGTCCCGGATAGTCTCTTCGCTGAGGACCAGCCTGCCGGGCCCACTTTTCCCCCTCCTTCCCACCGCCGTTCTGGTGAGTTATTTTCGTGCTTCTCAGTTTGTTCTCATTTCACATTCCACAGGGGTATCGGTTATAAATTATAAAATTAATATTTTCATTCAAAATCTGTCATTTGGGGTACGGTGTGGAGAAATATTGTGGTTTCAGGCGCGCTGCGAACGTTAGCCTGATTTATAAATATGGAAGAGCAAGTTCAAATTTTATTCTAAATACGCTACGCTGAAGCAGTGGTATTTTTTTCTTGTCAGCGATTTGGTTGGACACATGGCGTGCCGCGAACGCTTATATGCGCTTTTTTTTATTTTTTTTTTTTAGCTGAGTCATTCTTGATTTGTGTGTACCCTGTCAAAGAGAGGGGTATGCTTGTTTAGTTCTATAAATTATTATTTATTTTCATTTAAGGAGAAAAAAAACACCTTCAGGCCCGGACGCGGTGTTGGTTGAGTTACCGCGCGACTCACTTGAAGTTGGGCAGTGAGCGTTCCTTCGTGTTGCAACCCCCCCCCCCCCCCCCCAGTCGGTTCCACTCCGCCTGTTTGTTTATATATTGTCGATTTTATTATGTTTATCTCATTATTTATTTATTTTACTATTTTATTTCCTTTAGTATGAATGTGTAATGGGTGTGGTGTTGTGGTAATTTTGAATTCAAAAGTCAACATGTCATATGCCTTGTTTTCCTTATCAGTTTTTTTTATACCAAGGCCTTCAGACTGAAGGGGTAGTTATATATTGTGACAAAATTAATAATTCCATCAAGTAAACGAATTTGTGTCTTTTTCCAATCATTAAAGAAAGAAAAAAAAGGAGATAGAGTATACAATAATGAGAAACAAAACTTTGTTTTTCTTAAGTATTGAAATGTGAAGTAAACTATTACTAAATAACTAGATTCAGTCTTGGGTGTGTAGCCCATTTCGCCAGGTAGTAGCCTGCACCCACACCATATCTCAGCTGTGCTTAGAATGGAAATTCTAATGCCCCTTTCATAGGGCGTTGGTTGACTTAGTGTCGGCCCAGACGCCCCCTTTTTTTTTTTATCGCAGGGCGTCCATTCTGGGAGCTGTATGAAGAGGAGCAGGACGCTGACCGTGGTGCCAAGAGCGAGACCAGAACGCCAGTCCTGAGCGTATCATCAACTGTGCTTTGGCGTGCACCAGTGTCTCCCTGCTCGGACAGTGAAAGGACTTTCTTTTAAGTTAAGTTTGTTTCTGGCTGTGTATGGGTGGTGTATGGTGATGCCTAGCGTGTGGGAGACATTTTGTATGGCTGTGATGACATGTTTGTGAGTGTACATGTGTGAATACCCTAAAAGTGTACATGAAGTGTATGAGTATGCGAATGTTGGTGAATATGCTTGTGTGGCTGGGGTAGACCCTGTTTCGTCCTTCGTTTAATGGTTTCTCCCTTGTCCTTTCTTCTTTCTTTATTTTGGGATAGATTAGTGATTAGGGTCTAAACATAGCTGTTCCCTGGGTCAGGGTGGGGGTCTTTTATTGGGTTATTTTGCCCATTAAGTAGATATTTTCTTTTAGGTGGCTGTCCTCTTCTATTTCACTTCTTTTCCAATTTATCACTCTCTGTCCTCCTTCTTCTTGATAGTCGTCCCTCTTCCACTAGGTGTGAATGAGGTATTTTCGTTAATTTAATAAATTGTTTATTTGGATTATTTTGTTTTCCACGAGTGGTTTGAGTGTGTGGTCGGTGGGTGTTGTGCCCAACCTTTCCTTCTCTCCTCTTCCACGCTCACATCCTTGATTCACGGACCTTGACCGCGACACCTACAAATTTTCACAAAGATCGATCAAGTACTTTAGGAGATATTCCATAAAGAAAAAAAACCATTACAGGCCATTACAGCCATTGGTAACGGCTGTAACGGTCAATTAAAACATCAGGCATAATCCGTGCCCCATAATAAACATACCTGCCTGCTAATTTTCACAAATACCAGCCAAGTACTTTCGGAGATATTCCATAAAGAAGAAAAACCATTACAGGCCATTAGTAACGGCTATAACGGCAAGCTAAAACATTGGGCATTATTCTTGACCCATAATGAATATACCTACAAATTTTCAGAAAGATCGGCTAAGTACCTTCAGAGATATTCCATAAAAAGAAAAACTTTTACAGGCCGTTACAGCCGTTAGTAATGGCTATGACGGGGTAAACCAAAACATCGGGCATTATCCGTGACCCATAATGAACATACCTGCTAATTTTTCCAAAGATCGGACAAGTACTTTCAGAGATATTCCATAAAGAAGGAAAACCGTTACAGGCCATTACAGCTGTTAGTAATGGCTATAATGGTAAACTAAAACATCGGGCATTCGTGACCCATAATAAATATACTGACAATTTTTTCAGAAAGATCAGCCAAGTACTTTCGGAAATATTCCATAAAGAAGGAAAACCGTTACAGGCTATAACAGGGTAAACTAAAACATCGGGCATCAGCCATGACCCATAATAAACATACCTGCTAATTTTCACAAATACCGGCCAAGTACTTTCGGAGATATTCCATAAAGAAGGAAAACCATTACAGGTTATTAGTAACGGCTATAACGGTAAGCTAAAACATTGGGCATTATTCTTGACCCATAATGAACATACCTACAAATTTTCAGAAAGATCGGCCAAGTACTTTCGGAGATATTCCATAAAAAAAGTAAAACCTTTACAGGCCGTTACAGCCGTTAGTATTGGCAATAACGGCTAAACTAAAACATCGGGCATCATCCATGACCCATAATGAACATACCTGCTAATTTTCACAAAGGTTGGCAAAGTACTTTCGGAGATATTCAATTAAAGAAGAAAAACTGTTACAGCCATTAGTAATGGCTGTAACGGTAAGCTAAAACATCGGGCATTATTCGTGACCGACAATGAACATACCTACACATTTTCAGAAAGATCGGCCCAAGTACGTTCTGAGATATCCCATAAAGAAGAAAAACCTTTACAGGCCGTTACAGCCGTTGATAACAGCTATAACTGGGTAAACTAAAACGCCAGGCATAATCCTTGACCCATAATGAACATACCTGCTAATTTTATCAAAGATCGACAAAGTGCTTTCTGAGATATTCCATAAAGAAGAAAAATTGTTATGGGCCGTTATTGCCGTTCGTAACGGCTATAACGGTAAACTAAAACATCGGGCATCATCCGTAACCCATAGTGAACATGCCTGCTAATTTTTACAAAGATCGGCCAAGTACTTTCGAAGATATTCCATAAAGAAGAAAAACCGTTACAGGCTGGTAGTAACGGCTATAACAGTAAACTAAAACATTGGGCATTATTCGTGACCCATAATTAACATACATGCTAATTTTCACAAAGATCGGCCATGTACTTTCTGAGATATTCCATGAAGAAAAGAAAATGTTACTGGCCGTTACAACCGATAGTAACGGCTATAACAGTAAACTAAAACATCGTGCATTATTCGTGACCCATACTGAACATACCTACAAATTTTCAGAAAGATCGGCCAAGTACTTTTTGAGATATTCCATAAAAAAAGAAAAACCATTACAGGCCGTTGCAGCCGTTAGTAATGGCTATAACGGGTAAACCAAAACATCGGGCATTATTCGTGACCCATAATGAGTATACCTACAATTTTTTTCAGAAAGATCAGCCAAGTACTTTCGGAAATGTTCCATAAAGAAGGAAAACCGTTACAGGCCATTACAGCCATTAGTAACGGCTATAACGGGGTAAACTAAACATCGGGCGTCATCCGTGACCCATAATGAACATACCTGCTAATTTTCATAAAGATCGGCCAGGTACTTTCGGAGATATTCGAAAATGAGTAAAAACCGTTACAGGCCATTACAGCCGTTAGTAACGGCTATAACAGTAAACTAAAACATCGGACATCATTCGGGACCCATAATGAACATACCTACAAATTTCAGAAAGATCGGCCAAGTACTTTGTGAGATATTCCATAAAGAAGAGAAACCGTTACAGGCCGTTACAGCCGTTAGTTACGGCTATAATGGGTAAACTAAAACATCGCGCTTTAGAAGTGACCCATAATGAACATACCTGCTAATTCTCACAAAAATCGGCTAAGTACTTTCGGAGATATTCCATAAAGAAGAAAAACCTTTACAGGCAGTTACAGCCGTTAGTAACGGCTATTACAGGGTAAACTAAAACATCAGGCGTCATCCGTGACCCATAATGAACATACGTCCTAATTTTCACAAATATCGGCCAAGTACTTTCGGAGATTTTCCATAAAGAAGAAAAACCATTACAGGCCATTAGTAACGGATATAACGGTAAGCTAAAACATTGGGCATTATTTTTGACCCATAATGAAAATATCTACAAATTTTCAGAAAGATCGGCCAAGTACTTTCGGAGATCTTCCATAAAAAAGAAAAAACCTTTACAGGCCGCTACAGCTTTTAGTATCGGCTATAACTGGGTAAACTAAAACATCAGGCATCATCCGTGACCCATAATGGAAATACCTGCTAATTTTCATAAAGATCAGCCAAGTACTTTCGGAGATATTCCATAAAGATTAAAAACCGTTACAGGCAGTTACTGCCGTTAGTAACGGCTAAAACTGGTTAACTAAAACATCGGGCATCGTCCGTGACCCATAATGAACGTACCTGCTAACTTTCACAAAGATCGGCCAAGTACTTTCGGAGATATTCCATAAAGATTAAAAACCGTTACAGGCCGTTACAGCCGTTAGTAACGGCTATAACGGTAAACTAAAATATTGGGCATCATCCTTGACCCATAATGAACATACTTACAAATTTTCAGAAAGATCGGCCCAGTAGTTTTTTCTGGAACAAGTGGAACACATTTTGACCATGGACGGACGGACAGACACACCGACCACAATTCTTCATTCCCATTCTAAAGTACTCCCTGTTCTATAAGAACTGGAGTACAAAAAACGAGACACATGTCAGCACATTCTCAATCTTATGCTACAAAAATGCTGCTCATGACATAGCGCGTAGGTGTCAGGCTCGCTAAGACCTGAACTAACTAGGGAGGGACAGACAGACTTACAGACCTACAATACCTAACGCCCCAACTCAATTAAGCAGTCCAAAACCAGATGAACAGTTCACACATGTATAATTTCATTCAAACCACGACACCGGGGTCCATAACACTGAATATTCCACTTACTACCCACACAATCACTTTCTCTAAAAAATCAAACATTCATCCACTTAACCCCATTCGCACACAGATTACTAATCGCACACACCCCCTGCACAACCAAACTAACACCAGGTCATGAAATTAATTAATGACTAACCTTAATTTGGGTCAAATTCCAATGTGCCCAGCCTGGTGCGATGCATCGCTACCATGCAATACAACCCACACGACCGATAACACCTTGGCTATTGGCCCAACAGGACACTGTGAATCCGAGACTTACTCAACAAATTCACTTACTGGCTCATACATAAGCCAGCAACCAGGCAATGAACTTCAACACAATGACAGACCAAACACCAATATAGAATGCCCAGAACTACAATTTTGTAACACAGTGACAGACCAATCACTGATATAAAATGCACAAAACTACAACAATTCTGCAATGTTCACACACTTTCAAGATTAATTAAACCGGGTCACATTCCAACAACTGGGCACTTAAAGCACGCATGACCAATTAATAACCCAGTAACTGGGTTGCTATGAACTACTCGCAGAGAATGGCCCAACCAAGTTGTCCAACATATAAAAATGTTGATATAAATGTTTTTTTGCCACCACACAAAGGAAAATTTGTCTCAAAAACCTGTGCAGCCTGCGACACACACAAGTAATGACTAATTAGCCAACAACTAAACCAGCTATACAATAATATTACTAAATAAATTTAAAGTCACTAAAGATTTTTGCTAGTGTCTTTCACACACTGGGTAGTCCACTGCACGACTGATGAATGACGGCTCATTTCCTTGATCCTGGAAATAATGTTCAACGCTGTTACCTCAACACAGCCCCTGTTTGTCGTCAACATTCACATGTACCACTCGGCCTGTCACAGCAACAGGAAGAGTAGCCCACGCTCTGTCACTCCTAGCACAGGGATCCCGTCACCAGCTAAGGCAGGATTACAGGGAGATATCTGTGGACACATACAGGCACATCCCCACTAAGAACCTATCATGAATCCCATAGTGCCCTACACATACTAGATTCATGTTCATTATGAGCACCACCCATGGGAGTCAAAGTCACCACTGTGAATATTCTGTCTCTTAACTAACTAACCTACTCCAATCACAAGATGCACCCAATGGTAACCTTATCCAAATGAAAACCAGCATTAGCACTTAGCTTTAGTCCAATTATTATCCATTTGTATAAAAGGAAAGAGATTTCCAGACAGACTATATACAGCTTACTTTACAAAACATCAGTGCCACACAGTAGTACACAATCTAAGTCAAACTTCAGTCCAACTTAACCACATAGCCCGGTCTAACTCCACGGCCACTATTAAGTACTTTAATTATATAGCAGAACAACCTAAAAAAACACGCATGGCTTTCCACACAATTCCCAATGTTAGGAACAAGGTCCAAACATATGTAACTTGGAAAACAAGAGATAAAAGATGCAGATAGTTATTGCCCAAATAAATCTGTCGGTCACTGTCACTGCCACTGCTGTAAACATCACTTACAACTTACAGCCTATGTCCAAACCATGGGGCAACCACACACCCACCACATCACTACCCCAAAACACTTCCGGGCTGTCAATCTTTGTTAAAGTTGATCTTTAGCTGAAATATCCAGCTGGCTTACTCCAACTGACTGAGCAATGCACATAAGGTTGACAAACATATCATCATAAGGTTGACAACCATATCATCATATACAACTTAAAACCAACAATTTCAAACAATGGGCTGTCTCCCCTGATTAACTTCCAAACAGGTGCCAACAGTACTAGCAACCACACAAATACATACATAATTTCTGGTCTGGCATTAAAGCCTGCTAATAAGACTAACAGATCATACTGACACCGACAGGTTCCAGTGGCTGAAATTACTGAAAGATCACACGAATGAATGTACTCACACACGCACAAAACACCCTACATTGACCTTACATGCCCAAACTCATATCATCCAATATAACCACTCAATGCAACCATTACACTGTTTAATTTACAAAACCCATAGCCCTTCCTGGCACTAACGCAGCCCTTGCCTGGCACCTCAGACTGCTTCCATCCTCCAGCTGCCTAAATCAACCAATAAAAGATAAGGATTTCCTTCTGAGTTCCCCTGTATCCTGGCTCAATCCAACCACAACCAGGTTCAGATGATAGGATTACTAAAATGTCTACACTGAATTATACCAAACGTACCTTGAACCAACACGTCGTGTCCGGCCCAACTCCGAGATGGGTTGTCCAGCGCCACCAAGGCCACCCCCAGACCAGCACGTCTACAGCACCCAACCACAGCAACCAGGTCTTCACCCACCAAGGTTTCAGGAACACCGGTTACAGTTCAACACAAACACAGCAACCAAGTCTTCATCCCACCAGGGTCTCGGGAACACTGGTTACAGTTCAACACAAACACAGCAACCAAGTCTTCACCCCACCAGGGTCTCAGGAACACCGGTTACAGTTCAACACAAACACAGCAACCAAGTCTTCACAAATTACAGTAACGACAGTCCATCTACTGTACTTCCAACAGCGAGAAGAATACAATTACACAGAAACACAGAATCAGTCCCCTCCAGACTCAAGGCAGCTCCGCTAATCCTCAAGCCCGAACCCTGAACACAAGGTTCCTAAAAGGATTCACCAGGACTTTCAACATAGAATCAACACACACAACGTCAGAGACTTCCACTCTGAAGCAGCTGCAAAATAACACTGAGCGACAGTTCACCTAATTCCCAGCCTGCTTTACAGTCAACTTGGCTGTGATTGGACAATTCAACGTAAGGTCAACTATGATTGGGCAACTCACAGTGAGAATGATGCATGACCCAATTTCCCCACTTCCACGGAAAACACTAACAAGTTCAAGATACCTCCCTACCCCCTCCCAAGCTGTGCTGTCACACAGATATCCACTGACGCACACACACGCATGCGACGTGAGCGGAAATGTTCGCCGGCTCACCATAGCACATAAAGAGGAATATTGATTCTAATGCGAACCACGCACGATACGCTGACATGGAACATGATCAGTCCGCACCTGCAGAAGTTCAAACATGAGTCGCCTCCACTAGATCTATCTGTAACATAGTACATACATGTACGGGCTCAAGTAGCAATGTCAGTGAACCCTGACATAAGGGAGGAAAGCTTTTGTGAGGTTAGGGCGAGGAAGCTGGCAGCTTTTGGCTGCAGTGCGCTGATTAATCAAACTGCCACCGTCTCCATCCCTTCACTTCTGCGACCTATAAATGGGCAGGGGTTATTGCCCTTGTCTTCAACAAAGTATTGCTCTGCGGACAAAGCGTGAAAGTAGCACCTCTTTCGATTCTCATGGGTGTGAGAAAAAGTTTCTCAGTTTGAGAAGTGGATAACATTCACATAGAAAAAAGTACATACATATGCAATGAAGTGGATTATGCATGCATCAAAGAAATTTGTTAATTGTGAAAGTGTATGATTCTGCCATATGTAGGCACCTTGTCAAACCCATTAGATAGTGGTCAAGACCAGTTCATTTACACATGAGCAGACTTTGTAGTCAGGCTTATAGAATGCTCATGCTGCAACATGAAACAGGGAAATTTGAATGGGATTATTGTGTTAAGAAAAGATTAATACAAATTGGTTTACCTTTGTCAGGGAGTGTAAATGATGTATAATTTGTTTCTGAATTTAATGACCGTTTAATTTGATGTTATGAACAAAACTGGGGATGCAAGTATGGGAAGGAACGATACATGCTGGTGGTTTTTCGCTTTTAAAATAGTTTTCAAGAACAAATTCTGGATTTCATAAATGGAATCAGTATGATTTGTGAAATTCCGAACCAGAACTTTGGGCGTTAAGGCACACGAGAAATGATTTGACGAATCGGAAAATAAAGCATGCCCCGCATGTGTGACGAGAAATAGCTTGAGGGTGATGCACATTAAAAAAAATTATTGATTGTCCTGCATATGCAAATATTCAAGCGCATGCAAACTATTTAGTGATCCAGCAGTGAAGACAAAACACCTCATGATAAGATTGTCCAGTAATAATAAGCCAAAGATTAAGATATTTGCAAAATAAATCGCAGAAACTAGCAATTTGGAAAGAGTAATATTACGATTCAATCTTTGATCTAATCTTGTGACATTACATGCATGTACAGCATTCCCTCTGTGTTGTGCTAAAAAAAATTGAGATTTACTAGATGTGTGTGTGTGTGTGTGTGTGTGTGTGTGTGTGTGTGTGTGTGTGTGTGTGTGTGTGTGTGTGCTTTCAAAATTGTATTAGTTTGCATATCATTTAACTTTTTTTTCATATATATATATATATATATATATATATATATATATATATATATGAGAAGAAAATGGTGAAAGAGTGCACTCACCAGGGTTTGAGTATGGTGATCGGGGGAACAAGAAGGAAAGCAAGCTTTCTGCTCATAGAGCTGTCATCAGGCTCACACATATATATATATATATATATATATATATATATATATATATATATATATATATATATATATATTTATTTTGTCATATATATATATATATATATATATATATATATATATATATATATTACATGTGTGTGTGTGTGTGTGTGTGTGTGTTGTGTGTGTGTGTGTGTGTGTGTGTGTGTGTGTGTGTGTGTGTGTGTGCATGTGTGTGTGTGATTAATCTGTACAAATGTTAATTTGTACCCTCGATAACTGGATATATTTGCAAATCGTAATAAAACTGTGTCTGTATTAGTGTCTCCCCAAACACTTCCTCCACACACTCTGAATACAGTATTTATGGGACATGGAACGAACACCTAACACCTGAGGCATTTAAAGGACATCAGAGAATGGGTGATAATGATTCAGAGAGAGAGAGAGAGAGAGAGAGAGAGTCGTTACATCCATGGCACCAGTAATGTAGGTGATGTTAATCCAATTATGACTGTAATAGGATGATGTCTCCACAGAAGTTGCAGGATAGCCGTCACGTTATCATCTGGTTTCAGACTGGCCAGCTGAGCTCCCTGTCTCTCACACACTTTGTTTACCTTGTGATATCCTGTCCCTTTCTGCAAAACTGGAAGATAGCACTTGTCTCCCACCTCGAATCCTTCCTAGGGTAAGATAAAACATAACAGAACAAGACATGAGAAGAAAGCACAGAGTTGAATAAATCAGATACAGATAGGATGCAACAAAATGACATGAAGTATGAGGAACATACTGTGATTTAATTCTCTGAAACAAAAAGGTTTCAACATTTTAGGAAAGAAAAAAAAAAGGAAAGAAAAAAACCTGAGGTTATCTTTCCAAAACAAAATTCATGAACCATCTTCTTGATGAAGGTCACAAGTCCACAGAGAGTTTACTAGACAGTTGATGAATTTAGGGATGTTTATGTCCCAGCTACATTAATTTTTTCTGACAGATTTGCACTTTCTTCTCTGAATGGGAAAGCTGGTCTCATAAAATGCCAAGCTTATTGACAATGTCTTAGAATTTTGGTTTTCTGTTTTCAAGGAGGTTTAAAAGATTCAAATGCACAGATGCGATAACTGTCTCCACATGAGGAAAAATAAACAAACAAACTCTAGTTCAACTCCTTAAAAAAAAAGAAAGTTACACATTTTTCCTCTATACCTTGTGATTCTACTGAAATGGAATTTTTGCAAAATGTATGTGTTGTTTATGAAAGCTTACACAGTCTACGTGTCGTAACGTATATTTTGACAGACAATTTCAGATGCCTAGGAGATATTTGTGTTTTAATAGCACTTTAATGGTAATCATGATAATCATTCAGTTACTGTTTTTGTTTTAGCTGGCGCATTACAGGAACAAACTCTAGGGCAAAATCTCTGGTGACTGGAGTTGATTTGATACTGCTGACGCTTTTCAACAATGAAGCGAAAAGACAGTAACCTCAGTGAATCCAGTGAATGGAAAAGCTGTGTTTCGTTCGCCACTTTCGAAAATATACACTGGAAGTAAACTGATCACTGGAAAGTGTACGTTTTGATCTGCTTACACGATTTTTTTTTCTACTTTGCAACTTACCATAATTATGATTTACATATCTACTTACTTGCCTGCTGTGTTTTGTGATCACTTTGAATAGATCATTTGAAACCTGCAGTAAAGTATAAAAGGACGTCGTTAAAGTAGATAACAGGTTACATTATATGTATGTATGTGAACAGATAGATAGATATAGTTGCATGTGGGCGTGGTTACGAGTGTGCGCGCGCGCACTTATGTGTGTGTGTGTGTGTGTGTGTGTGTGTGTGTGTGTGGTGTGTGTGTGTGTGTGTGTGTGTGTGTGTGTGTGTGTGTGTGTGTGTGTGTGTGTGTGTGTGTGCGCGTGTTTTGAACAATTTCACAGTTGGGGAAAACGAGTGCAGACCAATAATTCCTTGATCAATACATTAATGATTTGGCAAGAAGGCCAATTGTTTTTCATTTTTCACCTACCAATACTTTCAGTTGAAACAATATGTGTCAGTGGCAGTTTGTAGCATAGGTATTTCTCAAAAGTTTAAGCCTACTTTCATTTATGTGTGCAAGGAAAGTTGCAACTTTTTTTTTCTGAAACGGGGCGTTTTACCTATGCTACCCTGTATGTATGCATCACATATATATCTATGTAAAAGTGGCTCCAGCGGATATTTTAGGCAAAGCTACTGAGCTCCAACAGATGAAAGACAACTTTAAGACCACACACCTCTGGCACTGTGTTGGTGGCATAACTCTAAGAAGTTCTTTGCTGGCTTGAAGGATGCATATGGCAGGTCTTCAAACGCCACGGTGCCTATTTAATCAGCTAATGACACCCTCCTCACAGAGTCCAACAATGGACTGAACATTTCAGTCAGCTGCTCAACAGATCGTCCCACATCAGATAAAACAACAGGCACTCCAGGACACGCCTCAACGCCCGAGTTCTGGCATCTCTTGATGATCTCCAAAGTTTGGAGGAAACCCCGAAGCCATACAGCATTTCTAAGTAGGAAATGCACCGGGCGTCTGAGATCTTTAAGGACGGATGGCAACCACAGACATTTTGCTTATTAAGTTCCTGCAACAGTTCTCAGAAGAGTGCAGTGCTACAGAGCTTCCACGACGCCAGCATCACCCACTCGTAACAGAAGGTAACAGAAAGATGAGTGACAATCATAAATGTCTGGACAAACTTCAGTTTAAATTTTCGTTTAAATCTTCCTCTTTATTAAGCGCTCTTGGTAGTTTGTTAGTGTGCCTGTCTGTCGATTTGTGTTTGTCTATAAAGATGTTTTCCACACATGTAGAAGGATCAACCCGGTTTTGAAGAGTTTCGTTTTTGTTTATAATGTTTACGGAATTATTTTTATTAGCATGTAACCAGGATCCATAGCAAGCCTGAAATGCCCTTCACAGAGCAACACAACAGTAGCAAACCTGAAGTGCCCTTCACAGAGCAACACAACAGAAACAAACCTGAAGTGCCCTTCACAGAGCAACACAACAGTAACAAGCCTGAAGTGCCCTTCACAGAGCAACACAACAGAAACAAACCTGAAGTGCCCTTCACAGAGCAACACAACAGTAGCAAGCCTGAAGTGCCCTTCACAGAGCAACACAACAGTAACAAGCCTGACGTGCCCTTCACAGAGCAACACAACAGTAGCAAGCCTGAAGTGCCCTAGAGAACTAATAAATGCCGCTTCTAACTCACCTAGCCCCTCAACCTAGTTTCGGGGCTAGGTGACCTAGAAGCGGATTATTGTTTCTCAATAACTTCACAAAACCTAT
>CM031628.1:10120836-10139185 GCA_018398815.1 Conus ventricosus | reverse complement strand
GGGGGGAAAAAGGGGGTTTATTTTTTTGGAAAAATAAGCACGCCTTTCCCAATCAAGGACTTTTTGGAGATGCATCAGGTTAAAGTTTCACAAAGTACAGGCACCCCTCTAGGGGACTGTGCATCGTTTAACGAAAAAAATTCGTGAGGGGAAAACAGATTGAGAGGCAAGAAGGAGTGGGCGTCCGAAGAAAATTTGGTGAAGTAGATAGGAGGAGGCTGGGGCAATTGGTTCAGCATGGGAGAAAAAACGAAACAAAACCCAAGCTGAATTTTATTGTATTGTCTTTTAAGGGGTTTGAGAGAGAGGGGTGGCCAGAAAATTCTTGTACAGATATACCCGAGCGAAACCGGGTACACCGGCTAGTATATATATATATATATATAATTATATTTATATAATATTATAAATAATATATATATATATATATATTATAAAATATATATATAATGGGGAAGAAAATGGTGTAACTGGACTAGTACTGGAAATGCCTGGATTTTAGCGTATGTTTCGATTCAAGGTGCACCAATCATCGACAAACCCCTCATCCACCCCCCCATCCTATCCTCCCTATCATATAAATGATTTCCTAGTCATGGCTCATACTCAATTCCCTTTGGAGTCAGATGCCCCAATTTGCCCACGTCAACACCAGTCCATGAAGGAAGACTTGGGAAGGTGAAGGAATTGTGGTCATAGTTACAGGTTTCACACAAAAGCTTTTTGTCAGCCCATTGCATCCCCCACCCCCCACTCCAAAAAGATAGGTCAGAGAGTTAATTGCTGAATAGTAGTACTCGCTCAGTGGAACTTTATACACCAACAACGATCAAGAGACAGAACTGTCAACGATTAAATGACTTGAGTTTTATGGGCCCAAATGTGCACATCAGAGTGTTTATTTAATGCGAATTTTTTTGCATCAGTTAAAAACTCTTGTGAATGGAGGTATCACCTGCACTGAAAAGATTGTTTCCTTGATTCGATCCATTTTTCCATCTGTTCTTGTTTCCTTTGCTCTCGCCTTTGCAGGAGTATGTTCATCGTGTACAGGAAGGATTCAGAGCCGAGTTCAATGGCATTACATAATGGCTGTAGCAACGTTGACCTCTCCAGAAACAGTACTCCTTGTGAAGCCAAAAGCCCCAGTAGACCAACAGGAAACCAGCAGAGAAAAATCTGAAATGGCGATCACAAAACAGTCGTCGGGCTATATCTGTGTCCTGAGAAACGCTGGTTGTTTGGGCCCATGTTTAAGTGTGTTTGCTGTACTGACCAAATAGATAGCTATCTGGCCAAAAGCAATGGTCAGAAACGAACAAAGTTAAATACGATATAATCCCAAAGGAATAGTTATGACCAGCAAACGTTCTTCGGGTTTGATGGGCAAAGGAATGCAGATCTGTGTCTGACTATAGAATTCCCAATGACCCAATACCAGGTAAGCAATGGAACAACTGCAAGAAAGAAACCCATGATCCAAGAAAAGCAGGTGACAAGTTGCGCATTCCCCCCTTCAAAGTGTAAGAAGCTCAGTGGGAAATGAACAACAGGAATCGATCCAAGGTAATCAAAAAAATGTTTAAATGCGACACCTCACAAGAGAGTAATGAGAGAAAGGGCCAAAGCCACGTGCAGGAAAACACTGTGTCTCCATGTCGTGTCCTCCCAAACATAAACGATTTTTGTAAAATACATCAGCCACTCCTATCATTGTCAGGTAAAACCCCATCAGAAAGTCAGACACAAAACAAGTGAAGGATGAAGACGCGGAAGCCTAAACGAAGTATTTCTTTGAAGAGAGAACAGACGGAAAAAAAAAACTCACACTATTGCCTACCAATGCCAGAAAACTGAATACAGCCAAGCACACTCTATAAGTGTTAGATTTTAGCAGATCCGACAGGACGTATTTCATCTCTTGGAGCCGGGCATTTTGGGTGACGCCTGGTAGAAGTGGTGGCTACACAGCACAATTTGGGGTTTTGTCAAAATAGCTGGGGTGCATTGGTCCAAAACCTTGCAGGAGTTCTTTGTCAATCTCGGGTCATCGGGCATCCCCTCATGCCCCAAAACCCTGAAGCTTCTCATTGGTTGAAATCCTCTCCCACTGACACGCTGTGTACCACTGTATGATAGATTAAGCAAAATTAATGAGGGAAAGATATGATATCCATCCGTCCAATGTGTACAGATTGTCACTGACAAATCTACCCATTCGGATTGTTAAACTGGATTGTTTTATTTTATGCGTCTGCCCCAAAGTACATTATAGGATTATTTGATAAAACCAATGTTTTCAAATTAGGGCGAAGCCATTTAAAAACATGGAGAGGGATGATGGCCAGTCTGTTAAAACTCAATCCAGGGTGAAAAGATTGGCAGAGTTATACGGGTAAGATTTTGCAAGTGACATTTTAGAAAGACTGAGAAACATCAACATGATATTGGCCCCTAGTCGTGAGAGAGTCATGCCACTGCCACTTGCGTTCAAATATCGCAGCTCGGAATAATCCACAGCCCAGAAAGGTCGTGGACAAGCAAAGGCCATCCATAGCACGTGCAATGGTGTGGACAGTGCAGGTCACACAACAGCTCATCTTCAGATTCTCGGACATTGATAGATTCCATCACATACCTGATCTGGATGTAAAACAGACCTGTGAGTCAAAGCAGCGATAGTGACCGGGAAAGGCGTAGCTGCACACCTGCTTCCATCTTCATGGTTAGGGGCGTCAAAAAAACCGTTTACATCTGGTGTGGTGGGAAACAAAAACCATTACGTGCACATTGGTAGTGAGTGTCTGGACAAGCATAAAACCATGGTGATTGCCCATCCTCATGTTAGGGAGATGTGTGATGGTGGTTTTGCCAAGATTGTACAAAGTTAATCACAGCAGGAGGAGTCAAGGGCTTTCCTTCTTGTAGTGGCTTGATATATGGACAGAGGGCTTCATCACCCTCCATTGACACAGTCCACATGGCCATCACAAGCGGGATGAAGTGTAGCACTGTAACATGTGTTTTTTTCTTTTCACTATTCACTATTATGTCACTACTTCATGGTGGTCGAGCTGAAAACTTGTTGACTATATGCTACCATGTCCCCTAGTTCATTTGTTTAGCTGAACAGCAAAATATTATTTTTCATATATTTTGGGGATCGCACACAAAAGTTTATTGTTTGGCTGAACAAAAGAAGAAAATACACCAGAAAAAAAAAACACTGTGCGTTTTTTGAACTCTTTTGTCTTTTTAAAGTGGGACAAACAACATTTAAGGCAGTGAAATGAAAAATGTACAGACGGTGACATTTTCCTGAAAGTGGGTGCAAAATGCATATGGAAATGGAAACGAGGCTCTGGGAAGGAAGACACTATGGATTAAAACAATCACAACAAAAAGAATAACAATTACTTCTGATGACGGACAGAAAAAAGAAAGAAAAAAGAAAGAAAGAAAAAAAACCTTTAAACTGCAAAGGGTTGGTGAAACCCGAAGACCCCAAACTGTTAACTTGGATATTTTTAATTGCGCTCCTGTACTTATGTGTCACAGGTCTACTGGAATCTCTTCTATAGCAAAATGCCCTATGCACATGTTTTTATGTGTATGTTCATCTGTGGTGGAACATTCCAAAGACGGGTGCAATTGACTCAACTAACGTATTTGAACTCTGATTTTCCAGGCCTTTTTAATGGGGAGTTTGAGGTGGAAAGTCCTTTTTGGTCCTTGTCCTCAAGACGTCTGCCTTGTTTACTGATTTTGATCAAGCCAGCACTGCAAGAGATCTGCAGAGAACTGTTAGGGGGAAAAGCGAGCTGATTTCTCTGGCATGTAGGGAAAGAAAGTTCCCAAAGGCAACGCAGAAGAAATGAAAAGTTTTTCCATTAATAAAACTTGCTAAGAGAACGTGTCTTTGGAAATAGGGGAAAACAAGACACAAGATCAGAGTGCTGCTATCACTGAAGTTGCAAACAGCAAGCCAAAAACGCTTATGAGAAAAGACACACTGCAAGAAAAGAATAGTAAAGGATTCAAAATTTGAGAACGGGGCTGCAGAAAATGTGAGGCAAAACAGACAGACAGAAAGGCTTGCTGATGAGAAGCAAAATATCAATGAGCGATAAAAAAACAAAGGCGTTCCTTGCAGACGCCCTAAGGATGTTTAGAAAACAGTGCAGACATTTTATTGACATCAAGAACAAAAAAAAGTATCAGAATGTGGTGTAAGGATTGGAAACAAGGACTGGGCTAAAACTGACCGACAGAAAGACGCTGTATTGGCCTGCTCGAAAAAATCATCTTTTAACCTTTTACAGGAGTTGGAGCGGATGTCCTTGAGGAAAAATTTTTAAGCTGCGCTCAAAAAGGAAAAAGGGATACACAGATAGTGATAGTGGTCTGACTGTGAGTTCATCTGAAGACAGCCAGAAATGTTCAAATGTTCATGTGCATATGAAAGACAAAGACAGTGAGTAAGTGTCTACAATGATGACGACTTCTACATCGGCCAGGTAAACCCAGGTGAACTCCCCTGAGAAAGCTGTTATCAAATTCTGGAGAAAAACTAAAAGTAGATCAGACTACTAGAGATTTCAACATAGTGAAGTGATAGCTGAAGTGAATTCTCAATAAACGATGATGTTGGACTTACTTCGATGTTGACGCTGTTATCCAAGAACACTTGGGTTTGGTCAATTCCAGCTGTCAACACCATCAATAAACCTGATACGATGAACGCAGAGAAAAAAGGGAAAAACGAGTCTATGAAGAGGAACATGCTGTTAGCCTTGTTTTTGATGACTGGTACATTTGCTTTTTTTAAAACTCACTCGGTACGGCAGTTTCCCCTTTTACTATCTAGGGGGCAACCATTTGTAAAGGTAATAAAATCAAACCCATAAAGAAAAAAGGGAGAAAGGCCATGAAAATTTCAGAATGGTAAGAAACATCTTGAATTAGTTGGGGTGAAATTCAAACTTCTACTTTCTTTTTTTCATTTTCGGAAACCAGGTGAAGAACATCCCTTTTTTTTTTCGAATTGATACACGCAAAATGTCTGTCCTTGTATCCGGGGAGCACAGTCTTTGTAACAGTCTGTTCACCCACAACATAAACAAAGTTATGTCCGAATAATGATTTTGATTCATATTATAGCCTGTAGGACACTTTATTATCTACTTGCATTGACACCAACACAGATGTAAAAACAAAAAAGAAGTAACTAAAAATATACACCATCACACTAGTACACACTGGCTCGCTTGCTGTACAATACTCAACATGATTTTGTACAACGTGATATCAATGAGAGCAAGGGGGCTAGTTTGTCACACGGGATGAAGAGGTGGAAGAAAAAGCATTTCCCGCCACTATTCTCTGCATTTTACTCACCCATGCTGTTACCTGAAAACACGTTAACGTACGATAATTTAATTGTCAATAAATTCATAAGTGTGTGTGTGTGTGTGGTGTGTGTGTGTGTGTGTGTGTGTGGTGTGTGTGTGTGGGGTGGGGTGTGTGTGTATGTGTGTGTGTGTGTGTTGTGTGTGTGTGGGGGTGTGTGTGTGTGTGTGTGTGTGTGTGAGTGAGATACAAAGAAAACATAAACAGTAATATGATAAAAATGTACCACCTTCCCAGAAAGCCTTGACTTGACCACGGGTGGCAGACGATGCGTTTTTCTGACATCCCTGGAAGGGGGCGTGACATTCTTGTGATGTGGGCAAATATGTTCACCGTTAAAGGAAGCGCAGCAGGACCTATCGAAAATCGTGATGCCAGTCTTGCATCATGAACCTCAGAACCTCTTCCTCTGCCATGTCTAGTACACGTTTTTCCTTTGCTTGGCTTGCGCTGTGCCATCATTATCACCCCCACCTCTTCACTCTATCACTCACCTCAGTATCAGTGCCGGCAGTTCGAGTTAAGAATCTGAACATCTCTCACCCACTTTCGATAAAAAATCCTCATTACTGTGTCAAAGTCTTTCTTGATGTCTGAACCTTCATTTAAACTAACTCTGTTTTATGTAAGAATTCGTGCATAAAAGGGGCCTCCCAGTTAATTGAAAAATTTTGGGCTTATTAGGATTTTGCATTTGTCTTTAGAGTGGTGCACAGACTTTACGTGGAACAATTTCTTCTTGATCTGTGGAGTTCCGAGTAGCATGTGAAGGATTCCTGTTTGTATTTGAAAATTTTATGTTGAAACAGGCTAGAGATAAATCAGCTTTGCGTGTCGCCATGTTGACACAAAAGTGCGAGGTGACGGTGCGTGTTAGGACTGCTCCTCTCCTATTTGGTTCTGGGGGAGTTTGCTTCTTCGATGGGTGACGTGGAGAGCAACCCTTTAAACTCCCCCAGTCCACAGACAGCACCAGGCAGCCCCACATAAACCGCGCCAGTGAATGAACAGCCAGTAGCGGGGCCAGTATGGAAAAACCCTGGCCACCTCACGAGGGAAAGGAATCTTCACTGTTTGACATCATGGGCAAGCTGAACTCCATGGAGTGTAAATTTGACGCGAAGCTCGACGATGTGAAGCAGGACATGCATGCCCTTCGTTAGGAATACGCTGCCATGCAGGAGGAGCTGAAGTGGCTACGGGAGGAGGTCTCCAGCTTACGGCAGCAAAAGCCAAGATTTGATCAAAAAAGATGAGAAGCCTTGAGATGAAGACCAGTGAGGGGAAAATTCCAAAGTAGATAGCCTCATTAATATGGACCGACACGTCGGGAAAATGAGACTCTGTGGACTGCGAAAATATGTTGGAGGACCTCATTACTAATACATTACAGTTGTCTCGGGATTTGAACTCGACAGGAGACAGCGACTGAACAATAGGCAGGACTCTCCCGTGATTGCTCGATTTTTCTTTCTTTCTTTTTTATTGTTGTTGTTATTTTTATTTTTTACAAGCAGAAGCTGGAAATCCTCAGTGCAAAATCAAAACTGAAAGGGAAAACAAACATTTTCACTGGAGAGGCTTTCTCAATTAGGATGCGAGACCAAAGGGGAAAAAAAATTGGTCACTGCACCCCATGAAAGCCAGTAGTGATGGTGAACGTTAGTCTTTATTTACCTTTCATTGATGGCAAGTGATTCACCATGGTGCAAAATAATGAACTATTGAATTAAGGTAGGAACCCCGGCCGTCTCAAAACAATAATCTTAAAATATGTGTCTTCAACGGTTAAAGGGAATCAACAGAGAGCGACACTGGTTGGGTTTCAACCCAGTGTTGTACATCAGCAGCTCGTGAAACGATCCGTAGATGGTGTTGTTGTGAGGAAAACCCAGTAATGTCGTGCTGGTTTCAAATTGTTAGTAACACCCGATGGTGATGTGTCTGATGGAAATGTCCCATTTGATGTCTTTGTTCTCTAAAAGTGATCGATTATGTTATGGTGACTTGTAAGAAAATGATACTGTGTTTGTTTCGTTTCCAGCAATGTTTAATAGTTTCTTTCTTAAACGCAGAATAATCATTTTATTTTTTCTATGTGCTGATTTTGATTTTATATGTTTTGGCAAGGCATTTGTGGATGCTTTTTCAGTCACCTGTGTTTTCTGGGGTACAGTTTATTTACCGATATCAAGTTTACGCCGCGAAGGTGTTCCGATTGGCTGATGCGTCTTGTTAGAAATGGGATTTGACCCCTCCCCCCTTTTTTCCCTCAACTTTGGATGTTGGTCTGGGTTTTTTCTGGCTCATATTGTTGAAAATTTGCTTTTCCTTTTACCTTAAAACATGTCATGGTGTAGTGCTTTTGTTTACCTCCAGAGGGTGGCCCTACTATTCTTATTTTGATAAAGGAAATGCGAGTTCCTTTTTAGGAGAATATCTCTGTAGCTGTTTACTTTCTTTAACAATGATGAGGATGTAGAAAAGTAAAACCTCAAATTTGTCATGTGATTTTGAAGGAAGCTTGTTTACATACAATGTCAACACAAAAGTGACCACTGAATGTACGAATTCAGAAGATGTCCCCGAAGATTTATGGAAAACTGTTGATTGCCATGTGCACTGGGATGGAAATTGGTATCTTAAATGGTGTGGGAAAGGGCCACCTTCAAAATCGCTACACATGCACATCGGACAGCGGTAGCAGCGTGAATGACACTTTTTGATGTCCTATGACTTGTTTTTTTTTTACTTTCATAGTTGTGAGATGTGTGTGTTACAGAACAGAATCTGACAACATGCCTTTATGACTGAAGTTCGCTTCCCCATGTCGTAACTGTAAGTCCCCACAGGTAACAAAGGGCAGTGACAAACAAATCGTCTGGAGGGAACTCAGGTGGGAAATTTTTTAAAGTGTAGGCCTTTTCCCAGGAAAAGCAAGCGCGCATGAGAGAGGCTGTGAATGGTTGGATAATCACATTTTAAGAAGCGCTAAATGTTTGTGTTTAATGCTTGTATAAAAGAGGCTGGGGAATGTATCAAGAAACAGATTTCTACTGGAAAATGTCAAAAAAGAAGACAAATTGGTATAATATGGAATGCCAAGCTAACAAAAGAAATGTTGCAATTTTTTAAAGAAATATCGTCGTTCTTTGTCAATACCGTCTTGTGTGGCCTATTTCAAAGCTAAGCGAGAATAGAAACATCTTTTGAAAGAAAAGAAAAGCAATATACTGATACTCTGTTGACATAATTATTTAAGTCTCTAAACAATTCAGAAACAAATTTCCAGATAAAAAGGAGCAGCCCTTAAAATGATAAAAGTTTAGAAACAAGGTTTCATCATTTTTAGTGATCTTGTGAAGAAATGCTGGTTCTCAAAATGATAGATTACACGATGTCCCTCTACACCGTCTGATTTCCCAAGAAGAAGTTGTAGTTGTGCTATTATGAATTATTTAGCTCCCTTTTTTGATAAAGGGGTATATCCCCGAAGTTGGTCCGAGTCATTGTTATCACTTTGTTTTAAAAAAAAGGGGATGCGTATAAAGGAATTCCATTGCGTAATATTTACAGTTTAAAACCCGTGCAGCACTTTACCATCAGGAAATTACAGGAGTGGATGGAAAAAAAATAACATTACCCAGAAATATCAAGCTGGGGGTCAACAAAAAACTATTCTACAGTTGATCACCCTGTTCACACTGATGTTATCTATTAAAAACAGTTTTGCTTAAATTGTAATCTATGTTGCATTTGTTGACTTCGAGAAGGGTTTTTTTTTCAGTCAGTAGACCTTGCCGTAACCTAACCTGTTAAAGAATGGTGTCCATGGAAAGCTTATAAATGCATTAAGTAAAGTATGATTGTGTAAAGGGAAAGAGTACGATCTGGTGCTGCTCTATCAGACTATATACATTTCACTTCTGGTGTGGGAAAAAGGGCGATATTTTGTACCCCTGTCCTGTTTTCCTTATTCATTAATGAACTTTAAAACAGGAAGTTATACACAGTGGAAGGCAAGGTGCAAATTTTTATAAATGACGTTTTGGAAAGTTTCATTCTTCTTTTGGCTGATGACGTGGCCTTGGTATCAGAAACAGTTATCGATGAGACAAAGAATAATAGACAGTAAATTACAAACAAGTTTGGGTTACTGTGATACATTATTTGCATACCCATAAAAATGCAAACACCAAATCGCCCTTTTTAAAACCAGCACAGAGCACATAGAACAAACGAGAAAACATCCCTCCCCCAAAGCATCTCTAGGTTTTTTTCTCACTTATATAATTCTATTTCTTTCCACCTACTTTTATTGTTACTATCATTACCATCGTCATTGTCCCTATCATCCAATTTTCATCATCATTATCGTCGTCGTCATCATCATCTCATCATCATCATATCATCATCATCATCATCATCATCATCTCATCATCATCTTCATCATCATCGTCGTTGTCGTCGTCATCGTCAACATTGTTATTACTATTCTTATTATGATTTTTTTTAAGTATCACTATGACTATCATTGGTTTTTACTATTGTAATATTATCATTGATCCTATCATTATCAAATTTAAAGCTAGTAATGGTACAATTTGGGAAAGATTAATAAGGATATTATTACTATCATTGTTAGTAGTAAGTATAGTAGTAGTAGTAGTAGTAGTAGTAGTAGTAGGTAGTTACTAGTAATAATATGATCATTATTTCTATCATTAGTAGCAGTAGCAGCCCTATTAGCATCAGCATCATCATGAACATCATCATCATCATCATCATCATCATCATCATCATCATCATCATCATCATCATCATTATTATTATCTTTGTTATTACCATTGGGGTTTATTATCATTATTATTATCATTTATCAGCGGCAGCCCATCAGCCCTTGCCATCATCAGGAACATCAGCTCCTCTTCCCCCCTTCCTCTTTCTCCCTTCGTATTTTTCTCCCCCTCCTTCTCCCCCCCTCCTTCCTTCCTTCTTCTCCTCCTCCTCTTCCACTTCCCCCTCCTCCTCCTTCCCTTCTTTTCGTTTCCCCCTCCCCCTCCTCCTCCTCCTCCTCCTCCTCCCTCTCCCCCCTCCTCCTTCTCCTCCTCCCCTCTTTTTCTTTACCTTCTTTCTCTTCTCCCCCTTCTTCTCTCTTGTCCTTCTTCTTCGTCCTCGTCTTCTTCATCTTCTTCTTCTTCTTCTACTTCTTTTTTCTTCTTTTTCTTCTTCTTCTTTTTCTTCTTTTTCTTTCTCTTCCTTTTCTTCTTCTGATCATCACATCATCATCATCATCATCATCTCACATCATCATCGTCATCATGGCATGATCATAATCATCATCATCATCATCATGATAACATATCATCGCCGTCATCAGCGCCACTATAATCAGATTATTAACATTCTCTAATCCCTCTTCTTTCTCTCTTCTGTCAGTATCGTTACCGCTGTTACACAATTGATATTACCATATTTGTTTGTATTGTTATCATGCGATTGTATTTCAACATTAGTAACATTAGTACTTTCAGGCATAGTAATGTTTTCGCATTTCAAGATGAAGAAGAAGAAGAAAAGAAATCATTTATCAGCAGCAGCAGCCCAAAAGCAAAGCAGAAAACAGCAGCATTATCATCAGCTGCATCATCATAATCATCATTGTTAATATTTTCACCCGCATCGTAAACACCTCCATGTGGCCTTGTTTCCATTCCGCATCCATTTGCGCCCTGTTAGAGGAGATGAGGGACTGTCTCTTCATCCCTCTTTTACCTAATAGACCGAAACCCGCAATGCTTGTTCCGTTTTTTTTTTGTTTTTTTTTTTTTTTATTGGGGAGGGGGGGGGGGGGGGGGGGCTCTTTCTTTCTTTTTTGTGTGTGTATAGTTTGGTGACGCAATTTTTATTTTTTTGTCTAATCTTGTGTTAGTTTCCACTTACAATCACTTCACTTTGAAACCATCTTCATATGCACAAGATCACAATGTCACTCTTCAAATTTTTTGGCCACGTGGCCTTTTTCAAGAGAAAAAAAACAAAAAACAAATATACTACCCTATTGTTCATCTTTGGCAACTGGTTATTATGCAGTTTGTATTGTTTTTGTTTTTTCTCTTGAAAAAGGCCACGTGGCCCAAAATTTGAAGAGTCGAATTGTGATTTGTGTACTGCTTTCTTCCCTTTGGAGGACATTGCTTTGCATCTTCATAATGGTTTACACAAAACCAACAACAGCAACAACAACACCAAAGAGGAAGGTTTCCCCAAACCCAGGGAAAAAAGACTTGGACATTTCTGAAAATATGGCTGACTTTTTTGAAGCTTTGATTTTGTTTACTGTGGGGGGACAAAATGACTATGAAGCAGAAGACAAAAGAGCACAATGACATTTCTAGCTCTATGTCTTTCCATAAATACTTTTGTTTTAAACTTCTTTTTTTTTTTTTTTTAGAAAAGAATTTTGAATTTATTACAATATGTTAACTGCATTAGTAATCCCAGATATCCCCATTCAAAGTCCTTAATCCATTTTTACACCGTTTCAGAAGCTAGGAAAATAGTCCCTCAACGATTTTTTTTCCTTTAGGTATGTTTGGGAACCCAGGAGTCCAAATTTTTAGGACAGTCACTGTTTTGTAATTTTGCATGGGACGTTATCATTGGGGCTACATTTAGGGTTGACGTGATCAAAAATACGAACCTGTCTACTCCTGCCACATTGCTGTTCTTGACAAACGGAAAGTCACAAAAACGACTCATCACTATTGTCACTACAATCTTGTCGGTGGTCACACACAAAACGTGTAGGGCACGCCCTTACTTCCGTGAGGCATGGAAACAGCGAGGGAAGTGACGCTCTTTCTGGAAAAAAAACAAGATGAAGCGCAGGCATGTCCCAGTGTTGCGTCAGTGACACGTGGACCGCCATGTTTGGCCCAACAGTCACTGCGAGCGTCACAGGCCAAAAACAAATACGTGTGTGATTGAAAGGACAGAGGATGAAAATGGGCATTGAAGGCAGTTTCATGAGGAAACAGGGCAGGGCAACCTGACACGGAGAGTTTCGTGCCCCGGCTTGTTGACCTTTCAGAGGTATGCGACAGGTCGACTATACCCATGTGTACAGGCACCAACTTGAAAGGGTATTAAAATTGTGCTTTGTGAAGATATGTTTATTAACATGAGAAGTGTTACATCAACCAACTTACACGTCGGATTAGTGAGATCTGTAACCGTAGTGACTGAATGGTATTGGGTACGCACCATGGGCTAGCGTCTGGGTCCTCCACATCAGTGTCGGGTTTTTTCCTGAACAAAAAAGAAAGAGCAATGTGAAATTTGACTTTTTTGTTAGTGGTCTAAATGCAACACAGATGCAACTAAAAAGGTCGACACCTTTGCAATGAAAGATCAGTTTCTTAGTTCATTTAAGTTAATGAAGACTATTGCCGTCAAATAGCTTTCCAAACAAATACTTTTTTTTGCGGTCTTTTAAATTTTCATTTCCCCCTTTTTATATAAAGAATATCATTTTGGCACAGAGGGTCAAAGACGCAGCTTTAGATGTAATGTATCAAAATGGCCCCTCTTCCAGTTGAACTCGTGCACCAGATTGCAAACCCCCCCCCCCCTCTTACCCACTGCCTTGATCCAATCCCTGTAAGGGAAAAGTGCGTTAGACCCAAAAAGACCCCCCCCCTCCAACTCTCTTTTCCTTTCTTCCATGTTAAATGGGACCATTCTGGGTCTGCTCCAAAATGACTACCCCATCTTACAGCGTGTTCTGAGCACTGCGTCTGATTGTGCTTCACTTTTATGGAGGGGGTGGGTGTGGAGACCCAAAATGCCCCCCCCCCCCCCTCCCTTCATGTGTCCCTGTTAAATGGGGCCATTTGGGTCTGCCCAAACTGACTAATCCCATATCTCTCGGAGTTTTTTCCCAAATGACTATCCCATATCTTCGGGGTTATCCCAAACTGACTATCCCATATCTCTCAGAGTTAAACCATATCTCTCGGAGTTATCCCAAACTGACTATCCCCTATCTCTAGGGGTTATCCCAGGACTTGCTTGATTGTACTTCAGTTTGCGGAGAGGGACGGGGGTGGGGGGGTGGGGGGGGGGGGGGGGGGGGGGTCGAGGGGTGGGGGGGGGGGGGGGGGGGGGGGGGGGGGGGGGGGGGGGGGGGGGGGGGGGGGGGGGGGGGAAAAAAACAGTAGGGGAAAACACCCTGATCCCATTCTGCTCAAATCGCAAAGGTGCTTTCCAATGGGAAGAAAGATGGCTTCCCAGAAGGAAAGGAAACTCTTTTTATTATTTTTTTTTTTTTTCTTTTTTAATTTCCCCAACACCCCCACCTAGAGAGGAGTCGGGGGCACCATGAGCCACATTTGAAGGGTGGTGGAGGGATTCGTGGGGCATAATTTATCAAAAGTCAATGATGAAACGCTTCAACTTCTAGTTTGCACCCAATCCTCAAACTGGCAGTTTATGAAAGATTACCAAAATAATTTGAACTGCATCATGTTAGGAAAAAAAGGGGGGCTTGCATGCAAAGCCCAAACAGTTAAAGACATGGTATCAGACAAGTGCTTTCAGTGACAAACAAATGACCTTTTGTCCACACCAGGGGGCCGTATTACATGTCATGGGTAACGGGAAAGTTACCTACTACCTCGGGTTTTTAAGCTCGAAGTCCGTTTACCCTTTGTCGACAGTAACCTTTAATCTCGTGGTTTTTCAGTGGGTGAGGGGGGGGGGGGGGGGGGGGGGGGGGGGGAACGTACAACGAGGGTTTGGGCATGAGTTCGCCCTGGATTAGATCTAAACAAAGCCTTTGGACACGTTCAATGGTCACGAACTTCACGCAAAGTTAAGATTTCGTCGTCAAACATCTTCCAGCTGACAGACACTCTCCGAGAAGACATTGAATTTGATTTGCACAGCCTGAGACACGGAACTCTGCCCCTGCTCTGCAGGTGTGTCTGTAGCTCCCAAGTTCGTCTGCTACGATAGTTGGCTTAGCTGTTGGTGTGTGTGTGTGTGTGTGTGTGGTGTGTGTGTGTGTGTGTGTTGTGTGTGTGTGTGTGTGTGTGTGTGTGTGTGTGTAGGCTAAATCTGTCTTCGTGCCTGTGTGTGTCACTGTTACTTTGTGTCAGTGTGTGTATGTGTGTGTGCGTGTGAGTGTGACTTCATCATGTTTATGGCCTTTTAATAGTTTTATCAAACTTGTTTTTAGTTAAGCTGCTTTTTCAGTCTTTGTGTGTGTCTGTGTCAGCGTGTTTGTGGGCATGCACAGAAGGTTGGGGGTTATTCAAGACATGCGCAGAGGGAGGGAATCCCTCTTTTTATCTGACCTTCACCCTTTACTTTCTGGACACTTCGTAGGTAGAAACAAAACCCAGAGGATATAGGTACGAAAGTAGAATGCGCTGAACCCACATGGTTTGTACCCAGGAGTTAATCTTGTTGTAGTAGTAAGTTTACTGACGACATGTAAGTACAGCCCCAGGAGAGTGTTGAAGGGGGTTGGGTGGCACAGGTCCTTTTAAGTATTGAAGTCTTTTTTTCTGAGTCCCACAAAGAGTCCATTGTTCCAGTGCTTCATCAGGTTATGAGAAGCAAGACTCAAGAACCGATTGAAGCAGAACATTGCTGCTTACAATTCACAGAGGCTTACTCCTAGCTGTTTCCCATCCTAAACGGAAACAGTTTACCAAGGCAGCTCATGGCTGGTCCCTTTACACCATTTCCTCCAGGAAAGCTGGTGCGTACAAGGAAGTGGAAAGGTGGAAAGGGGTAGGGGAACAAAAGAATCTCCTCCATGTAGGAGAAGAGGCCAAACGCGCCACACAAAGGCGCTGACAAAGCCCACTCAGGGCAGACAAGGAGACGGGACTGAAAACAGCAAAGTCCGATCAAAATCCCAGTTCACAATTGTAAAGCACAGCCGTCTGGCAGAGATGAAAATCATGTGATCGTGATTGTTGTGCTGCTGGTCTCTGTTCTTGTGCTTTATGGATTATTATTCTTCCACACTCCATAACTGGATATAATGAACTCTGTGTCTGATTTGCGTGTTGTAATTCTTTGTGCCGTTCGATATAACTTCGGTTCATCCTGTGTTTTCCCGTTTCATTTTCATAAGTTGGGCAGGATCTGGCACGTGTATAGAGCGCTGATTCATGGCAGCGTGAGAGCCGTGTGGTGCTGAGACATTCCACCAAGCGATTATTTTCCTCCTTCTCTCTCTCCTCTCTCTCTCTCTCTCTCTCTCTCTCTCTCTCTCTCTCTCTCTCTCTCTCTCTGTGTGTGTGTGTGTGTGTGTGTGTGTGTGTGTGTGTGTGTGTGTGTGTGTGTGTGTGTGTATGCGCATGTACATGTGTTTCTGTGACTGACCCTGCATTGGCTAGTCTTGTTGCTTACATGTAGGCCTACTTCATTCCGAACTTTTGTTCGTGCTGTGCATGTTTGTAGCGCCAACAATGGCAGAGGTGTTCAACACAACTACAGTGAACACAAGAGACATGTAGATTTGGTGTGCTGTGTATGCAGCAATCGTGTGCTCAGAAAGGTAAAAGATAAAGGATTAAACGCTAGATTTGTATCAACTTCTCCAGTGATATGTTGCAGTATTTCAGTTTAGATACTTTTGATGATGAAGAAGGCAAACAGTCCAAGTGTGTCTGCATAAAATGCTACCATAAACTGAAAACAAGATGCAAAGCATATACACGTACTCCCAGCTTATCCTGAATACGCGTGATATATTCCATAAAGAAGAAAACCCGTCTTGGGCTGGTCTAACCATTAGTAATGGCTACTCTGGTAAACATCGGCCAGCATCTGTGACCTATAATGAACATACTTACAACTTTTCAGAAAGATCCGCCAAGAACATTCTGAGATTTTCCATAAAGAAGAAAACCGTTATGGGCCATTTGTAATGGATATAACAGTAAACTTGAACATCAGGCATCATTCGTGACCCATAATGAACATACCTACAAATTTTCAGAAATATCGGCCACATATTTTCTGAGATATTCCATGAAGAAGCAAAACCGTTAGGGGCCGTTATAGCTGTTAGTAATGCTATAACAGTAAAATAAAACATCGGGCATCATCCATGACCCATAATACCTACACATTTTCAAAAAGATTGGACAAGTACTTTCTGAGATATTCCATTAAAAAAACCCGGATGTGCGTTCTTACAGCCGTTAGTAACGGCCATAACGATAAACTAAAACTTCGGGCATGATCCGTGACCCATAATGAACATATCTGTTAATTTTCATAAAGATCGGCCAAGTACTTTCTGAGACATTTTCAAAAAAAAAAAAAAAAAATGTTATGGGTCATCACAGCCATTAGTAACAGCTATAATGGTAAACTAAAACATCAGGCATCATCCTTCGCATCTAATGAACATACTTACAAATTTTCAGAAAGATCGATCAAGTACTTGCTGAGATATTCCATAAAGAAGAAAAACCGTCATGGGCCGATATAGCCGTTAGTAACGGCTATAACGGTCAACTAAAACATCGGGTATCATCCATGACCATAATGAACATACATACACATTTTCATAAACATCGACAAAGTGCTTTCTGAGATATTCCATAAAGAAGAAAAACTGTTATGGGCCGTTATAGCCGTTAGTAACGGCTATAGCGGCAAACTAAAACATCAGGCATCATCCGTAACCAATAGTGAACATACCTGCTAATTTTCACAAAGATCAGCCAAGTACTTTCGGAGATATTCCATAAAGAAGAAAAACCGTTACAGGCCGTTACAGCCGTTAGCAACGGGTATAACGGCAAACTAAAACATCGGGCATTATCCGTGACCATAATGAAAAAAACCTGCTAATTTTCAGAAAGATCAGCCAAGTACTTTCTGAGATATTCCATAAAGAAGAAAAACCGTTACAGGCCGCTAGTGAGGGCTATAACGGTAAACTAAAACATCGGACATTATTCATGACCCACAATGAACATACGTGCTAATTTTCACAAAGATCAGCCATGTACTTTCTGAGATATTCCATGAAGAAGAAAACCGATACAGGCCGTTACAGCCGTTAGTAACGGATATAACGGTAAACTAAAACATAGGGCATTATTTGTGACCCATAATGACTTGACTTAGTCCTCTGAATTCCCTGGGGAACATAGGGCCGCAACCACACTTTTCCAGCGGACACGGTTTTGGGAGATCTTCTTCAGCTTGGCCCACGTCATTCCGGCGGCCTTCACTTCCGCGTCAGTACTCCTTCGCCATGTCTGTCTTGGTCTTCCCACTCTTCTTTTGCCCTGAGGGTTCCATTCAAGGGCTTGTCTTGTGATGTTGGATGGAGACTTTCTGAGGGTGTGGCCAATCCATCCCCACTTCCGTTTTCTGATTTCTATTTCTATTGGAACTTGCTGGGTCTTGTTCCACAGTTCTGCGTTGGCAATAACATCTGGCCATCTGATGTTCACAATGTTTCGCAGACATCTGTTGATAAATGTTTGGAGTTTGTGGGTGTTTGTCTTGTTGTTCGCCACGTTTCAGAACCATACAGAAGGACGGTTTCACATTTGAGTTGAAGATTCTGATCTTGTTATGGAGTGAGAGGGCAGAGGAATTCCAGATAGGCCGTAGCGTAGTAAAGGTGTGCCTGGCTTTATTGATGCGACTCTTGATATCCTCATCTGTACCTCCATCTTTGCTGACCACACTGCCGAGGTAGACAAACTTGTCAACTTCAATGATGTCTTCCTGTTGTAGTCGTAGTGGGTCTCGTTGCTGTGTTGACTCTCATGGCTTCTGTTTTCTTTATGTTGATTTGGAGGCCTGTCTTTTCCTGCTTCTTCTGCTACCCGGCACAGCTTCTCTTGTGCGTCTTGCTGTTTGTGGGACAAAGGATGGATGGTTCGTCGGTGAA
>CM031628.1:10053536-10120736 GCA_018398815.1 Conus ventricosus | reverse complement strand
GGGATTATGAGGAGGGAAAGACTGGTTTGGTGAGGAGGGAAAACATTGAGCGCATGGTTTCTTGTCTACACATTGAGTGCATTGGTTTTCTTTGTCTACACATTGAGCACATTGGTCTTCTTTGTCTAGACATTGAGCACATTGGTCTTCTTTGTCTAGACATGAGCACATTGGTCTTCTTTGTCTACACATTGAGCACATTGGTCTTCTTTGTCTATACATTGAGCACATTGGTCTTCTTTGTCTAGAAAATTGAGCACATTGGTCTTCTTTGTCTACACATTGAGCACATTGGTCTTCTTTGTCTGGACATTGAGGCCCTATGAAGAGATATCCAGATCCAGTTTGCACCAACAAAACCAGAAGAAGTTACCCCCAGAGGTCCATTGCTCTGTGTGCAGGTGATGTACTTTGCGGACAAAACGGAGACCAAGCTGAAGGGCATGCTGTGTTTCCAAGCCATGGAGGAGGTGTACGTGGACCATCTGCGCACCGTCAAGAGCCCCAACCCAAACTCACCTTCTGTCTGAAGACTTTCGAACGCACTACTTCCTTGTGGCGCCCACGCCGGAAACCATGCCCATTTGGATAGACGTTCTGTTCACTGGAGCGGAGGGATACCAGCAGTACTACACGTGACCACACCCCTCGCTTCTGGGAGACAGCAGCCATTGTTAGCGGACGGTGTGATGGACTCAACACTTGCAGACACCATGCTTTACCGACTCAGACGTCATGTGTTTTAGGGGGTGGGGTGGGGGGGGGGGGGGGGGGGGGGCTGATGGTTTATCGGCTGTCAAGCTAGTGACCGCCAGCGTCTTTCCAGCATAGACATCTGTTTAAATATTCCACGGGAAGTGTTTGTCACACCGAGGGGATGGTTTCATTTACATAAGATGTCCACTTTCCCAGAGCAGGGTTTTTTTCAGCGGTTGTACAACGTTAGCCATTCCGTTCAGGATCGGTGCCGGTGCAGTGTACCAGTGAGTCAGAATATTGGAAGTGATTCTGCGTTGGAGTATTAGAGCTGTACATCGAAGAATCATGTCCTGAATTGTGTTCACTGGTATCCTTTTTTTTGAGGAGCAAGAGTCTGCAGACAGTCCTCTTGAACCTCAGGAGGTCCTGGCATTTGGTATCCTGGCATTGTGGACACAAAGTCATTATTCTGTGTAAGGCTTTCTGTGTAAGGCTTACGATCGACCGCATATTGATCAGACATGAGAGTCAGGAACTGAGGTCCTTCTTGAAGAAAGAGCAGTGTAGAGTGATTGTATTTTCAGCTTAGGGAAAGTGCTGTTAATCTTCTTAACTGTGAAATGTGGATATGGTATTTCTTTGAACACGTCTTCATAGCTCCATGATAATTTTTTTAAAGCAAAAATTGTCTTTTAACTAGAGAAAGAAAACTTGTAGTGGTACGCCTTTTTACAAACCATGATCTGCTGAATCACTATTTTTATACCTCTACATCACCGTTGTCTGTTGTATTACAGACCTAAAAGAGCATGTTGAATGCAAAGATCACCATTTTTTTAACGCTGTGAAACAAAACGTATGCATAGCGCTCCAACTCTTGGTCAGATCATGAGCGTGTGAAGAGATGCTCCTTGCACAGTGGATGAAGATTAAAAGTCCTGATGAACGTCAGTTTTCCCAACTGCTTTTATTCGGCTTGCATTAAATGTAGATGGAGATGTACTTCCAGAGCAAGATTTTCTCTATAGGAGGCACGAAGATGTCTGACGGTGAACATGGCAGTTACATGGACAAGGTACCCAGTCAGGGAAACAAAATACGTGTCACTTGCTGGTCTGTGTGTCTTCAGGGACTCGCATGCCCCCCCCCCCCCCCCCCCCCCCCCCCCCCCCCCCCGATCACCCTCACCCCAAATCATGATTCTATGTCAGAAGGTTCGGACCCTTTCCAGGATGAAGAGACTGTCACCCACATTCAACGTGTCAGGTACACGCCATCCATGTGGCAGGTGAGGTGATGTTGATGATGGTGGGCATGACAATGCTGGACAAGCCCATGGATGAATGGCGGTGATTTTTTAAAAATTGTATATGGCCATGTGCATTTTTGCTTTTTTTTTTTTTTTTTTGTATCATATATCGGGTTTGATTGATGCGAGCTTGGATGGCAAATAGTTTCCCATGTTAGCATGTTGTTCATTTTCCTTTTGATAGAAAAGAATGTTTCGTCTTCTGGATGTATGATTGTAACCAGTAGTTTATCACAGACTCAGTCACCTCTGAATTTTTTTTTTTTTTTTTTTTTGGATGGGAAACATATTCCGAGGTATAGCCTTTTTAAAAAAAAAATGAAGTACCAGTGATTCAGCACAAACACAATGTGAGCAACAGCTGTTGAACAGATGGACGCTCAGGACCAAAGCCATCCATGGCAGTCACAGATCGCATCATTTTGGTAACGTTGTAGCTTCATGTGTAGGATTGGTCCCCCACATTCCCTCCCTTATTGCCGCCCCCCCCCCCCCCCCCCCCCCACACCCCTTACTCTCACCCTTGCGCTCTGGTCCTTTCCTCAGTGACAGGGAGCCAAGAGGGCTTCACCTCGCCCATGCATCTAGTCAGTGTGTAGAACTGTCGCTGTCCTTGTCCTGAAAGTGTCCGGTGTGTAGAACTGTCGCTGTCCTCTGTCCTGAAAGTGTCCGGTGTGTAGAACTGTCGCTGTCCTTTGTCCTAAAAGTGTCCAGTGTGTATAACTGTCGCTGTCCTTTGTCCTAAAGCGTCCAGTGTGTAGAACTGTCGCTGTCCTTTGTCCTAAAAGTGTCCAGTGTGTAGAACTGTCGCTGTCCTTTGTCCTAAAGCTGTCCAGTGTGTAGAACTGTCGCTGTCCTTTGTCCTAAAAGTGTCCAGTGTGTAGAACTGTCGCTGTCCTTTGTCCTAAAGCTGTCCAGTGTGTAGAACATGTCGCTGTCCTCTGTCCTAAAGCTGTCCAGTGTGTATAACTGTCGCTGTCCTTTGTCCTAAAAGTGTCCAGTGTGTATAACTGTCGCTGTCCTTTGTCCTAAGCTGTCCAGTGTGTAGAACTGTCGCTGTCCTTTGTCCTAAAATGTCCAGTGTGTAGAACTGTCGCTGTCCTTTGTCCTAAAGCTGTCCAGTGTGTAGAACTGTCGCTGTCCTTGTCCTAAAGCTGTCCAGTGTGTAGAACTGTCGCTATCCTTTGTCCTGAAAGTGTCCAGTGTGTAGAACTGTCGCTGTCCTTTGTCCTAAAAGTGTCCAGTGTGTAAAACTGTCGCTGTCCTTTGTCCTAAAGCTGTCCAGTGTGTAGAACTGTCGCTGTCCTTTGTCCTAAAAGTGTCCGGTGTGTAGAACTGTCACTGTCCTTTGTCCTAAAAGTGTCCGGTGTGTGAAACAGTTGCTGTCCTTTGTCCTAAAAGTATCCAGTGTGTAAAGTGTCGCTTTCCTTGGTCCTAAAAGTGTCCAGTGTGTAAAACTGTCGCTGTCCTTTGTCCTAAAAGTGTCCAGTGTGTAGAACTGTCACTGTCCTTTGTCCTAAAAGAGTTCAATGTGTAGAACTGTCGCTGTCCTTTGTCCTAAAAGTGTCGGTGTGTAGAACTGTCACTGTCCTTTGTCCTAAAAGTGTCCGGTATGTAGAACTGTCGCTGTCCTTTGTCCTAAAAGTGTCCGGTGTGTAGAACTGTCACTGTCCTTTGTCTAAAAGTGTCCGGTGTGTAGAACTGTCGCTGTCCTTTGTTCTAAAAGTGTCCTGTGTGTGAAACAGTTGCTGTCCTTTGTCCTAAAAGTGTTCAGTGTGTAAAACATTCGCTGTCCTTTGTCCTAAAAGTGTCCGGTGTGTAGAACTGTCACTGTCCTTTGTCCTAAAAGTGTCCAGTGTGTAAAACTGTCACTGTCCTTTGCCCTAAAAGTGTCCGGTGTGTAGAACTGTCACTGTCCTTTGTCTTAAAAGTGTCCAGTGTGTAGAACTGTCGCTGTCCTTTGTCCTAAAAGTGTCCAGTGTGTAGAACTGTCACTGTCCTTTGTCCTAAAAGAGTTCAATGTGTAGAACTGTCGCTGTCCTTTGTCCTAAAAGTGTCCGGTGTGTAGAACTGTCCACTGTCCTTTGTCCTAAAAGTGTCCGGTGTGTAGAACTGTCGCTGTCCTTTGTCCTAAAAGTGTCCGGTGTGTGAAACAGTTGCTGTCCTTTTGTCCTAAAAGTGTTCAGTGTGTAAAACTGTCGCTGTCCTTTGTCCTAAAAGTGTCCGGTGTGTAGAACTGTCACTGTCCTTTGTCTTAAAAGTGTCCAGTGTGTAGAACTGTCGCTGTCCTTTGTCCTAAAAGTGTCCTGTGTGTAGAACTGTCGCTGTCCTTTGTCCTAAAAGTGTCCAGTGTTTAGAACTGTCACTGTCCTAAAAGTGTCCAGTGTTCAGAACTGTCACTGTCCTTTGTCCTAAAAGTGTCCAGTGTCTAAAACTGTCACTGTCGTTTGCCCTGAAAGTGTGTCCACAGTGCAGTCTTGCTGTAGGATGGTACTGTGTACTGTTTGTGTCTCCACAAATGTGAACAGTGAAGCACCAGGCCGTCTGTCTGTCTGTCTGTCTGACTGTGTGTGTGTGTATGTTGGTGGACCTTCGCTGTGGATTGGTTTGTTCTAGAGGGACCACCCGTGTTGCCTTCAGTTTGTTGTGTTAACGCATGTGTTAAGTACCCTGCAGAAGCCGTGGCTTAATTAAATTAGTACATTTATCTGAAGGACTAGCACCCCGACCACCGCATGTTGTAGCGGAGCGAGAGAGGTAGAGAAAAGGGTCGCGCATGAGAACGGATGCAGGATTTTCTCATTGATAATCGCTTGGCGTTTTTAACTTCTGGCATTGTTTCAGCATTATTTGAACATTTGACATGCGCCTGTTTGGAGCAGTTTTTGTTTGCTTGTTTTTAATACAGTCAACAAAAAATTCATAATTGTAATTATACCTAAAGTGAAAGTTAAGGGACTGGTGTCACCTGTCTGACATTGTTTTTTTAGACCTGAACTCTGAAATTGTGCAGAAACCATGAATTGTTACATTTATTTATTTATTTAAAAATCGAAAAAAACTATGCACTGTCATACGTTGGAAGGGCAGGGTCATTGTTGGTAACAGAGAGAGTAGGATTCAAAGGGCAGGGAAACAATTAGAAGATAATTTTATTAACTCCAGCATTCATTAAAAAAAAAAAAAAAAAAAAAAAAGTATTTTGGGCAGGTTTCTGTGTGACTATCAGAGCAGCAGTATATGTGCAAGTAAAGAAGATCCTGAGTATTAAACACAGGCCTGATGTTTTGTGTATATATTTTAATATATATATATATATATATATAAAAATATATATATATATATATATATATACAACAAACTAATAAATTCCAAGGATAAGTACCGCACCGTTCCAGCAACTTACAGAGCAGCTTGGTGTTGCAATGACTGCAAGAAATATTAAATTATAAACAAAGCTTGCTCTTATGTCTTAGATTGAAGAAAAGGGGAGATTCGCATTCATGTCTGCAGTGGCAGATGATTCTGCCTAACTAACAGAAATGTGCTTGAGTGGGTGAATGGGGAAAAATAAAATAATGCTTCTCAAAATGAGCCTTCAGCAAGCTTATGTTCTCCAACGGGAGACATCCTCCAATAGGGAGGAAACTCACTAACAAAATAACTCCTGGTCATATACCGATATTTCGAAACTTGGTGGTTTCTCCTCAGTGACCGGGGAAAAGTGGCAGAGGAGTCAAATTACCACTTTCCGCGGTCACTGAGGAAAACCACCAAGTTTCGAAATATCGGTATATGACCAGGAGTTATATGTTAGTGAGTTTCCCTCCCTATTGGAGGATGTCTCCCCGTTGGAGAACATAAGCTTGCTGAAGGCTCATTTGAGAAGCATCTATTTTATTTTTCCCCATTCACCCACTCAAGCACATACTGTTAGTTAGGCAGAATCATCTGCCACTGCAGACATGAATGCGAATCTCCCCCTATTTCTTCAATCTAAGACATAAGAGCAAGCTTTGTTTATAATTTAATATATATATATGTACACTAGCTATAAACTCAGACTTTTTCTTATTGACTTCATCTTGCATTCAGTTTGTCCAAGAATCTTCCCCCTGCATCACACACTCTGTGTATTGGTCGTTTTCTTTTAAATCTCAAATACTATTTTGGCCATGTTTAGCCACTTTCCATGTGTTGCTTCTGTAGATGTACCAACGACGCATGCACGCACGCACGCACGCACGCACGCACGCACGCACGACACGCGCACGCACGCACGCACGCACGCACGCAAACACGCACGCAACACACACACACACACACACACACCCCACACACACACAGAGGGTATGTATGTGTGGAATTCAAACATTGTTCAAAAATGGAGAAAACAAAAATGTTGAAATCAGATCACATGATTACACTATGTGAAATAATTGCAAGGCCAAAGCCATCAACTCAGTCGGGAGAACAAACGACAGGACAGGCAAAGGTAAAAAACAAAAAAAAACCAACCAGGTTTGCAAGCCTCGGTCACGACGAGAAGGGGAACCATTTGCAATGAAAGGGAAGCAACTTGTTGAAAAAGCGTTGATTGACAAGTCATCAGGGGTTCAACTTCGTCCATTTCCAGTGTACTTCAGAAACGTTTTAGTGATACTAGTGTTTGGAGTATGGGTGTCAGAATGTGTGATTCGTCCAGGTGTTGCGTTTGCATTTCCAGTGGATTGGGTACAGTGTATGAAGGACATAAAGAGAGAGCATGGCCAACATTAACTCTTCATTGACAGTGACGTGCTGTTGGTCTTGTGAATAGTCGATTTCAAACCAGTTGAAGTTGTTGAGCTCTGCATTTCTGGTCATGTTTGGTTTTCATCCATTAGAACCCAAACTTTAGAAAAAACGGGGTGTACAAACAGTATTTCTTGCTCATTGGGTATCTCAAAATATTTCAAAACTGACAATGTTGATGTCTGACGCGTAAGGGGAGGAAATTTCAAGATAGGGCTTTGTCGGTGCTTGGTAGGGGTCCCTTTGCTGCTCTGTTTTCGTTTCTCTCTGACTTCATACTTTTTTGTGTTTTTTTAATTCGTTAATGCAACTTATCATCCAGACATTCAGAAAACATTTGTTTTTGCTTATGTTTGTATTTTTTTAAAACATGTTTTTAAGACGAGAGGAAATTGTAAATTTTGCGCAAAAGTGAAATTGTAACAGACCTATTCCAGTTATGAATTAAATGCCATTAGCTTTTAAAACACACACACACACACTGCTAAGCAAAATACACCTCATGTTGTAAGCAGTAACCACGTATTATGCTATCTTTTATTGGAATCCTAGACTGTAATTTTACGGGAGTGGGTGGTCATCTGATCTGTGGTTTGCCAGTTGTTGTTTTTTGTGTGTGTGTGTTAAAAATGTTCCTGTTTTTTTTTGTGTTTCCTAGTGTAATTATTTCCACTGTTATATCATCTACCCTATGCACACGTCTAGCGCTGCAGAGCAGATATTGCTTACAGTTGTACATTTTTGTTCCCATCCTTCTCTCTCCCCCTCCCCCCATCCCCCTACTTCTGTGCCCTGTCCTCCCCCCCCCCCCCCCCCCCCCCCCCCCCCCCCCCCCTTTTTCTGCACTGTGCGTTGTTCCCACCAATCTCCTGTCCTAATGTCCATCTCTGGCTGTAGTCCATGTGTGGGGGGTGATGTTGTCCTGCTTATGTCCAGGTCTATGTAGATTTCTCCTTTTTTTTTCCCCAATATGGTATCAGAAGTGAATTTGATTTATCGCATTATTTTAGTGTCCTTTTAATGTAAACAAAGAAACGAAAAAAACAAATCTGTCCTCCTGACTAAAGAATAAACAGGCCTGCATGTGTCTTGGTGTTGTGGCTGCTGTTTTATTGTTTGGTTTTAGTTTGTATGATTTTTGCATTATCTACGAGTTTATGTTATTACATGACGGTAGACTAGCTTCTGCAGAGTTTCGTTGTGCGAAGAAATGCTCTCTCTCCACATATATCTATGTATCTTTGTGGATTCTGCAGAGAAAATGGTATCTCTTTATTCAATATATATATATGTATACATGTGTGTGTGTGTATGTGTGTGCATCGTCATCGTGGAAAGTGACATATAATCAAGGCAGATAAATTATGCAGCTGGTGTGATATAGTCCCTATCGTGTTCTGTACATTTTGTGAGGGATTAATTATCATGTGGATCTTTTCAAGCCATTTCATAGACGAATGACAATGAAGCAAGAGACGAATGTGCCTGCATGTTTGAATTATGTGATGAGATGGTTAAATATGAACATAATTTTGACTGAATGATTTGGGTTATTTGTCATTTCTGATTCATGCGTAAGCCGGTACATAACAAGAAAGAAAATGTTAATATATATATATATAAAAAGAGAGTATGTTGCTGACACACCTGCCTTGTGTTTAAATTGAGAAGGGAATCTTCCCCCCCCCCCCCCCCCCCCCCCCCCCCCTAATCAATAAAGATACAATAGAAGAAAAGAGGACATTTTGAAACATGAAGAAAAAAAAGGGGGGGGGGGGGGACGTTGGATAGGATGAAAGGGGAGGGATTTTGAAACAGAAACGAGGTCTTTAAGACATTGTCGTAAGGATTTTGAATTGAACAGCATGTGAAGAGAAAATGTTTGATTTTAAGATTGATATTTCCAATAAAATTCTTCAATCAAGTAAAAATCGCTTGTAGTATTCCTTCAGCTTTTTCTGTTGGTTTTTTTTTTTACTAATGAATTTTTCTTGTTTAAAGTCTCTTAGCATATCCTGTCCACACAAACATTTTGTTTTCACACACATCACACAACACACACACACACACACACACACACACACACACACACACACACACACACACACACATGCATGTGTTTAGTTTTGTTGGTTTGCATGTGCTTTTACATTCTTTTCACATTTTTCACTTGTTTTGTTTGTTGTTTTTTTCTTATTCATAGTTCAGTCTTTGAACTTGACATCAGGATGGGCGGGGTTCCAGCATCAGGGGCAGCGGGGAGTGAAGGGTGGAGGAGAAACATTCTACAGAACCATTTCCACGGGAAGACTGATAGCACAGTGGATGCGGAAGTGTGCCGATATGGTCACGTGATGTGCCCACAGTGTCACGCCCATTTTCTTGGTGTCCAAGAGAAAGGATTATTATGTATGTACATCCGAACTGAAATAAAGGAAAAGAAGAAAAAAAAAGGCTTTTAACGACAAGGGTGGGGGTGTGTCTTGGTATGGTAACCGCCCATGGGTGTGAGCATGTTTGTGTATGAGTGTAGGTTTGTTTCCTATGCGCTACAGTTTCTCTCTCCCATTCGTAAGAGTGCATGTGAAAGTCTGTGTGTTCCTCTCTCCTATGCTTTTCTTTTTCTATGTGTGTGTGTGTGTGTGTGCATTTCTGTGTCTTTCTCAGCGAGCTTATGTGTATCTCTCTTTGTCTGTCGTTCTCTCTGTCTCTCTTTCTCTTAGCCTGCCAGCCTTTCTGTATGCCTGTCAGTCTCTTTGTGTGTCAGTGTGTGTGTGTGAGTGAGTGTGTGTGTCTTATCTTAAGAAGAGAATGATCACACACGCACACACACATACGCAAGCACGCATGCCCAGACACGCATGCATACATAGTTAGATGCCAACAGATACGTGCAGTTAACATCATGTTGCATATATTACTATGCAAAACTGCCTCCATGTGATGTACCTGACACTAATAGCAACTGAAGAAAAAAGTGCGCGCACACACACACACAAAACACACACACACACACACACACACACACACACACAAAATCGAGGGATATATTTAAGCATGTTAACGGAAACAAAATGTAACATAAGTAAAATTTAACAGAATAATGGAAGCTGAAATTAAGTAGACTATCAGAGAGAGAGAGAGAGAGAGATGAACCAAGTTTCCACTCCCTGACCAACATGAACGAGAGACGACCTAAAAAGTTCCGTTCAGACAAGATAAACCTAAAATTGTAATTAGAGACTTTTTTTTTTCACTGCCACCATGTAAACGACGAGGCCTTTCAGACAAATAAAAACGGGGGCAAAATATGAATGCTGTGTTCTGGTTGTTATTGGAGACACAGAGATGAAGAGAGGGGCGATGCCAAACCAAACAAATCGAGGTCAGACGACGAGTGCTGCTCGATACATCCTTGTGTTCCGCGACCCCTTGTACACATCGTGACATCACCATTCCAACGGAATCGGCAGAAGGCTGCGTCTCCTCCCGTGGGTTGCCCTGTGATAGGTTGGTATTGACTGATAGCTCTCTATGGACCATTGACAGACTCGAAGAATAGTAGAAGTACTGTCATATTACATCTTTTTTTTTCAAAATTATGAGATTCTTATTTTTTTAATTTCAATGGCAGACTGAATTTATTTCATATAGCTTGTGAAACTGAAATTCGTGAAGCATGTCATCAAACGAACACTTCATCAAACAAAAACCAAAGATGAGACTAAAAACATGATGACATTCAAATGACATATATTTAACAGACGATATTAAGAACGCAGTAAAAGCCTGTCATAAATGCTGTACTGCCTGCAGGTGCGTTGACAGACCAAGCAGGGTTTATTGATGAGATCAGTTATGTTTCCAATAAAATAGGCTACCAGTGTTGTGTGTGTGTGTGTGTATATACATGTGTGCGTTTGTGTGTTGATGTTGTTCTGTTTTACGTCTTTCCACATTACGTGATATTTGACGGAAAAAAGGGGGGGGGGGGGGGGGGGGGGGGGTAAAAAAGGTTAACACTATGAGGGAAAATAACTAACTTATCTACAGCAATAACACAAAAGTAGAAAATCCACTTAATCAAAGACTGAAAGAAAAAAAAAAAACACCCTAAAACCCACACACACACAAAAAAACCCCGAAACATGTAACTCTTCTGTCTCATCGCACCACTGACTGTTAATGTTACAAATATTTGCCAATTGGACTAAGTGCAAAAAGAAAAGATACGTTTCACTTGCTGACAGTGACCGGAAAACATTTTGACTAGGCTGTACAGACGTATTTGGAATGAATTTTTTCATTAAGTTACACAAAAGAATGTGATCAGTTCATATGCTATGACCACATATACAATGTACATTTTTGACATACTTTGTTTTAAAACAATCCAATTTCCATCTACAGATCAAGGAATTTATCTGTCGTCTACGATAAATGTTTTGATCGTACTTCATTTCATGAATACTTCTCATTTCATCGTGTAAGCCAAAACACCCAGTTTCTCTTTCTATCAAATGAAAATTAGAAAATTGTATTTTCTCTGCCAAAGTATAGCACTCTTGCATTGACATAGAGAAGTTCAAAAAATGCGAATCTGATGTTCGTTTTGCTCCTCTCTTTGCCAGAACATCAACCTTTTCATTATAGTATAACCCACAATGGGAGGGCACCCAAAGAAATGTTATTTCAGTGTCTCTGGCTGAGAGGAAGCGTACTAAATTATTTATTTCAGTGATCATCTCAGGTCGAACTTTTAAGCTAAAATTCTTCATTGCAGAAAGAACTGACTTGGAATCTACGCATAAGACAACTTTAAATAAATTTTGAGGTAATCAACAACACTTTAAAGCCATAATTATAGCAGTTAACTCAGCAGTGAATATAGCGATGCATTAGAGCCACACTGTCTATCTTGAAAAACGCCATTTGGAAATGGCCACTTAAAGATTTCACAGGTCTCCGAAAATTACACCTCTGCGCGCAGAACTTCCAAACTTGGGAAAAACAAAACACTAAATGGTGTTCTAAAGCTGTACAAATGAGGGTTAAAAAAACTCAAATGGAAACCACAGAATTACGCAATTTAAGAAGTAAACATCTTGGTCTGAAAGAAAGGCTTTCATCTTCCCAGAATTTGAATCACAACTTATTTATATTAACAAGACTTAGAAAGTTGTGGCAACACAACGGTAAGACCTTAACAGCTGAAATCCTCAGGCCACAAATGATCAGCTATGGGATTAGTGACTTGTGGCCCGGAACATTCCTATCAGTTTGCAGTAATAGTTTGGAATACAACTGTCTTCTATGGCTCTAGCCCCCTTGTGGCATGGACAAACTGTCCCACTGTATGGAACATTTACAGATCACAATCTGTTATGTACAAGGAAAATCAGTTGTGGTGTAAAACATAGTCGTTTTTTGTATGTGTTATTCTGGGCAACAAGTGCTCACGAATGAAACACATAGTTGTGGCCTTGGAAGTTTGACATAATTCATGTCATACATTAGGTAACAAGTGTTTAACAATTCTTGAACCGTGTTTTACACTGAGCTAATTTGTGTATTTTACACTATTAATTTGCTCGGAACCACTCCTGATAGAAAAGAATGGACTGGATAGGCTTGTGTGAAGCTGTTGTTAAGGAAAAGGTTAAGATCAATAGCCTATAGAAAATTAACGTCGACAGTTTCTGGAAAAGTCTGTGAACAGAAGACGACACACACACGCACGCACGCACGCACGCACGCCGCACGCACGCACACGCACACACACACACACACACAACACACAGGCAAAGGTGAATGCAACCAAGCCCTAAAGCTACTTTACTTCACACTGTCATGCTAACAAACAAAAATTACAATAGACTGAACACATTATGCAAAATTGTTCATGCCTACCTTGTTTGCTGTCTCCAAAATCCACACAAGGATGAATCATCCACAGCAAGAACAACTGTCTACATTGTCACAGTTCACGGTTTATTCACAAAAGGGGAGTGGGGGTGGGGTGGAGAGAGACTGTTCACTGTATCATTCACAAAAGGAAAAAAAAATCTGTTCACTGTATCCTACTTCAGTTCACTGCTTGGTCCACAATGGGAAAAAAACTGTTCACCGATTTTCCACAGCAGAAAAAAAGAATTGTCCGCATTGATATAGTTCATTGATTTACCCCACAATAGAGAAAGTAAATATAGCATATGTATTTCACTGATTTGATTCCACATTAACAAAAAAAAAAAGCGCACCTATTGTTCAGAATGAAAACAGACATCGGCGCACTGTCAAATTCACTCAAATGAAAATTTTACAGATCTTCTTCGGATTCTGTGTCCTTCCGGTAATGTCTGGTTCTGCAAGCCTGTCTGGAGCGTGTGGCGCTGGGCAGCCGTTGGTAGAACTGATGGTGTCGCTGTGGCACAACCCCTAGCCGGCAGAGGTCCAGGAGGTCTTTTCTTTGCTTCAGACAAAGGCAGACGATCCGGTACCGCTGAGGAAGGTCCTGCACATTGCTGACAGCTTGCTGGCGACCTCGACGGCTGTTTCCCTTGATCTTCAGGCTCCGAAAACACTCTGTCATTCCGTATTGAAATACAGGGGTGTCTTCTTCCTTTGTATACCTGAGCCACTTAATCTTCAGCCAGCTGATTTTGGCTCCTGTGATATCAGTCTTGGTATTCCTCATTGTCTGTGAAGCAAGATGTTTGAAGTCCAGAAAGTCAGCATATTCAAGGGGAACTACAGTGTATGGGGAATTTGATCTTGCCATCTCAATGACTGTATGCCACTGATCTGGAATGAAAATGGACGCATTCTTTTCGCTTTCTCGATAGTAGCATGAATTGAATCACACTCCATATGGGTATGGCCGCTTTCCAGAAACTTTTGGTTTCGATGATCTGGATGTGATAAAATGCTTTTGACCGCATAATGAAGAGCAGCAGCAACAAACTGATTTCTGTTCTGTCCGCCACAGGTATCAGAATACAAGATGACATGGGTGATGTGTTCTGGCAATGACTGGATGTAACGCAGAAGACAGGTGGCAACTTCACAAGATCCTTTGTTTCCATCACATTCATTCCAAACAAAGCAAGAGGCTTCTTTGTCTGAAAGTGAGAATACAGTCAGGTTAAAACTGCAACTTTCTTTATAATGAACCTGACTTACTAGGAGCATGGGGTTGTTAGCACTGCCTCCATATCAAATGTGACTGTGTGAATGTCCTTCTGCTTCTGTGACAATTTTTTGTCTTTCTCCTTTTCTTCTCTTGATTGTCGCTTCCTCCCCTGGTGCTCCTCGTACTCCTTCTGTCTTTCTGCTGTCAGTGTCCTTAGCACGTTTCTCCTCCTGATACCTTGTGCAGATGAGGCATTGATCCTTTTAGGCTTATGAAATGCCAAGTTGTACTCAGTATTGAAAATCTGTCTGTAGAAGCTAGAGGATACAGGCACCACCCCTTCTTCTTTACAAGTGTCATAGTAAAGTGAATACATTCTGTTAATATTCAGCTTGAGTCTAGAAATTTCCTTCTACTCCCCTGCCTGCAATAATGCGACTCAACTGCTGGAAAAGGTCTCTATGTGTCTTTTCACCTTAGACCTATCCCCATCAGCAGTCTTGTTAGCAGGTGTGTGCTTGCCTCGATTATCTTGCCCAATAAATGTCCCATCTTGACTGTGCTGTAGAGCATGTGCGACATATCCGTGGCCACATCCAGTGTGGCTAGGAAAAAAGTCTTGCATACCTGCACCCTCTCCCCATCTGTGGTCAAAAAGTAGGTTCTAGAAACTGTCTCTTGTTTATTACTGGCTCTTTGTTGTCATTGAGGTATGTTCTGGTGTCCTTTTGATCCACATGTCTCAAATGAAATCTTTTTGTCTCTCATATGCATCAAGCCCATAGTATGTGTTGAATATTGCTAGCCCTTTTTTCGAAGCCGATTTTCTCTGTGCATCTGAGTCTACATTTGCAGTCTATGTCTTGGACCTGCCTTTTACGTGCTTTTTTTTCCCCCTGCTGGTCACATACTCCTGGCCCTGTAGCTTCAGCATTTTTCTTGAATTTTTTCTTCCACTTCTAGGCTGTGCTTTTCGTTTCTTCGGAGGTGTCTTTTTCTGTGGTGATGTGTAGACTTGCGTTTGTTCTGAAGTTTCATGAGATGGAGATGATGCTTTTGGAGAGTCCTCATTCTCTTGCGGACCAGAATTGCTTGTTAGAGTTGACACTGATGGTGGTGTTGATGGTGGGTTTTGGTGGATCTGACACTGGAGGGGGTGGTGAAGATGGTGGTGGTGGTGGGGAATGTTGGCATGGTGGTGACTGTTGTGCCCCAGGTTCAGCCACTGGTGGGGGTGGAGAAGTTGCATTGATGTGTGGGGTGGTTAATTCTTCGGTCATTCCAAACACAGTGTACAGATGTCTCTTCAGTTTCACACAGCCATCGTAGTGCTCGCTATTATTCAATGCCAGATACGCCAAGTAGATGGGTGAGAAAATGCTGCTACCATTGGTTAGAGATGGAGAGATGTTGACGACGTGGTTAGTTTTCCTGCTTTTTGAAGATTTTCAGTCGTCGCTTTGTGAGGTTGGCCAGTGCCAGCGGCATCACATCATTAGCAGCAATGTTCCAGAATCCTGATTTCGCATTTCTTCAAGTGATATTTTTGCAAACTTCAAAGATCATTCTCACTGTTCACCCCTTCATCAAGGTGAAAAAAGCCAAGGTAAGCATGTAGGTTGTCTTCAATATGTTGGCACAGAGAGGCACGGAGCGTGGTTTCAGTGTGGTTGTCCAGATGAATGGAGGCAGCTTTAAAAAATCAATTTCCATCAGGATACACAGGTCTTCTCTCCATGCCACTGGCCAAGAGAAGAGTATCCAGACGTTTGGTGTGAATCCGGACAGCCAGGTCATGAAGGGTTTCTTCTCTGTGGCTTTCAGTAATTGCAGTGGCAAGTGGATTCCCCCTGAAACATTAAAGATATGCTTTTTATGAAGCGTTTCAGTTAAAACAGACTTTTAATTCTGTTTGATCAGCTTCTGACAGACCTGCTTTCATCCAAAACTCATTCATGTATACACAGTGACCTGGACTCTTTCCAACTGTTTTTATGATATACAATATAATATAATATATATAGTGTGGCTAGGAAAAAATATATATATTATATTTTATGTATAGGGGAGGCGGTTTTGGCCCCAAACGGTAAGACGCAAGATCGTGATCTTGTGGTCCCGGGTTCGAGTCCGGTTGAGCCGTCTGTTTATTAGCGGGAGTTACCATTTGTTTGACTCTCCTCTCCCCAAGTCCTTCAGATGAGACTATAAACCGAGGTCCCGTGTGCATATGCATGCAGAAGATAAAATGCGCACGTTGAAAATCCCGTAATCCATGTCAGTGTTTGGTGGGTTGCAGAAACATGAAAATACCCAGCATGCACCCGAGGCTTTACCAGCACATTGGGATATGAAGTCGATGAAGCATTAGCTAAAATAGCAGATGTGGTGTGGCGTATATGGGATATTCTGCACGCATTGACACCGCCTCGGAACAACTGAAACTGTAACAATATAGTATACACAATACTATATTTGCATAGACAAAACTTGCTCAATAAGATTCAAGTTACTGGCTTTACTCCCACCCTCAGCCTCTCTCCTGCTACAAAGTCTGTCATCACAAACAATACTGAGGTAATGATCGATACCTTGAGAAGTTCCATGAGAAGATGCTGGCTCATGCTGGTCAAGAAGTAAGCAGGTCTCCTCATCAATTTCAAGATCTGACCAACTGTCGTCAGTCATGGTGCCTGATTGGGAGAACAAAGAAAAAAATTAACGCACCAGTTAAATCGGTATCACAGTCTTCACAACATCTCTTCCTTCAAACGGTGTTTTGCTATTTATTTCAGCTACTGATTTATCAATATGGATGAGCAGCAAAGCCAACTGTACAAGGGGAAAAAACAATGAAGCTACACATATTTCTTTATTCACAGCATTTATTTCATCATATTTACAAGAAAGCTTCTGTGCGTCTTTGAAAATGTGTTCAATAATACACTTTTGTAAACAAATTAACTGCATGTACAAAATATTAAGGAAAAGGTATTGTGGAAAAAGGAAACAAATAGACAGTACATTAATTTTGTTTCTTATTATTGAGAGAAAGAGGGAGAGAGGAAAAAACAACAAAAACAAAAACAGAGAGAGAGAGAGAGAGAGAGAGAGAGAGAGAGGAGAGAGAGAGAGAGAGAGAGTGAGAGAGACGTAACATGGTTAGGGATAAACATGTTAGGCATAGCCTATTCTGCCAATATGAGCCCTGAAAAAACAAAAACAAAAACAAAAACAACAAGAGAAGAGAGGAGAGAAAAAGAGAGAGAGAAAAGAGAGAGAGAGAGAGAGAGAGAGAGAGAGAGAAGAAAAGAGAGAGAGAGAGAGAGAGAGGAGAGAGAGAGGAGAGAGAGAGAGAGAGAGACTTATGATTTAATACGACGTCAGTGGAGTTGGAAGCAGAAGCAAAAACTGCCAATGAAGTTTCCTGAATGCAGTGTGAGGGAAAGTTGTGACGGTACAAGCCGGATGTGCTGGTATATAGCCACTTGTTTACACCAGCATCTCTCCAGACACTCTCCTTATCTGTGGGAAACAAGCCTCTGAACCCCCGCTGACCCCCCCTTGACCGAATTCTGCCATTCCCGGTGCCTGATTTTCCCCACCCAGAAGTGACCTGCAGGGCGGTGTAATCTAATAGCCCAACCTTTCTCTTTCGCTTGCAGGAATTTCCTCAGCCAACAACTGATAACTGCTAGCATAAACAAGTTTGGCCTGAGAGTGGTGATTCCCCTTTCTACCATTCATTCTTGGGGCCACAGTCTGTGACTGCTAGCTGTTCATTTGTGGCATGCAGAATCTGGTTGGATGTGGACAGGGCAACAACTGTTTCTTTGCTATCAACCAAAAACTAATAAATGTTTCATAACCATGTTTCAGCATGTTAAACAGACTGTATTAATACACCTAAAAATATGAAAAAGTCAAAACACAATTTTTTCGAGATAAACAGTTGTGGCTCTAATGCATCGATAGATTTGTTTTTTCCCAAGATAATAGGACTTTTCTTCGTTAAGACCTGGGATAATGTATGCTGCACCTGCATGTTCATTGATTAATGACCCATCAGTGTATATCTTAAAATGGTTGGAATAGTGTTCATGCAAATTGGATAATAACAAATTAGTATTTTCAGCCTTTGTTAAATCTGTATGGTCAATATCAAAATGTGCTCGTATTAGTTTCCATGGGGGGATAGGAGACACAATAGATCTTTTTGCAATAGATGTTAGTTTGATATCTGAGGATTCTAAAATCGAGGAAGTATATGTTCTTAGAGTCGTTTGAGATGATATATTTTTAGTTTGTGTGTGTGTGAGGTGTGTATGAGTATGTGTGTGTGTTTATTTTTTTATATAATCTTTTTTATTTCTTTCCTCTTTTTCTTCTTCTTCTTCTGTGTGCGCAGGCTGATACTCCTTCAAAGTTCAACACAAATATGACCATTTTTCAATCCATCATACAGTTATGAAGGTGTTTTTTTCATGCACAGTCATATATATATATACAATAAACTAATAAATTCCAAGGATAAGTACTGAGCACCATTCCAGCAACTTACAGAGCAGCTTGGTGTTGCAATGACTGCAAGATATATTCAATTATAAACAAAGCTTGCTCTTATGTCTTAGATGGAAGAAATAAGGGGAGATATAGAGAAGCATTTATTATTCCCATTCACCCACTCAAGCACATACTGTTTGTTAGGCAGAATTATCTACCACTGCAGATATGTATGCTTATCTCCCCCTATTTCTTCAATCTAAGACATGAGAGCAAGCTTTGTTTATAATTGAATATTTCGTGCAGTCATTGCAACACCAAGCTGCTCTGTAAGTTGCTGGAATGGTGCTCAGTACTTATCCTTGGAGTTTATTAGTTTGTTGTATTTTAGTCCCTTGCGGATTCATTCCAAGAACTGGCCCTCAGCACTTGTGTCTTAAGAGGTTATCTTTTTATATTTTCTACTTTTCACAAGAAAAGGTAGCTTGTTTTGCTCTTTCATGTTTTTCTTTTGCTTCTTAGATGACACCTTTGGTTGGTTTTTTGAAACCTCAACAAACATACTACGGTATTGCACACCAGCCTTTTCTGGGATAGCATTCTTCTTAAAACCGAAAAGGCAGAGGAGTCAAGTTACCACTTTTCGCGGTCACTGAGGAGATACAATCAGGTTTCGAAATATCGGGATCTGACCAGGGGTTATATGTTAGTGAGTTTTCTCCCCATTGGAGAATATAAGCTTGCTGAAGGCTCATTTTGAAAAGCATTTATTATTCCCATTCACCCACTCAAGCACATACTGTTAGTTAGGCAGAATTATCTACCACTGCAGATATGTATGCTTATCTCCCCCTATTTCTTCAATCTAAGACATAAGAGCAAGCTTTGTTTATAATTGAATACACACAAACACACACAAATATGGCATGGGTACTGGTTTGTCCCTCCCTCTATTCCGCTACATAAACGCATCGGGGGTCACTTCCGGTTGGCAAAGTGTTGACACTGAGTGACAGGAGCTGCGACTTTAAAGTGAAGTTTCACTGACCTGAGCCCCGACATCAACCTGGAGACTGCACAGTCGTCACTATGCCGGAGACTGCGTTGTCATTCCGAGCCGTTTGTGGAGGATTTGTGCCAGTCTTCCTGGCTTTCATGGCTCGACGAGATGTGAAGAAGAAAGCCATGTTTATTCGGACATTGAAACTGGACCGACGGCTACATGGTGTCATAGCTGGCTTGCTCCTGGCGTATTTGTACTCCAGCGTTTTTCTACACCGCTGTGGGGACGTGGAGCTGAACCCTGGGCCTACATCTGGCGGAAGGACGGACAGTCTTCGACAGAGCCGTCTGAAGGGTGCCAGTGACGGTTCTGGTGGAGCCCCTTCGCCGTCACGGACAGCCGGCGAACCGACGCTGAAGGACATCATGTCGATTCTTAACAGTAAGTTCGACGAGGTGAAGGAAGAAATTCGACAGGTCAGAGACATTTGCGCTGGACTGCATGAAGAGTTGACCGAACTGAAGGAAAATGTTACAAATTTAAAACGTGAAAATCAGTCTCTAAGGGAACAAAATGAAAAACTGTGGAAAAAGGTAGAGAACTTGGAAATGAAGACTGACGACTTAGAGGGACGGTCCAAAAGAAATAATGTTATCTTTTATGGCATTCCCCGACATGAAAATGAAACAAAAGAGCAATGCGAAGGTTTAATCAGGGATGTGTTAACAGACAAACTGGACATGACACAGGACATTGAATTTGACCGACTTCACAGACTCATCAGAAAGGAAGACTCCCCTATTATTGGTCGATGTTCTTTTTTCAAAGACAAAGAAAGAATTCTCAGTAACAGAAGAAAACTTAAAAGGCACCAACATATTTATTGGGGAAGATTTCTCCTCACGAGTCCGAGATATTCGACGTAAACTTGTACCTCATTTGAAGGCAGCCAGAAATGAAAACAAAAAAGCGACAATGATTTTTGACCATTTGATAATAGATGGAAAGAAATTTGTCTTGGACCACCAAGAAAATCTAAAACTAATTCAATAGGAATACGGCCGGCCCAGCACACATGACGAATACAGATGTTTCTGTCGTATAAAAAATGTTGAGCATAGAATTGTAAATAATGCACAGGGGACAAAAAATTTAGAATCACCGTCTTCTTTTAGCTTTAGCAGAATGTCATCACGTGCAAGTGACACTGTTCTCCGTGAACCTGTGACAGAGGATGGCACTGCAGCAATGGCAGCCCCCGCTAGCGTGCACGAGAAAAGCGTGAACACTCGCCCAATCTCCAGTGGTGTCAGTGATGTGTGTTTTGTGGATGGCAGTGAAGATTGTAAACAGCGAGAAAAAAGTGCACGTGTGCGAGGGAGTGAAAAAAATAATGTGCGTATGGATGATAAACGCTTGTCTTTTTTGCACTGGAATGTCAATGGGTTATTGTCGAAGATTGGTGATCAGAACTTTATTTCCTATGTTACATCGTTCGATATTGTTTGTCTTGTTGAAACTTTTCTTGATTATTTACAACCTTCTTTTTTATACCCATGAGATATTCTGCAAACCCGCTGTACAATTTACTCGTCAAGGAAGACGATCAGGGGGAATAATTTGTCTCATTAAAAAAAGAGTTTCTGCAACATGTTAGAGCTGTTGATGTTGAGAACAACAATGTCATTATGTTTGTAATATCTAAAAGTCTACTCAATTTGACCAAAGATGTTTTGTATGTGTGCACCTACGTACATCCGGAAAACTCACCATATTATTCGTATTTTGATGTTGATAATGGTATTCGGACACTAGAAGATATTCTGACGGATAAGATATTTGAATTTCCTAATATGTACATACTTTTAAACGGAGACCTTAATAGCAGAATGTCTAATGTTAATCAGGATATAACTATGCACGACACTATGTATAATAACTCTTTAAAAAACGAATCGTTTTGTGTTAAAGGGAATCTGAAGACAAGGTACTGAACAGGTACGGTAAATGTTTGCTAAGCATGTGCACAGCTCTAGAATTATGTATTTTAAACGGAGTATGTAATGGCGACCGTCAAGGTCGTTGTACATACGTTTCTGATACAGGTAATAGTGTGAATGATTATGTTTTGGCCTCTGTTGATCTGTATATATGTATGATGGCATCATGTACTCTATATGTACAAGAACGCATTGAGTCGGATCATCTGCCTTTGGAATTCCATGTTAATTTTAATAATGGCGATGAGCTTCAATCATATGAACCAAGGTTATAGCAATAAAAACGGTAAGTGTATTGAAAAGTTTGTTTGGCAGGAACAGAGGGCTGGAATATTTCATGCTGTCATGAGCAGTGAAGATTGTAAATCTTTACTCAAAGCAGCAATTGATCTTATTGATGTGGACATCAACTTGGCATTGAATGCGTTTAACAACTGTGTGAAAAAACAAGCTGAGTGTATGAAAAAATGTATCAGAACAGATAAGAGGAAACGTAAAGATGCATGGTTTGATATAGAATGTCATGTAGCTAAGATTTCGGCCAGGAGGTTGCTTAGAGTATTTCGTGGAACTTTAGACGTTGAGGACAGGTCAAAGTATTGTAAATCATGGAGAGAATATAAAAACCTGTTACAGAAAAAGCAAAATGAATATAATACTTGTCTATTAAGTAATCTTGTTAATTCGGTCAATGATCCCAGTGCGTTCTGGCAGAATGTACATAAGGTGTCACCCAAAGGGTATCGTGTACATGCATCAATTTCTATTAATGAGTGGTATGAGCATTTCAAAAACCTCCTTGATAGGGATGTGGACAGTTCAATAGAAATTGAAACGCGTCTGATTTAGAAGCCACAGATGAACTCAATTTATTTGATAACCCAATTTCAAAAGAAGAAGTTTTACTTGCCATAAAGAAATTGAAAAACGGCAAATCTGCTGGTCCAGATGGCTTAATTGGAGAAATGTTTAAAAATGGTGGGGAAATAATTGTCGATTTCCTTGTTAAATTTTTCAATGCTCTTTTTCACAGAGGAATATATCCCGAAGCCTGGATGGAATCAATTATAGTACCACTATTTAAAAAAAGGTGATGTTAACGATCCTGGCAACTATAGAGGTGTGTCACTTTGTGACATCGGCAGCAAATTGTACAGTTCTATTATAAACTATAGGTTACAAATATGGGTAGAACAGTATAATATAACCGGCGAATATCAGGCGGGCTTCAAGAAAGGGTATTCAACAGTGGATCATATGTTTACATTACTAGCAATAATACAAAAGCAATTTTCGTTAAATCGTAAATTCTATGTAGCTTTCATTGATTTTGAGAAGGCCTTTGACTCTATCTCAAGGAAACTACTGTGGCCAGTTCTTCAGAAGAATGGTATTAAAGGGAAGCTGTATCAGTGTATAAGAAGTATGTATTCTAACGTAAAAGCAAAAGTAAGAGTCAGCAACGAATTCACACACAGTATTTTGTGCACACAGGGTGTGAAGCAGGGAGATACCTGTAGTCCTGTATTGTTTTCTCTATTTATAAACGAATTAGCATCAGAAATCATGGCGAAGGGACGACATGGAGCGACGTTGTCACACGAGACCATCGAATTATTTGTCTTGCTACTTGCTGACGATATCGCTTTGCTATCAGAAACTCCAGTTGGACTCCAAACCCCATAGTATAGGCACAAGGCTTCAACTCAAGGTAAATATGAAAAAGAGCAGTATTGTGGTTTTTAGAAAAGGGGGATACTTAGCAGCAAGAGAGAGATGGTCTTTGAATGGTGAGGCAATGGAGGTTGTGAATTGTTACAAATATCTCGGCATCTGTTTTAGCACACGTCTTGGTTTTACACCTGCCTGTCAGGATCTTGCGAGCAGAGCAAAACGTGCATTACTGTGTATACTGAGAAAACTGTATATGCTAAATAATAATTCTTTACCTGTATTACTCAAACTTTTGATGCTCAAGTGCAGCCAATCGCACAATATGGAGCCGAGATATGGGGCATGGATAAAGCTGTTATTGAAATAGAAAAAGTTCACCTATTTGCTTTAAAAAGATTCTTGGGGTGTAGCCTAGAACGCCAAATGATCTTGTATATGGGGACACAGGCCGATATTCTTTGTATATCAACTCATGTTTGCGATGTATTAGTTATTGGTTGAAAATTTTACGTATGAATGAGGAAAGATTACCACATAAGGCGTACAAAATGTTGCTTAGTTTAGAATTACGAAATAAGAAATGTTGGGCATCTGACATTCGCGATTTTTTTGTATCAAAATGGGTTCGGATTTGTTTGGATTAATCAAGGTGTTGAAAATGTCAAAGTCTTTTTAAAAGAACTTCGTCAGAGGCTGATCGATAACAGATGGCAAAAATGGGAGGAACACATTCAAAACAGTGACAGGTATGCATTTTATAGAACATTTAAGTCGTCTAGAAATTGTGAAGCATATCTTTTGCTTGACATTGACAGACACTTAAAGAATTATATGACAAAGATGAGATTTGGAATAGCTGATATAGGAACACAGAAGTATCGGTATACTAATGCTGATGAAGATGCTAGGATGTGCCCACTGTGTAAGAATGCCACGGAAGATGAACAGCATTTTTTGTTGTGTTGTCCTGCCTTCCAAGATTTGCGAAATGATTTTATCCCCCCTAAATATCTCAGAAACCCATGTCTGTTTAATGTCGTACTGCTCATGGCAAATCGAAATGAAATAACATTGAAGAATGTTTGCATATATTTGTACAAAGCATTTAAAAGACGCACTGTATTACTTAGTTAAAGTGGTGTTGGATAATGCGATAAGGATAGATCAATGCTCAGCTGTCATGTCATGTTATGTAATTAACTAACTGTTTAATTGAAAAAGTGTATTATCAAGATATTGTACCCCCTTCAGAATGGGCTATGGCCTACACTGAATAAACTTCCGCTTCCCCTTCCGCTTCCGCTACATAAACGCATCCTTTCTCCTGCCTATCCCCGTTTCTACTTATTTTTGTACACCAAACTCCCCTTCCCAACAGCACACACATGCGGGCAAGTGTATGTGTGTGTGTGTATTAGAGAGAGAGAGAGAGAGAGAGAGAGAGAGAGAGAGATTCAAATGATTCATTCATAATATGTGTGTATGCAAACAAGTGAAGTAATTCAATGACATGTAGATGAGACTGTCTCCAGACTTCCGCTGCATATGAAAGGATAGGTTTCACTTGCGTATCAAAAAGTTTAAAAAAGACTTCTATCCATTGTTCCCAAACTCCATATTGTTTTCATAATTTCTACAATTTTGGCTTTAGCCCTGCCTGCATATTATTCGAGTGCAATATCGTATGATAGCTTTGTGGCTAAAGTAAATCCCAAATAGTTATAACTGTTAACAACGTCAATCGACAGATAGAGAGACAGAAAGACAGAGAGACAGACAGACACAGACAGACGGAGAGAGAACAACACTTCGTTTCATAGAGAAAATAGTGCAACATTTATTAATATATCACAAAGGACACACAGATCAGTGTCAGTTCAATGCTGTTTTTCATCTCCTTTAAACTGAAGTCCCAGTCGTTTCAACACTCGTTGTCTCTGCACCTGTCTGCGACGTTCCAACTCACCATTTAATAAATACAGGTAGGGCATTCCAGCCGCACTGACAAAAATGAAGAAAACTGAAACTGACTCGTCACCAGGCAACTGCACATCTCGTGACGTCATACTGGCCCACAATGTTACGAGATACCAGCAACAGGCATCTGTGACCGCTGGAGAGATGACTCGACGGGCCGCAATGAGGTCACGAGCCTTGTCGTCACCGGTCAGGAAAGCCAAAGTACTGCTTCGAATAATGGTGTAGATGTAGATTTGACCCACCATAGTCACTGACATCAACGTGCTGTTCAGGACCACCAGGATACTGAAGGCGTAGTGATGTCCCCTGGTCGATCAGCTGGCACAGGCAGTGGAACACAGAGACTGGTCTGACTGAACTCTTTCCCTGGTGACGCCATGGGTGTGATGGAGAGACAGGCAGCTGCCAGCCACACCAGCAGGCAGACAGGTAGAACCGTCTTCTTCCGCCACTGAGTCCTCACTGTCTCTGACCAGAAGAGAACTAGGCACCTGTCTAAGGTCATGCTGACAGTCACGAGGACACTTGCCTGGTTGGTAACAGAAATAAAAGCAGTTTTATTACTTCTCACTTTGAGTCAGTGTCAGTGAAACAAACCAAATATGTCTCAATGTAAATTGTGCAAATCTGAGTTCTGACAATGCATATTATGCAGTCTTATAATAAAACGCTTGATTTGTTCAGTGTTGTGTAAATGCAAAGCATTCGAATTTGTATAATGCAAGAGTTACTATTGTCAGTTTCATCTAACACCGATGCCTGCAGGTGTGGTGCAGATGTTCTGTGAGTGTGATACAGGTGATCATTGATTTTTCAGTGTACGCTTTGCACATCTTCGCATGTCAACACCTTCGTCTGTCAGGTTGCATTGGTTAACTTAATTCAAGTATGCCTGCTATGTTGGAGCATTTCTCGCTTGACATTTTTAAAATGTAGAATAGCGTGATTTATAACTTGCATTGAGTATTTGAATGCATTATGTCAATCTGCTTTCCAAAAATCTCCTTTTGGGTTCAGGTATGTCACATAAAACCTATCTCTAGAACACGTGTTGTGTCAGTTTTATTAGACATGATTTTCATTAATTAAGAATATAGGTTGCTGGATTCTGGATTCGACATTAGAAAAGTAGTTAGACTCAGAATCAAAAACTTACTTTGAGAATATTTCGACAGGTACGCCCTGTCTTCTTCAGCTCACTGTTGCTGTTGTGTCAGCGAGGCCTGGTGGGACGACTGTTGTGTGGGGTGAACAGTTGTCAGGATCTGATCGTAGATGGGGGAAGTTCAAAACCTTGATCTCTGTTTAGGCGTCTGGTCTTGATTTCGATGGCTTCTTCAACTTTTCGTTCTGAGGAAGGGCTCTGTAGATAAGATCTTGGTTTCTTGGCGGCTGAAACTGGCCTGTGGCTTGTAGGTGTTCATGTATGGCAGAAGTAGATCGGTTTTGGTGTTCCTGTAGACGGGTGGTGAGTGGTCTTGCTGTCTCGCCAATGTAGGTATGGGTACAGTCTTGACACCCTACCTGGTACACTACACCACACTACTTGAGGGGGTCCGTTTTGTCTGTGACATGGGTCAGTTGCTGGCGTAGGGAGTTAGTGGGTTTGTGGAACACTTTGCATCCATGTTGTTGGAAGGTCCTGACTAGACGCTCTGAAACTCCTTTAGAGTAAGGGATCCCCACTTTCACACTGTCCATATCTGTAGAAGAAGGGTAGGGAACTCGACGGTTGTCCCACATCCCTGCAGGCATCCATTAGCGGAAAGGGCAGTCTTGATGTGTTTTTCTTCTTTCAGCTCTTCTCCTTAGTGGAACACAGTACAGAGGCTCTGTGCATGAGGGTGTTGACAACAGATCTCTTGTGCTGGAGGGGGTGGTTGGAGTGAAAGTTCAGATATTGGTCAGTGTGGGTAGGTTTCCTATAGACGCTGGTCTCCACCCTGTCGTCATGGGTTCGGGTGATGAGTGTGTCCAGGAACGGGATCTTCCCTTCTGCTTCAGTTTCCGAGGTGAATTGGATATTGTCATCGATGGAATTCAGGTGAGTCGCTCACCTGAATTCCATCGATGACAGTATCCAATTCACCTCGGGGAGCAAAATCAGTATATTTGTCAATATTTAAGAATAACACAGTAAAGGTTTGCCCTAAGTTAGTTAGATCTCACTTATTTACCCAAAACGAGCCATGCACTGCAAACGTTATAGATGCTGCAAGCCGTAACAATTGCCACAAACATACGACTCGATCAACTTCTGTTTGGACTATTGCGCCTTCAGTACAGAAGAGTGACCACCATATTTCCTATCTATCTCAGCAGTCCTTGACGCAAGTGTAGCCTGCTGTTGAAGTCAGTAATTTAGAATAGTAAAACGATGGATACTGGCACCCAATCACCTTGGTATCCAGACCAGACTGGTCACACACACCTAACAACAGTCTTCTGCTCTACTGCTTTGGTCTACCTGACGGTTTCCGGATTCCAGATACCAGCATGGTCACGGATATCTTTAAAGACAGTCTACCACCCTAAGCATGCAGCGAGTGAATGCAAACGGGTTTGTTGCGTTGCTACTGGATGACGAAGCCAGTATAGGATATTATTCCGTCAGCATTTCCAAAATTAAGACAATATAATACAAAGGGGTTTTCTGTCATGGTCTGACTGTCATAGTGCATAGTATAACTTATGTGTTGTCTCCATGTGTGTGAGGTGCTAGCGAATAGATATGAGGAGATCAGGATCGCTACTAATAGCCTGGCATGTTTTAATTGATGGTTTGGTTTATTTAGACATGAATGGTCTGTTACATAGGTAGTAAAAAGATCATGTAATGGGTGAATTTGAATTTACCTGGCAGGAAAGGAGAAAGAGGAATGCAGACATCTTGCATGCATTGCTTGATTTCCAGGCCGTGTCCATCCACAGGTAAGAACCTCGGTACACGTAGTCAGCCACAGACAGCACACAAAGGTACACCCCCAGGACAAATTTAGATACGCATAGGTGAGAAACAAATGTCCTAGTACATTCTCTGTCCTTTTGTCGTCGAGTGACCAGCACCAAGACAAAACCATTACCTAGCAAGATGAAGGGCGCGAGAAGATAAACCAATGTCCGCTGTCCCTGTTCTCCCAAAAGATGTTCACAGGTGGAAAATACTGCTGAAGGTGCTCGGCAGTTCTTCGTATTGAAGTTGTCAGGTAAGGCCTGGCTACAACACAGCTTGAAATTGTCAGCATACAGCACCTGGAGGTTGCCCAGGTTCTTCAACAAGGTATGAGAAAATGTTGATATGTCAGTCCCCCGGAGGTCCAACTTTCTGAGATAAGGATGGACCAGCTCCCCTCTAATCACGCCATTTGCACTGCTGCTGGACAGGTTAAGACTGGTGAGTCCAGAGAAGGAATCAAGTCTGTGGAGGTCCAGGGACTCCATGTGTACAGAGCTCATGTCCAGGCTAATAAGTGTTGGAAAAGTCTTAGCCTCAGACGACTGGTTTGGGAAGAGAGCTACCAATGGATTGTGTGCAAGGACTAAGTGATTTAGGTTGCTGAGGTTTCCTAGAATATCTAAAGAAAACAGCTCTTAGCTGGTTATGACTGACGTCCAGAATTTTGATGTTGGGAAGATCTGGAAGGAGCAGTTCAGACAGAAGACAGTTTGTCAGGTTCAGGTATATCAACATTTTATTTTTGAAGAGACGTTCTGCCTTCATTCCCGAGTCAGAGGCATCTAAATAACGAACATCAGGGTAATCCCAACAGGAAACACATCGTCACACACAAAAGTCAACCCCTGACAGGAGCATTGATCAGGACAGGTGATTGAGCAAAACAATTCATCATCACGCTGAGGACAATGGTTTAAGCTGTCACAAACGTGATTTGGATGCAGGCATACCTGGGACTGACGACAACGAAAGTACCCAGGACATGTGTTGGTCTCACAGTCTGTCTCGTCGTCTTTGTAAGGACAGTCATAGACGCCGTTACATCTCAGAAAGACTGGTAAAAGGTAGGGCACCGATGGACATTCAAAATGGGTTTTGGGTGGAGATGTAGTGCCTGACCCATATTGAGCTAGTATTAAGGTAATCGCCGGGCGGCGTGCAAACTTGATAATCAGATCAGCCGATCTGTAATGGTACATGATTGAGAAAGTTGGAGAATAGCCTGTCAAGAGATGTTTCATGTTAGTGTTGCAGCCGACACTATCCATGGAGTTCCTGCATTCTGGGCCGTAGGCTGCGCACCATGCCGTGTCACTGAAACACTGCCAACGAATGCATGTGTTATACCTGTTGTGGATATTAAACAACAACGATGACTACAACAACGTGATTCACTGAAATAGCGCGGCATGATTTAGTTGATGCCGCACCCACATCTTTTTTTTGTTTCTTCTTCGAAACAAAAGTGTCTACAATTCATGTCCAAAACAAAAGACTGACAGGTGGAAAACATTTCTATACATCAGCTAGCAAAAACAGTCATCGAAAACAACGAATGGGGGTGGGGAGTAATTGAAATGAGTGACATAGGATGGGAGAAGAGAGAGAGAGAGGGGGGGGGGGAAGACAGAATCAGAGAGAGAAAGAGACAGGGAGACAGAGAGAGTGAGCGAGAAGACGAGAGAAGAAGAAGAAGAAGGGAGAGAGAGAGAGAGAGAGAGAGAGAGAGAGAGAGAGAGAGAGAGAGAGAGAGAGAGAAGAAGGAGAGAGAGAGGAGAGAGAGAGAGAGAGAGAGAGAGAGAGAGAGAGAGAGAGAGAGAGAGAGAGAAGAGAGAGAGAGAGAGCGAGAGAGAGTTTCATCAGGGAGGCGTCACTGCGTGCAAACTAGTCCATATAGGCTACACCACATCCGTTAACTTTTGAGACCACACTACGCATGATTTTAAGCTGATGGATGAATGAAATAACAACTAAGATGAGAGCATTAAAGAAGAGGGTCTCGTGGCCACGACTCAGTGACCTACGCATTGGCCCAACGCGCTGGTTAGACCTTGAGTGCCTACGTACCATTTGTGTGTGTGTGCGTGTGTTGAAGTGCGTGTGTAAGTGTGCGCACATGTGTGTGTGTGTGTGTGTGTGTGTGTGTGTGTGTGTGTGTGTGTGTGTGGTGTGTGTGTGTGTCCATGTATGCACGCTCGTGTGTGCGTGTGTTGAAGTGCGTGTGTATGTGTTGTGTGTGTGTGTGTGTGTGTGTGTGTGTGTGTGTGTGTGTGTAATTTGTGGGTTTGTGTGAGCATACACACACACACACACACACATATATATATATATATATATATATATTTAAATATATAGAATGCTGGACAATTAAGTAGTGGGGAAAACAAGTGCAGGTTAACAATTCTTCAGTCGTTATAGCAATGACTTGGCAAAGATTTGAACTTTAAAAAAAAAAATTGAAGATGAAGAAAATGGGAGGGGGGGGGGGGGGATATATTATAACTAGGAGAAGCCCTTCACTAGCTGCCTGAGGGAACCATCGTAATCCCTCTCGAAGGCACATTTATTTGTATTGCCTGCTCCTAGGCCTTTCGTCCGCTGGATCGGACTCATCAGGGAGACACGGCTGATTGTGTCTGTGCTCTTGGTGTCAAATAGAGACACACCACAGTCCATAATTCTGTGGTGGAGAATTCAACAGCACCCCCAAAGCAGCCAGTGAAGGGTAGTAAAATGGAACAAAACAAATAAATATATATATACTGAGCCACAAATAAACGCAAACAATGGGTCCATTCAATGTACTCTCATGCTGTTGACATTTAATTGCAACCATTGAAATGAATTGAATGCAACCATTGAGTTTCTGGCTTTTGTGTTCTTATTGTTGGCTGAAGCAAAAAGTGGTCACGTGTCATGAGTGTCACGGAGAGGGTCAGTAACGAGTGTGTCCCCCACGAGCGTTGATAACAGCCTGACATCTGGCGGGCATGGAGTGGATCAGACGGTTGACGGTGGCCATGTTGACGTTGTTCCAGATCTGCCTCAGTGCCTGCTCTAGGTGACGGGCTGTGGTTGGCCTCGGCCGAACAGCATTCAGCTCCCGTTTGAGATGGTCCCAGAAGTGTTTGATAGGGTTCAAATCAGGGCTCAGCGAGGGCCACTGCAGAGCTCTGATGCCCTGTTGCTGCAGGAAGTCTGTGGTGACTCTGGCAGTGTGTGGACGAGCATTGTTCTGCTGGAGAGTGAGGTGGCCATGCTGCTGGAAGTGGGGCACAACAACGGGCCTCAACACCTGGTCAATGTATCGCTGTGCAGTAACGCCATTTCCGCGACCAGGGCCAATGTCTAGGAATACAACAAGCTGGTTGAGGTTGATTCCTCCCCATACCATGATGCTCGCACCTCCCCAAGCGTTGATCTCGTGGATGTTGTTGTTGGCATACCTCTGGCTGCGCCTCCTCCACACCCGGATTCGGCCATCAGCATGATGAACACAGTATCGGCTCTCATCCGTGACGAGGATGCCCCTCCATTGCCGCCAGTTCCAGTTCCGGTACTGCTGGGCCCATTGCAGTCGTTGTTGCCTATGTCTTGGAGTAAGAACAGGTCACCTTACGGGACGGCGGCAGTGCAGGTGATGTTCTGTTAATCGACGCCGCACAGTTTCACCAGAAATTGGTGCACCATGCCTGCCAATGGTGTTTCTGGCCGTTTCCGTTGCATAAGTCAATGGCTCACGCAGGTGACGGCGGTGAATCGCCCGATCTTGTCGCGCAGTTGTTACACGGGTCTGCTGCTTCGTGGGTTGTCCCGAGCGTCGCCATTTGCCTGGAACCTGGCCCACAAACGACAAATTGTAGAAACAGCCACGCCAAACGCAGCTGCGACATGTGCAGCACGGTTTCCGGCTTGCAGTCGCCCTATGGCTTTTTCTCTGTCGACGGCGCTCAGTCTTGGCATTCTGATCATGTGGAAGTGATTGCTTTGCCAGGGCGTAACAGCCTGGGTTTTTATTCCTGTTCAAAGCAATATTTTCTATGAAAACAGTCTGACACGTGTCTGTCAGTCAGCCACGCCCCCTTCCACCTCGATTCATGGCAAGCCAGCTGGTCTTGCAGTTCATTCATTATCTCATGGCTGCTATTCACCCCCTATAAGGCCTCTCTCACTGTGCGATAGGCACAAAAAGTTCGCCAGAGCCAGCAACACTAAGCTTGTTCAAGGGCCTCTTGTGTATGTGTGCGTGATGCACTGAGCACTGCTCAGCCAGTTGGCACGCCTCCAACAATCAGCCACTGTGATATTTCGGTCAAGCCCCCCCCCCCTCTTTCAAGTAGCCAGATGTTTGCTGCTCACAATCTGGGTGTTCTTTATCTTATTCAGTATCAACTGAATGTCTTTTCAACATTTCCAGCACCTGATCTGTGGTAAATGTAGAGTGAGGCTGAGTAGTGAAGTGCTTGGTTGTGACGTCATAGTGAATGGAAAAAACAATTGGAATAAATTGATAAAGAACACTTAACTGAACAGCGCTCTGATAAAGCAAAATGGTGAGCGCAGGTCAGAGAACCACCCAATAATGACATATCTTTCTGGCTTTCTGTCTCATCAGATTAGAGAGTGAGAATATCAGGAGTTAGGTAACCCTAGCTGGTCGCCAAACGGCGCCTTTGGCGTGACACACATTGTCGCCAAACGGCGCCTTTGGCGGTGTAAGGGTTCAATATATATATATATATATATATATATATATATATATATATATATATATATATATATATATATATGTGTGTGTGTGTGTGTGTGTACTGCTGAACAATTAAATAGTGGGAGAAAACAAGTGCAGGTTAACAATTCTTCAGTCATTATAGTAACGACTTGGCAAAGATTTGAATAAACAAAAAAATTAAATTAAAGATGAAAAAATGGGGGGAATATATTATAAATATGAGAAACCCTTCACTAGCTGCCTGAGGGAACCATCGTACTCCCCTTCGAAGGCAGATCTATTTGTATTGCCTGCTCCTAGGCCTTTCGTCCGCTGGATCGGACTCATCAGGGAGACACGGCTGATTGTGTCTGTGCTCTTGGTGTCAAATAGAGACACACCAAAGTCCATAATTCTGTGGTGTTCTCATCACCAAGGGTTCAAAAAAGAATCCAACAGCACCCCAAAGCAGCCAGCAAAGGGTAGCAAAATGGAACATATCATAGACAGTATAAAAATATCCTTTAAAAATGTTATAGAGCTCAACCCCTTGGGGAGCAACATTTGTTAAAAGTATTTTCAAAATACTTTTAACACTTCATTTTTAAAATACTTTTAACAAATATATATATATTTTTTCAATTATAAACAAAGCTCTCTCTCTCTCTCTCTCTCTCTCTCTCTCTCTCTCTCTCTCTCTATATATATATATATATATATATATATATATAATATATATATAGAGAGATATAAATATATATATATATATATATATATAACACGTCGCAAACAGAAGCACACATAGCTAAGGTTTGATCTCGAAAAGCTGGATGGCCCTGAGGAAGTAGAGGCCTTTCAGGCCATGATAGGTGGAGAATGTGCAGCACTCTCCATCCTTGATGCCAAGAATGATACAGACATCAAGACACTTGTAAACACCTTCAACACTGCAGTGACCAAATCTACCAGTGAGATCCTCAACAAATATTGCCCTGTCAAAACGTGTTGGGCACAGCAGACACTGTTGATTTGTGCAACAAAAGGAGAGAACTGAAGAACAGGAAAAATCAAGCAGATGGAGCAAAACAGTAGAGAGTAGTTAGCAGGGAGATGAAGTAAAACATGAATAAGCAAAGAAAAGATGGATAGAGGAGCGGTGCCAAGACATTAAAGCCTGCCAATGAGTGGCCAACATTATGGACCCAATCCCTGCTCATCACTCTCCCCAAGAAAGAGAATTTTCAACTTTTGCCAAAATTAATGAACTATCAGTCTGATCAGTCTTTCGAGCAAGGTGATGCTGAAGATCTTTTTGAATACACCGAAGCCACAAGCAGAGAAGATCATTGTTGAAGAACAGGCAGGGTTTAGAGCAAGCCACAGTACCACTGAGCAGATTTTTGACTTGATGATTATGTGCGAGAGATATCATCAGCATCAGCAGGAACTGTACCGAAGTTTTGTAGATTTCACCTTTGACAGGATGTGGCATGCACAACATCAACGCCAGCCTGATCAGGATCACAGAATGCCTCTATGATAAGGCCACCAGCGCAGTCTTCCCCAGTGGCACCATAGAAGACTGGTTCAAGACAACTGTTGGAGTGAGGCAAGGCTGTTTACTCTCATCCACTCTTTTCAATATGTACCTGGAGAGCGCTTTGACTGACATGCTGGAGAGGCATCAAGGCTCAGTAAGAATTGGTGGAAGGATAGTAACAAACCTAAGTTTTGCTGTTGACCTCGACGGATCAGCAGGAAAAGAGCGGGAACTTAGCAACCTAGCAGAGCGCCTTGACAAAAGTTCTGCTGAAATTGGCGTGGTGGTCAGTGCTGAAAAGACAAAACGTATAAGCAACTATACCAACGGCATCAGCGCTAACACGACTATCAAGGGAGAAAAAAAAATAGAGACAGTTCAGAACTACAAGTACCTCGAGGCAATTGTTTCAGAGGAGGGATCAAAACCAGAAGCGCTCTCCGGATTTGCACAAATAATAGCAGCGTCAACCACACTAAACCCATCTGGAATGACAGAAATACCACAATCAGTTCCAAGTTCAGAAGATGCGCTCCCTGGTCATTGCCATACATATCCATGAATTATGAGACTTGAATTCTGACAGATGAACTTGAGAGAAGGGTTCAGGTATTAGAGATGGGATGCTTGAGCAAGATCCTAGGCGTCTCTACAAAGACCACATTACCAACTTGGGAATCCAGAGCTCTCCATTGGACCATAAAAAGACTTGTTGTACACAGTGAAAAGAAGGAAAATGAGGTGATGTGGTCATGTATCAAGAACAAAAGGACCTGTCAAATGCATTCTACAAAGAGCAGTGCATGGAGGCAGAAGAAAAGGAAGACAGAGAAAGAGATGGGAGGGCAACATCAGTGAATGGACTGGCTGCACCCTTAGCAATTACGTAAGAGCGTCTGAGAACCAGGAAGGGTTAAGGAAGCTGGTTGCAAAGTTTTCTGTGGCGCCCCACGGCCCTCAAGTTTCCGGGGTAGGTGATATGTTTTGATAGGAGAACGTCGCAAGACATATAGTCATAGGATGTACTTGCATGGAAACATGTATCTGTTTTGAAGATGACAAAAACCACGTGTGATAAATGTGTCTGTACGTGTGTGTGTGTGTGTGTGTGTGTGTGTGTGTGTGTGTGTGTGTGTGTGTGTGTGTGTGTGTGTGTGTGTGTGTGTGTGTGTGTGTGTGTTTGAAAGGAATGATGCAAACACAGTTACTTCGACTGTAGACTACTTTTTTGTGAAAGATTTATATGTACGAACAACACATTTTGTGATTTTATGAAAAGTGTAAGGCACCTCACCGCTAAGAGTGAACTTTTAAAAAGCATATAAAAGATAATCGAAGGATGTCTTGGACATTACCTGTATCAGACCCTAAGGTGATTTTCTTGCAACGCATTTTGATTGGGTATTAGATTGTCAAGAAGTGACGAAAGAAGAGACTCCGGATGGAAAATAATCGTCTCTGTCAAGGCGCGTTGTCTGGTTTTTTTTTTTTTTTTCGTTTTTTTTAAAAAACTGTTTTGTAACATCGTGTCTTCACATCAAAAACGGGAAATTCATCCCCACGGAAACAAATAAAACGTGGAAAAGGAAAACCTAATAAAAACGAATATCACAAAAATACTATTTGGATTTGGAGTTCCATTATATTATCTTCATCGAACGCTTCCAAGGTTTTCGTTTTTAATATTGAATCTCTCACTGGCAGGATAATCAACTACGCCCAAGCATCTTCACCTGCGTTCTACTACCTTCAATTTTGTCCGTCACCTCGTACATGAAGATAATATATTGACTTCTGAAGAATCATTTTCAATGACAGTACTATTTCAACACCTGCACATTAAGTGTTGTGTCAGTTAAACAATGCTGGTTCGTCATCAACTCATGTGATAGGAATCGTGACACGGTGATACCAATGCACGACCAATAACCATAGATATACCACAGATCCTTTTTCATTAAAATGAACGAAAAACAAACAAACAAATAGATGAATAAATACATAGATAAGGAAAAAAATGAAGTAGATCAATGAATAGAAGAAAAAGAAAACACCCGAAGGGGCTGGGAGGACCCAGAGAAGCACTGTCTTCGCCTGCCTTTAGAGCAGTCCTGTACCACCCTTGGAGGCCTGCGCTGTGTTGACGATGGGTACAGGCAATAAAATATACAAATGAAAGAGGATGAAAATCGCCTGAAAAACAGCTATTTCCTAACTTGGGCTGTGGCGTGTATGTCCGTACAGATTTGAATGGTATGTATGTGTAGTTCTAGTGTGTAACAGCAAAGGTAGTACTTTTGATAAAATGTTAATCAATGTTATAATAATCAGTTGGTTGCAGTTTTGTTAGAAAAACTATTGGTACAGCAGACTGAAAGACTGCACAACATTTCCCTTAGCACCCTAATGAAACGTGACGATGTAAACCCTGCATCAACATTGTTCTATATTAAGTCACATTCTTCAGCACTTCAATCATTCTCCAACTCACATCCCTCTCTTGATATCTACCTGACCGCCATTACTACAAGGGACTGGTTTTTCAAAAGAGCACGGGGGGTGAACACAAAAGTCTTCGTCACTTCCATCAAAACAGTCCGCATGATAGTCACAAACTAGCGTGAAAGGCAAGCGTTCATTGTTACTGGCACAAAGAAAATATTGGGATTCTGACGTGTTCGGTGCCGTACACCATGATGACGTCATAGCAGTAATTCCATCATATAATGACTGAAAATTGACGTCAGTGTCAGCCCAGCAATGACTTTGCAAGTCACATGCCAACAATTCTGGTATCCAGTGATTGCCTGGACACTGAATAGACGGGAAAGGGAAGGTGGAAATGGAGGAAGAGATGTTGGCCAAATTGATTGGGGCTTGATGCTCTTGCTCTCCTGTGTCAGGTCGGTTGGAACCAGAACGGCTGTCAAATTCACAAAGGTAGAAGTAGTGCTTCTTTTGACGACACGTATTCGACATGTGCACCAATTCTTCACTGTAGTGAATGACTGCTCCACATTGAGGGATATTATACCTTTGACGGCCTTCATAGCTTTGAAGGATTGCATCTGATGCCTGACTGACTGAAACCAATTATTGTCAGATTACTCAGGTTGTACTGACATTTAAGAAAACATTATGAACAGAATATCAACGTTTTTCATTCAAAGCAAAGAAGCATAATTAACACACAAAAAATACGTGCGAACACATACAAGTACAAACACACGCACACACGCGCGCGCGCGCGCGTACTCACGGACATACACACACACATACGCGCGCGCGTGTGCGCGCGCGCACACATACACACGCACAAACACACGCACTCACATAATACACAAATACACACATCTCAATATGAACACACCCATACCCTCAGATACACTCAAACTTAAACACTTACACACAAGACATACACATGCTCACACACACGCGCGCACGCACACCGCGCGCGCCCGCGCGCGCGCACACGCACACATACACACGCCACGCACACACACTCATACTCGAGCACTTGTAACACACATGCATTCACTCTCACAAACACACGCTTACACGCACACATACGTGCGCGCGCACGCACGCACATAACACACCACGCTCACACCACACACACACACCAACACACACACACACACACACACAGAAGAAAAAAATTAATAAAAAAAAATCTGCCATTATATACAATCTTGTACCCTTTCCACCTTTGCCACCATCTCTCTCTCCCTCTTCAAACATCAAAGGGGGGTCACGAGATTTGACACGAAGCGACAGGGCGCTATTAATTTCTGCTGTGGCGTTTGTTTTCTATTTTCCTGGGGACAATGCCAGTTACTGGATTTCCAGCGACTGCGGTGCAACCCTAAACGCCCTGCTGACTGAAAACTGTGTTTCAAGCTGGAAAATTACTGGAGAAGGCAACAACACAGTGGTCGCTCTGCAACTAAACGGGGTCGCCCCAGTGTCAGCAACAATGGCAGATCCTGTGCTGAACCGGAGAATGCAAGTAGAGAACAAAATAAATTCTGTTCAAACTCCACTTGCTTCACCACTAAGTTTTGGGCGAAAGTGGCCAAAAAAGCCGCCTTTTCCTGTGGCGGAAGGAGAGAAGAGAGAATTCACCGGAAACCTGACAAAACCCGTTAAGGTCAAGTTGCCCTCAGAACAGACAGACAGACAGAGAAGAGAGAGACAGACAGACAACAGAGAGGCGCCCATGCACACCTCACACACACTAAGACACACACCCACAAACCCACACACACACAGGCACACTAACACACACAACACACACACACACCACACACACACACACACACACCCCACACACACCACACACACCCCACACACACACACCACACACGAGTGCGCTGAAGTGAAACCATACCTCCTCCCCTTGCCGCGCAGGCAATTTCAATGACTTAAAAAGCCTATTGAAATGGCCCTCTCTTAATAGAGGGTTGCAGTTATGAATAGCGATCGATTTCTATTGCCTTTCAGTTCTGAATAGCGAGATTTTTAAAAGTGGTTGAAAGGTTTTTGCTCACTCATTCCCGCCTGATTTAAAACAGATATAGACATGTTTCTTAATTCACCTATCATAAGTCAAGATTTAATCATGTGATAGTTAAAAAGACGTCACATCCGCCCAGCACTTAGTGTTGTTGACAAGGGGCCCTTGAGTTATCTTGTCATTTGGTGTTGTGGTGCTGTGGTGAACGAGTGTTTTTTTAGTGATAGAGTGTTTTGTTTTGAAAAAGATTTGTTTAAATTCAGTCGGGTGATAGTGTTTCTTCTGTGAAGAAGCAGAATTATTTGGTAGTCCTTCTTCACAAGAATTAAAATCAGGAAATTTTTGAAGCGCAAGTTGCTCATCAAAATCTATTAGATTTCTCAACACAGCCATCAACTTTAATTCTACCTGACATGGATCAAGCTTCTACTTTTACAAGCTCAAAATCTCCCGTTACCACCGCCAACACCAACGGAATTGGGACGAGGAAGAAATGCTTATTTTGGGCAAGAGAATCAAGACACTTTAAAAAAATGACAGAAATAATTGAAAAGATTAAAAAGGGAAGGACCCGCAGGATTTGCCAAAGAAGCCTAAAAGAAAGCTTGAGCAATTTTTAAAAGAAAAGAAAGGAGACAAAAAAGGAGAACAGATCTTTCAACGCCACAAGAATTACATGACAAACTTATGGCAAATCAGGCTGACATTCAATCAGCTATTTCCAGAGAAGCTTTGCTGATAAAGATATTTCTGAAACAACAAATGAAGCTGAAATTGTAGAAAGATTTACAAATAGGGAGGGAAAAATTTTGAGGAGGCAAGATGCACAGTCCTTGTTAATTTACTTCAGTTGGTAACTTCTTGATTTTGTGTAAACAATGGCGGGAAAATGAAAGGAAAGAAGGGAGAACGAAGGAAACATGGGCTGTTTGGTTGAAAGAAAAAACCCGGGTTTTCCGTGTTCACGCACGAAAATTACGTGCTGTTGCAAGTGTTTTTTAAAGGATACACAGGGTTTTATGCTGTAGGCCTTCCCCTTTCGTTTCTTTTTTTGGCAAGCTAAATGAATCAAACCCCATGCTGCAAGTGCCAAAATTTGCGCAGTTTCTGGAAACAAGATCCATGCATATCAAGCGAGCTCCAACAGTCCCAGTAAATAGAACCGTTCATGCGTGACGGCTGGATAGAATCAATATGCACATAGTATAGACCTGGCAAGTTCAGACGTCAGTTACTAAAAATACGACCGTTCACGCGGGGAACGCTAGCCTGCCTTTGGCCAACATTCTTATCCATTTTAATGACTTTTTTTTTTCAAAGACGGCTGGATAGAATCAATATGCACATAGTAAGACCTGGCAAGTTCAGACGTCAGTTACAAAAAATTTACGACCGTTCACGCGGAACGTTTAGCCTGCCTGCCAACATTCTTACTCCATGTAATGACTTTTTTGCTGTTGTGGTTGCCTGCTTCTTCACCTCTACCCCGCCAACGCTCCGCCAAACACCCTGCTACAAACTTTTAGGCGTCTCAGACGGCCGCTAGGTGTACTTTAAAACAATTGTCTTGTTTTATTCAATCAGGCTTTTGTTAAATGCCCCTGGTGGCTGCTTTGAGCTTGCGACAAAAGAGCCAATGAATCACAAAAACGCAAGCGCCGTCTTGCACCAAGTGGTGTTACACATAACAAATTTAATAAAGCTCTGTGTACCCCACACACACACTCCCTCCCCTTCTCACGCCCACACACATGCACGCACTCCTCCCACTGTAGCCGAGTTTGAAACACTTGACATCTTTGCCCAAGTCACCCCAAGTCACCCCAAGTCCTTAATTAAGTTCTTAATCAAGTCGCCCCAAGAAGTGGCCCTAGTAGTTCTACTTTTTGGCAACCTTCCATTTTGAAACACTTGACGCCTTCCCCTAAGTAAACCCAAGTCACCCAAGACCCCAAGTCCTTAATTAAGTTCTTGATCATGTTACCCCAAGTCCTAATTAAGTTTTTAATTAAGTCACCCCAAGTTCTTAATTAAGTTCTTAATTAAGTTTTTAAATTAAGTCCCCTCAAGTTCTTAATAAGTTTTTGATAAAGTCACCCCTCAAGTTCTTACTCAAGTCAACCTAAGATCAAAAACTAAGTCATCCTCTAAGTACAACCAAGTTTTTATTTGAGTTATCTTATAATTATCAAAAAAAAAGACAATCTATTTTTTATCTTAAATATAGATGTCTAATATAGTACACACACCCCTAAAAAAACGCGTCATTGTTGAGGATGTCTTGCTCAGCGTTCTCTGCATAGATCTTAAGGAAGTTCTTACATCCTAAGCAACCGCATTGATTACAATTCTGGTCTATGGAAATGTCTTTTATAGACTCCATGTCTTTATTTATTGACTTCATCTTTTTATAATACGCCATGATCTATTTTTATTAAAAAAATTTAAAATTAAGTTACTTAAAATATTATTCCATTTGAAATGGATCAAAACGATGCTTTGTTTTGGCGGTTTTGGCTTTGCTGTTGTCTTTCTCGTATTTAACGGTTCAGTTTTTTTTTGGTTGCTTTTGTTTCTGCTCCCATTGTGTATATATTTTATAACCGTAATAACTCCCCCCAACAGCAGCAATGGCCCCAAAAATGGCAACAGTTTTAAGTTCAATTTTCCCATGAAGATTTTGGGTGCCTTGTATACATGGAGTTTTTTATGCGGCATTGAATAAACTTGTTCTGGCGCTGGGGTGTTATGTTTTCATGATGAGTCATATTCTGTAACTTTAAATTTTTTTTTTGTCTGTTCCACTTGCTAATTTTTTCCTGCTTCAACACCCCCAGGTTTTTTAAGGGTCTCCACCTAAATTCAGCGTTTTCTGCTGATTTTCTGGCTTGGTTACTTTCCCACTGATTCAGTGTTTTTGATTCTGCTGATTTTCCAGCTCGTTCATTTTGAAGGGAAACAAAATCTATATGATTAAAAGTTATTAATCCTATGATTAATGGCGATAACAATGTTCCAAAATCTGTAGTATAAAATCAAAACCCTAGAGACTCTTAAAGACTTTGTTAAAAATGGATCTTGCGTTAAATCATACGTAAGATCTTGTTCAGAATCAATGGGAGCAAATCTACTGACTAGTTTAGTGTACAAAAATAAGAACCGTTTGCCCCACACTTTTTACCATTCTAGACCCCAGCTGCGCTTCATACCTGTTATGTACTTTATAATGTCTTGCGGCGGACATCTGTTGAATTTGTTCAATGCTGAATTCAGTTCCGAGGAACTGTTTTGTTTTTCCACATGCTGCCAAAGAATACAACCTCTCCTTTTGGGGCAAACAGCTTGGCCATCAACTTTGGGCATTCTAAGTTCGGGAAGGTTTAGGCCGCCTTGTAGCGTAGTAGATCATCACTGTTCATGTTTTTTTATTAAATTATAATTATTTATTTTATAAAAATGAGCACCGAAAAAAAAATGTTACCAAACCCTTGTATACCATTCTGCTGTTATTGGAGGACTAAGTGTAGGATACTCAATGCTTGGTAAAAGCCTGTTAAAAATAAAACCAGCAGATCTTGGCAAACTAGACTTTGAGGATTCAGCAAAGCTTATTGCTATCATTGCAGCTTCGGTTGCCACGAAAGATTTTCTAGTCAAGCAAAGGGAAAAATTCCAGCAGTATAAATATGTAAATAAAAAATACATTTATAAAAAATGGCTTCACTCGTAATGATGTAGGCGGCGCTGTGGTTAATGCCTCGCTTTTAGTGGAAGTAATTACGCATTTAGTAAACTGCGAGATGAAGGCAGAGAAAAAGAATAACAAAACTGTGGAGCAACTAGCTGCAGCACAAGATCGCTATGAAAAGCAGAGAAAATTTAGCAGTTGATTTTATTAATTATACTCTGAAAAAAACAGGGCCATGCAGCTTACACATTTAAAGATGTTGATCAAGCAATAAAACAATATTATCTAGTAACAGGGAAACCAATTTGAGACATTGCCCCCACCAAAATTTAGCGACTTTTATCATCCATCAGAAAAACAAAAGATGCAAGAAATCGGGTTTATTGTCTTTGGTATGACTGTTGTGTATTTTGTGCGCATAATATTGCTGAGTAAAAAATGAAACAAAATTTAAATTTTTCACCAAAAGGATATTGGAAGGGAATACAGCAATTAAAAGCTAAGCCAAGCAGCTGGAGTTAGTGAACAAACAGCAAAAGAATGGTTATCTAAACAAGCGATTTGGCAATTTATTTACCAGCGCCTAGACGAATACAGAGACCACACTTTGTGAACGCAATACCGAACGACACCCATCAAATGGATCTTCTAATTTACCCTTGATAGGATTAGACGAAAAGATTTAAGTACGCACTCACAGTCATTGACATAGCTTCAAGGTACAAAGAATGCAGAACCATTAACACAAAAGAGTGCTTCTGCTGTTGCTGTTGCCATACTACTGATATATCAACGAGGCCCTTTAACTTATCCTCGCATGATTCAAGTCGATGATGGAAAAGAATTTAAAGGGCAAGTGAATCAATTATTGTTGAAACATAGAGTTACCATTTAAAAAAGGCATTCCGGGAGTTCACAGATCACAGGCTTTAGTTGAAAACTTTAACAAACAGTTAGCCGAAAGACTTTTTTCCTACCAGTATCACAGAGAGCTTATTTTACAATTTTCGCAACACAGAATGGGTTTGAGACTGCCCTCAGTTTTGCGCGCAATGAATAATGAAGAATTTAAAGGGGTAAAGCCATACAAGCAATCAAAAGAAAAACAATAAATGTTTCTGAAGGAGTCCCTTTATCCAGCAAAAATATTACCCTTTGGATTGAAAGTAAGGTACCTTTATTTACCGGGGGAAGCAGAAGGGGACACTCGCATCAGGGCAAACCCATCCAATTGGAGTGTTGACCCGTACGAAATAAAAAGAATTGTAAAAATGAATTTCCCCCCCGTGTATTTATTTACGAGAAACTGACACAACAAAACAACCACTCCTCAAAGATCTTTTGTGAAAGAAGAACTGCGATAATCCCCCAGACACAGTTCCGCTTTAATTAATTTACGGTTCTCCAGTGCCCAATTGCATATGAAACTCTGGATTAACAAACCGTTTTGTGTTTGTTCTAAACTAATGACTTCTTTGTTACAACCGTTGGTTGACCCCATGTAGATTAGATCGTAGTTTTACGTTTTCATGATGAAAAGTCTTATTGCCAAACAATGCTTTTTTGTAGTTGTCATGTGATATGTTTGACTGCACAACGCTGCGAGATATTCCCTTTGCTTTTTTAAAGATTTTCTCCTGGCTCGAAATACTGTACATTTTCGATCTTAACCCCACATACTCCTTGATCACCTTTCCAGAAATTCATCCTTCATCTTTCCTAAAACCTTCTTATTAGTAATTTAATGCAAAGGCGAATCTTTAGGGTAATCAGATGTGTCGTACCATCCCGCATTTCCCTTTAGCCACTTCGGTTTTCCCTGTCTTTATAGATGTCTTCAGTAGGGATATCTATAACAAAACTATCTGTATCGTGTATAAGCACTCTGGACTCGGGATACGAGGGCCTTAAAGTAGTCATAAAGAAACTCTAACATCAAAGCTTTGATAATTCTAAACAGTAAACCCATAAAAACGGTTTTGCCAATTTTTACTTTCTTTTTTCTTTCATTTATGCCAAAAAGCTGATCATGAAATCTTTTAAAGTCCTGATATTTGGTTTTGAAGTCAGCTTAATTGCTTCATTCTCTCTGGTGACCAATCTGACATCTTTACGCTTGTGCGGATTCTCCATAGTCTTTCCGAAACAGTGTTGTTCATCAGCTTGAAAAAGTCTTTTTCTGAAGCATCTGTGGATTTAGTTCTGAGATCAGTGTTCTTCATGATGTATGGTTTCATGAACTGTTCTTGATCGAAAGCAATTATACGATGGACAGCTGTAACTTTAAACCCTGTCTTAAATAAAATTGTAGAAGTCTGTAATGACAGACATAATTTTTTTTTTCCTCGAAGATTAGGCACAAGTTTAGGTGGGTCTCTTGGATCCATCTTTAGACTTTTGCTGCTAATGGATAGTCATTATGCAGGTCATGGAGTTCATGAGGATATTCTAAGTCAACTTCTAGAATGAAACCACGCTGTTGATCAGGCGTTTTAAAATGCCCAACCACTTTAATGCCTTTTGAATATTGTTCGGATCACCGCCTGTGTACATTTTAAAGTTGCGTAATGGAAGTGATTGCGCCATGCCCAACCATACAGATTGTTTGCATCTAAATACATAAGATAGTTAGACCTTTTACTTGGATCATAGTCGTCCAAGTATTTGTTGTTGCTTACAGTAATGATGCGACGCCATACTAAAATTTCCCCCACGCAATCCGTTTCAAATCATCTGAATCATTGGGAAATCCGACAATAATCAATCTGTACTCCAGTAAACTTTAAGAAAGCATCCCCGCTCATCCCGGGCCGCAGAAATGTAATGCGTGGGATCCAGGCTATAAGTTTCATGCAGGTCTTTCGGGAATTTTCAAAGACGTCCGCCAACAAAATACATCTGCCATTAAATAGGAGTCTGATAGTCTCCCATCGTTTTACAATCTAACTTTTGCCAAGCATCTTGAGCATGCTGGAATCGGTGTCGCTGATGTCCTTTCCTCTAAGACTAGAAAGAACGCGCCTTTAGGCGGAAGTGTATCTTGTCAAACCTTTCCCAACTGTTCATGGGGTTTATAAGGGTAAACACCCTTTCTAACAGAGTTGAGTCAAAATATTTTTCCGTTATTGGGCAGGACTTTAATGACATAGCTAGTGCCTCTAATGATCCCATCATGTGCTGCATAGAGTCATAAAAAGACATGTTATTTAAAGTGAAACACCATGTACTTTTTCTGATGACTGTGCGATGCATGACACCCTAAAGGCATCGTCTACTGCTTTCATTATAAGGTGAGAGTCGTAACCTCGCAATTTATGAAAGAATACAGGCAGCTTCCATGTCTTAGGATCAAACTTTAGTTGAAGATTGCATTTACTGTGCGCTGCCCCTCTAAACTTCCCACTAATGTGATCATGGTCTCTTACTGTGGGGTTTAAACACTCTTGGCGTTAGCCCTAAACCGCAAATCCAACAATGCGTGGCTGAGTCATAACTGTTGTTTGTCTTCAGGCGCCATTATGATTTCAGATAAGTTTAGATTATTAGAACAGGCGTTACGCACTTGCTGCATGCGTTTTAAGAATGTTTCTGCAGCATCCGGTCCTCTAATAATTCTGGTTCTGAATAAACGCCATCCGACCTAACAATAATGAAGGCAAATGAACAAATCTGATGATTACTCATTAAGACTGTTTTTCGAAGTTTTGTGGTGCTGGCCCTTCATAAGAACAATAAGCGACTCGAAGTCTGCGTAAACTACGTATGGACTTGTTTGCAGCCGTTTCCAGTTCTTAAAACTAACTTTAGATCCTGGCGGGGGCGATAGTTAGTTCTGTCTTACAGTCTACAGAACTTTTACAATGTTTTATATGTTCACTCGCGGCTTGCACAGATGGAATTCTTGTTAAACATTTTCTGCAGAATTCTTGTATGTTAGTGTTTTTTGAAGTATGCCAATAATCTGCTCATTGTGCGTATCAATGTGTAATGGGGCAGCCCTGCTGGCGAAAAACATTAGGAGTAAGTCCACATGACTTTTGGCTGGTTCGCCTATTGTTGGACTGTTCTTGGACACTTTAATTGGCCCAAATTTGTTTCCTCATCCCATGTGTATACATTAACATTATTGGGTTGTTTTGTTCTTCAAACTGATCAATTTGGTCTACACTAACAGGAAAGGATATTCCATTGAAGTTAAGATCTTTGGCGTAATTTCCGATAGTTAGTCACTCTCTCTGCGTGTTCGCGGACATGATGCAGCCTTGCAAGAACACACCACATGAAACATTTGTTGTCTGAATTTTTTATGTTTAAAACTGCTCTCTTTAAAACCAACTCCCGAGGTAGCGGAATGTAAGCCTTGCCTACAATCGGCGCATACTTAGCCTGTTTTAATCTAATCTCTAAGACTTCGCCCTCTGACCAACCAGAGCCTCTCATTTTAGCTTCTTCAGCGGCAGCGTCAAACTGTGTAAGCAGTTCGTCTGCCCAACCCGGTGTTAAGTCATTATGAGAAAGAATAGTCTGCTGTTTAGTTGAGACCCAGACTTCTAGATTTTCTTCATTTATTGTTACATAGTCGATTAAAACAGCTAACATTACTTTAACTGGCGGGTCTATTGTTAGTTTGCCTGGAACTTGAGAAATAGCATGAACAACACTTGCCTGTACGTTTGTTGGGTCAATGACTTCTAAATCAATATCATTCAGTGCTCTTGATAAACGCTCTCTCTCGAGCATTCCTTCAAACAATTCGTCTTGTCCTTCATATATCTTAGCCATGCTGTCTTTCTTTTCTAAGCCAACATATTTATTTAAATTAAAAAAAATACAACGGCTTAATCAGAATCAATATCGACGGTCTTTTTGCGCTTGGACTCATAAACTAAAGTATAAACACCTTTTGGTGTTGTTAATGTGAGCTGTTTAGAACAGAGTTTAATGTCTCGTTTACTTTTTTTAAGCATTCCTTTTTTATCTGCTCGGGGTCTGGCTGTTGAGAAAAACTTGCCCTCGCCTTTCTTTGAAGATCAAACTTTTGTCTTTTGTAGTCATCAAAATCGGCCTGTAAACGATTAAATTCTTCATCCGTGATGTTTGAGTCAGCTAGCGCTTTATTTATTATCAGCTTGAAGGAACTAAGTTTAGCTGTTATTAGTTGAACCATAGCTGTGTGCTTTTGGAGTTTAGTTTTTAATTTTTTGCCGGCCGCACTTACAGCTAATGAACACAGGCCGAGAGCTAAAGACAAACCTCCTAGAGGTAAAGCTGCGGGTGCGCCTATGCCCGTTGCTAAGAGACCAACACTCGTTCCTGCTGATAGAGCACTTATAGTCGATGCCCCAGTATTAACATAAGTAACAGCATTAGAGGCAGCAGAATACCTTCGTTTGGTTTTGCTGTATTTTGAAAGGTCTTGCTCTAGTTTTTGTTGCATTTGCGTAATGTTTGTTAATCTAAAGGTTTTTATGTTAGGGGTTTCTACTATCCTTCTTTTGGCGGCGCTGAGCACATTTGGATAAACCTGAACAGACATGCTTTTTTTAAAATGAAAAATAATTTAGTAACACTCTTTTTAATCTTTTCTTTACAATTTTTGGGCGGGCCGCATCATAATTAAAAACAAATGTACATTAAGCGGTTTTTTTGGGCTTTTCTTCTTTTAATCAATTTGAATGTTTTTTACGTCTCTCACAGCTCTCCCGCTTCCATGAAAACTGTTTAATCCTCTGTTTGACCTTAGGTAAATCCAAAAACCGTATTTTGGGTTTTAATATCAACCTAACATTTTAAGATGTAAAATCTTTAGACGCAAGGTCAACTTTTTGGTTTTCAACACCTCCCCCCCTCCAAACATTTTTTTTAAATTTTCATCAAAATGCTGAAAAGGGTTTTAAAAGCCCGCTAGCGTAGATTTGGTTGGGGACAAACCCTCAAACGAACTTGTACTTTTTGTTATTTTTTGGGGGTTTAAAAAAAATTTTCACTTGCTCTTTTTGGGGCCCGGTTTTTTCTTTTTCACACAGCAATAAAAAACCTTTAAGGGGATCTTTGCTGCACCAAAAAATAAAATTCCATTAGTGTCTTTCCCTCTTTTGGGATATGTTGTATGAAAATCACTCTTTCGTAATATTTGGGAAATGTGAATGATATTGGGGCCAAACACTCTGCAAAAATTTTGAGTTTTCTAACAACGTCAAACCTTTAAAGAGAAAAACCCGAAATGGGGGGGGTGTACTTTGCCTTTGGTGTCTGTTGTCTGATAAACTTTGTATTCATTAAAAAATTAGTTCGTATGACCCAAAAACGTCTTTTTAAAAGCTCCTTGAAATATGGGCCCCATGCCTTTTAACAACCAAAATCTTTAAAGGGGGTGGAAAAGCGATTTCCAACGGGAAAATTTTTTCAGCTTTCATACTTTTTTTTTCCGGGCTTTAGTATTCCCGCGGCACCTATTCTATGTTTTAGTGCTTTCCCTTTATTGGGCAATTTCCTTTAAACGCAAAGTCAGCCCTTTCATTTTCCCCTTTGCCATTGATCAGAATGGTTAAAAATTTTTCCATTGTGGAAAAAAAAATATTTCTTGCCCCTCAAGTTTTATAGAAAAAATTTTTAAACCCATTGCCCGTTTCCCCGATTCTGACAACTGTCCTGTTTGGGTCTGTTGTTGAAAGAGCGCTAATTTTTTAAAGTAAGACCCGCAGAGCCCCGGCACCAAACAATTTTATCCGCTCCCAATCTGGAAAATTTACAGTAAAATTTGTCGCATCAATAGTAGATGGATTTTTTGGAACAATAAAATTTTTCCCTTTTTTTCCCTTCACGCCTAAGGGGTCTTTCAGTTTTCCAAAGCGGGGTTTAAAAATCGAGCCATATTTTTTTTTCCCCCATTTTTATAAAACAAATAAAAAGTTAAAAAATTTTTTAAAAAAAATGGGAAAAAATGAAAAGGGGAAAAAGATTAAAGATGTTTTTTTATCCGGAGACGACATGAGTGAAATGATCCCCTTTTACGCAGCAATCGCTCAAAAACTCTCCAAAGTGGGATGAATTAAAAAAAAAAGTAAAAGGTTAAAACATTTAAAAAAAAGTTTAGGGCCCAAAAACCTTTCCCGAATTTTTTAACCCAAATGATTTTAAATTAAAAGATGATCATTTGTCGAAAAAAACGATAAAGGGCAACTTTTCGCTTACAACAAACCCACCCATCAAAATTTTTTTAGCCAAGATACAATTATACAAGACTCATGTGAAAGATCAAAATCGCCTTGGCATGCGAAAAAAATTTTAGAAGGATGCAGTTGCTAAACTTTAAAAACACCAGCAAAACTCCCGACAGATAACCAAAAAAAAACAGGAACTTAAAAAATTTAAATCAATCAGCGTGAATTAAAAATGTAAAAGCAGAATCCATTTTTTCAGAAAAACAGCGTTAAAGACTTACACACCACCCTACCCAGCAGAACTCCCCGGCCCTTGATCATTTTTTAAGAACCACAAGGGGCAAATTTAAAAAACCCAATTTAGAAAACTAGGTAACTGGGGGGCATTAAGAAGAAAAAAAAAAACCGTTGAGGCTGATGACGCCGACTTAGGGATGATATTAAAAAAAGAATAACCCAAAGACAAAAAATCTTGAACAAAAAATCAGAAAAGACTAGAATGCAACACAAACCAAACCCAAATTTACAACTCAATGAATAAATAAAGAAACACCGAAAAATTTTATATAAGACCCAACGCTAGCAAACGAATCCGAACCCGTTTAGAGACAAGAGTCACATTAGCAAGCTTTATAAGGGCCCTTTTTAGATTTGAAATAAGTCACGGGTGTTGGCTATACAGGCGGCGGTGGTCAAAGTTCTTCCTCCCCGCCTCCCTCCCCCTGATAATCGGGGTAAAAAACAGCTTGATCACTTGCGAGTTTATTAAAAAAATTGCCATAAAGCTATAGACTCTTTACCGAGTATATGGGGGGTATTGCAGCGGGCTTTTGCCCTACTGCAAGCAAAGTAGTTGGTTTTATGGCCGAGCACATGGGCTTTATTCCTTAAATTTGGGGTTACTATTTAGTAAGAAAAGACCAAGTAACCCTGGGCCTGTTAACCCAAGAACAAGCGCTTCTTTTCATATTAAATGGTCATCGCGAACAAAACCGCGACTTTGCTGAGTCTTTAAAGACTTTGGGGGTTGGACTTCGGGGATTAATGACTTAATCTTGGGGGTTTTTTATTTTTTGTAATATTTCGGCTCAGAAATTATGTCGTTTTTCCCAACCTTCTTTCTTGCCTGCTATAAAATTTTTATTATTAAGTTTTTTTATTTTCCTTTGGAGTCTGAGGTCAGAAGCACTGTATAAACCATGCCAACGGCAAAGCTACTTCGTCTTTCGATTGTAAAACATGTTGGACCTTTAATACTTTAAGGGAAATCAAGAGAATTAAGGGGTCCTCTAAATTTCTAAGTATTTTTTTTTTTCCCTCAAGCCAGTAGAAGGGCATTATGCCGATCTTGCCCCGTCTTTGAACCAGCAAACACCAAACGAAGTACAATAAGTCGTTTATTCTTCATTCCCGCTCTAGTTACCCTTAAAGTGTCTAAGATAAATGTTGTCCTGCTGTTTTATGCTCTTTCTCTATGGACCCTAGGGGAACAGCTTGCCCCAAAGAAAGAGTGTAAGGAGGGTTTCCCGGGATATTTATACTTTTGTGCACGCCCCAAAAAAAAAAGGGGGGGGCCAGACCAGATTAGTCCAACTTTTGTCTAAAACTGTCTTGATGTTAATATTTAATTTATTCAGATCCTTTCAAAAGCCTTTATGTCTATTTGGTGCGAATGGGTTTAAAAGGTTTGTCATTTGGTAATGGGGCTTGCTTTAGTCAAAAAACTCTGAAGTGAAAAAAATGAAATCGGTACACTGCCTAACCAAAGGGTTAGGTGAATTTTAAATATCACATCGACACCCACACCCAGTTGATGCACAAAACACAGCAAAGTTTTTTAACTGTTCGAAAAACTGCACGATGACGAACCACACTTTTTTCGATGTAGTCTTTTTTAAAAGGGGGGTTTAAGAAAATTTTTTTAATGGAGACTTACCTTTTTAGAAAGGGTTTTAGTCTGGGTCACAAAATGTCGAGGGTGTCAGTTGTTATTTTTTAAGATTTTATGCGGCCCAACAGAATATTTTTGCACATATATTGAATCCTCATTTTTTTTTGTTTTAAAAAAAAGTTTGTAACAAAAACAAATCAAAACCGCCCTTTGTTTTTAGAACATCTAAATTTAAAAACGAATCGGAAACCGAACGGCCGCGCCCATGAAATATTCACAAAGCTATGGGTTTTTATAAGCAAAGCCAAGGAAATAAAAGATTAAAAAATTTAATAATGCAGGAACTTTTGTTAGCCATTAAACCCTACCTGAGGTTATTTCGGGTTTTTTTCGCTAAAAAAGCAAAGAGTAACTTTGACATTACCTCAAAATTTAACAATGCAAATTTGACAACAATGTTACATTCAAACCGAAAAAGAATAGTAGGTTACATTTTTACGGAGAGGGGCTAAAATGTTAGGCTTTGCACTGACAATCGGGGCATTTATATTTTAGATTGCGCCAGACGAAACTACTTTTGAGGGAAAAATCCGCCGATCTTGCATTACATTTATTACCTATGTTTATTTTATGAGCTGACACTGATGAAAACTTATAGAGGAAGGGCCCCCAACGTTTTAAAAGCTCTTCCGTCGGAAAGCTGCATATTTCATTAAAGAAATTATACAATTCCCCCAAATTTTCGTTTAAAAGATTATTTGTGGGGGGGTCGGATCATTTAATATAAAAATCAAAGACAAAGCGGGGAAAGTTTGAAAGTGATAACCTTCACATTGTTTTAAAATAAAAAAATACGTTACTAAAAAATAATGCGCGTGGGCCAGAAGAACAGGGGTTTAATTTGCGCCCGTAAGTGTATAAACCTTAGAATTAAAAGACCTTGCAGATGTTCGGACTTTGAACAAACGCGAATAGGCCTTTTTTATGGTTTTGAGTACACTAAAGACGTGATTTAAAAAAATAAAGAGGGGCCGACAGCAAAAAATTTCCTAAACTAAACAACGGGGCAATCTAGAGGAAATAAAGTTTGGCCCAAGAATAAAAATATTCGAAAACCTGACCTCAAATGGCACTTAAACCATATTTAGAATGGGACATAAAATTTGAATTCATAAGCCCATTTACATATTTTAGCCGTCAAAAAAGTTTCAGAAAAGCATTCAACTCTGGCCCTTTACATGTAAGTCTTATGCCGGACGACAATAGTCGGAAAGAAATTGAAATAACGCCGTATGGGAAAAAGCAGTACATCCTCCACAGAAAAGAAACAGTTGTAAAAAAAGCTTCTACAAAATTACAGTTCTTTCCAAGCAGAAAATTAGGAGACACGTTCACAATGATATTTGAAATTTCTGTCTTTAAAGATGTGGAGAGGGATGGGGTTGTGGGCGTTAGTGATGACCTTATAAAAGGAATTAATATTAGCTGGCAAAACTTAGACGTTAAACGCCTTAACGTTGTTGTCGTCGTTCTTCACAATGGCGAGGATATTAAGATCATAACAAGTAACAAAATCAATGTTGACTTAAATAGAAACAATCTTACAGAACTGAATTGGATTAATCTTACACATTTAGGCCTCGTAGGTTTTATTATACTGAACAAGTTTTGACAGAGAGTATGATAAAAATAATAACTGGATTAGATTAAATTCTGCTATAAAACTATGGAGCAGTTAAACTTTATGACAAAAACTCCTCATTGCTCATTGATTTGTGGGCAGACTGGTTGTGGAAAAACAATATTTATCCTCGACCTGTTACAAACAGTTTATCGTTATAATTTTAATCATATTGTGGTTTTCTGTCCAACACTTAAATGGAACAAAGCATATCATGATAGAAGGTTTATATGGACAGATGATGACATATATTTAGTTGATCCCAGCAATAAACTGAGTGAGTGTTTAGAACAGTTTTATAGACTGTTTGAAGGAACGCAGACACTATTTATTATAGATGACTGTTCGGCAGAAAGAGACATAGTTAAAAGAGAAACACTTTGTCAAAACTAGCTTTCAGCGGAAGACATGCTCGGATAAGTGTGTGGATTTTATGCCAAAAATATAACTCGGTTTTAAAAGACTTTAGAGAACAGTTAAAGACTGTAGTGTTATTTCACATGAAAGACAGAGACTCATTTGAAGAATGTTTGCGCGAAAATGATGTTATTGAAAATGATCAGGAAAAACATAGGATTAAGCAAAAATTAAAATCTGAAAAGTTTAGTAAATTAGTATTGAAAACGGATAACCCTGCACAGTATGTTTGTTTGTAGATAATCGTTATTTTTTGGTTATTGAAGTCTTACTTGTCAGAGAACTGTAATATGCCGCTTCTAGGTCACTTTCGCCCAAAAACTTGGTGGAGGAGCAAGTGGGGTAGAACAGACATTTATCTGTTCTCTCAAGTTCATTACTACAGCCAGGTGCGACAGCATCAAGAGAGATCGAAGCAGCAGAAGAGACGACATGAACAGGTTGGTGCTGGTCTCGTGTCGCGAATGAACTGGCCGTACCTAACATCGAATTGGATGAACACAGTACACAGCACAGGAGGAACACATCAAGCCGATTCAAGATGATGATGACACGTCACATATTCAGGATACCTTCGGTGTTTGCATTCTGATCTGTCGGAGTGTAACAGCAGGGGCCTAGAAATCCACCCGTCGGACATTGACACAAATCTGTAGCAAGCTATAGACAAAATTGTCGCTGGTTTTTGACACGGGAATGGTTAAGGGTTATGTCGTTACTCTGACAGAGCGACAGGTGCAGAGACGATTCCGAGATCCGCACAGAAATCAAGCATTTCGGAAGGTCGTGTTCCATCAAACGGATGATGTGGGTGTGCTGCTGTGTGAATCAGACGACGTCGTTCTAAAATATTCTTGCGATCCGTGTTCGGAAGACGATTGCTTATTCTGGTTTGACAAGCAGGAAAAAAAGACACATGTCATCGAGGAATGTGTTAATTGGCCTGCCTTGGGAAAGGAAGACGCATCGGCAACGACCGTCGTCTACAGAACTGACAGTGAATACCAGTGACATTTTCTCGTTCTCGATTTCGTCATGTAAAGTGAAAGAAAAGGAGATTGCTGTGGTTTCCATGTTAATGAAATCGAAATTGAGTCGCGTTTTGTTGTTGTACATCGCGTCGATTTGCTTACTGGGCTTTACAGCCTAACATCATTAAACTTCGTTCGTTCGTTCGTTCGGCCGTCCAAACATCAAAGCAATAAGCCTATAGACGAAATAATTCTACATACACAAACATAAGCACACACACACACACACACACACACACACACACACACACACACACACACACACACACACACACACTAAGAGCCCATATATACCGGTATTCAAAAACACCAATTCTGTGTGACCACATGTATATCCAATACATGGTAGTCAAGGATCATTAAAGTATGGAACTGGCTGACATATTACTCGTAAAGTCGAACAGCTTATGGGTGTGCATGGATTGGGAAGGGGAGAAGAGGGAGGAAGAGAGTGGGTGGGGGGGAATGAAAAAGCCTTGCTCTACGTGCAAATTAGACGCCGAACCATACTGATATGGTATATGCCTAGAATAAGATTTTAACATTTCAAAAATTCGCAAATTGGAAAAAAAAACTGTTAGGGGAAGGGAGGCAGTGAGGAGGGGGTGGGGCGGTGGAAGAGTTAAAAATATCTTCCATGTGGATGAGATTCAATAAGATAAACAGCCAACATTGTCAGACTCCAACCGTTCTCATAACTGGGATTGAAAACACCAGACATAGTCAGCGGAAACTTGAAGGACTTCATCTCATCATGAAGAGGCTGAAAGTGATTTGTTGTACTAGTACAGTCAAATAAAAAATGAGGGATATCGAGAGTCTGACCACATGCACAAGCGGGTGCCGGTTTTAAATACCTACCTAACCAACCATTAACCCGCAGCCTATGTACAAGGTTACGATTTGGGATTGGCCCTGGAGGATTACAACATTTGCTTGTTGGTTTAGTCATATCCCATCTGTGCTTCCGAGCTGAATCTTCAAGGTACTGATTCTGTCTTATGTTCCAGATTGAACTTGTCAGAATGTGGATAGCTTCAGATGAAGAAAGGATATCACAATTCAAAACATCAGATTTTATTTCTTGCAGCTTCCTTTACATAAAAGTCAGCTATGTCATTGCCACGTAAACTGGAATGCCCTGGAACCCATAACAAAGTTACATCAATATCCCGGGTTATTAGCTTATGAATGAGAAATACGATCTCACACACCAAGTCTGAACGACTAGATTTTGATTGACAATGTAGAGCCGTAAGCGCTGATTTTGAGTCCGATAGTGTAAGTATTTGTCTATGTATAACAAGCATGTCGAGTATAAAATCTAGTGGTTTTAAAATGGCAAATAACTCTGCTGTAAATATAGAACATCCTTTCGTAATATGGAATTATTTCTAATACTAAGCGCTGGTATTACAAAGGAAGCCCCAACATCCAAAGAATCCAAAACAGAACCATCCGTGAAAATGTGTAGATAGGAATCGTATTTCCTATCTATCAAGTGTTTGGCATAGGATGATAGTAACAGAGGGTTATCTTTTTTATTATTAAGATCTCTGTAAGTGTAGATGATTTCAGCCTGCTCTGACAACCACGAAGAGTATGAACAACATGGAACCTAAGCAATACCATCAAGAGACAGGTTACAATTCTGAAACAATGGGGAAAACATAATCACCTAGGGACATGTACACCGATTTGTTACGGATCTCTCTTGAAATATAACGTACTTCCATCCAGTTCAGTCATTACTGAATTTGGGATGGTTCTAGCACTCACTGTAAAATTACAGGCGCAACTTAGCCTGTGTTCATTTAAGGTAACACACCAGCCTCCTTGTACGTCAAATCAATTGACGCCCATCGGGAAGTCCTAATGCAATTTTAAAGGCGAACGAGTCAATACTGGTTAGCTTGTGTAAATCTGTCTTTCCAGCTGTAAAAAAAAACAACAAATAACTTCTTGGCCATACGACAGAATTGAACGAACTAGCCCTGAGGCGACATAGACGAAATTAGATCCCCAGTTAATCAGAGGTATAGCAGAAAGAACACGTAATAAACCAATTTTTTCCCTAGCCTTTTCTACAAGGTAATTGATATGTTTACTCCAAAAAGTTTATAATTGAAGATTACACTGAAAAACTTAAATTGTTTGCTTGGGTATATTAAATTGTTATCAACCCTTATAGAGACAGCTTCTCTGCCTTCAAACGCAATTGTTTTCTTTGTAAAGACAAAAAAAAAAAAAACCGTTTTGTGAGCAGATAAACCGGACCCATTTGATTTCATGTAATGAAAAATATTGTGATACTGTTCAATGATTTTCTTTCTTGTGGTTTGTTGTTTGGAAAAATTGCAGTTTACATTTCTCCACAGAGCAATATCATCTGCATACAGAGCTAATGTGGCATCTTTTGTATTAACCTGTTTAATATCATAAAGCATTAGCGAGAAAAAGTGTTGGAGCGATTACACTTCCTTGGGGAACACCCATGTTAATAGTCTTAGAAGCTGATAAAGCTCCATGTACATTGACTTGGATAGTTCTGTCCGATAAGAAAGCTTTCAGAAATTGGAAAAAACGACCTCGTATTCCCACTTCATGCTCTTTGTACAACAATGTAGAACGCCATACTGAATCGTAGGCTCTATGAACATCAAAGAACGTTGCAAGGGTCGAATGACGCTTGGCAAGAGCTTTTTTCACATTTGAGGATAAGTGGACAATGTGGTCTGTGACTCCTCTACCTTTCCTAAAACCAGCCTGGAATAAAGGCAAGACTCCATTTTTTTCAAGGAAATGTTCTATTCTGTTCTTCATGATTCTTTCAAAAAGTTTTCCAATATGAGGTGTTAAAGAAATAGGTCGGAAACTAGAGGGAAGAGTTTTAGATTTTCCTTGTTTAAGGATTGGGATAACAGTAGCTTTTTTCCAATCTGTAGGGAGCATTCCAGCATTCCAACAAATCTGAAAGAACTCCAACAACTTTGATAAACAAACTCTCAGGAAAATGCTTAATCATGTTATAGGAAGTAGGCTCTGAACCAGTGGACATCGTACCTGGCTTTATACGTTTTAAATGCGAAACAGAGTTCATGCATTGTTAAATTTGTGTTTATATGTAAAGTGTTCCATGTTAAGCTGCTCAGTGTTTTGGAATTTATCCTCAAACTCCTTTCTACGAATTTGTTTAGACTGAGATAAACACTTAGTCTGACTCATTGAAGCAAAGTTTCTGCTAATAATTCAGCTTTTTCCTTGTTAGTTCTATAAATTTTATCATTAACATGCAGAGCAGGCTGAGGAGATGGAATGTACCCTTGATTTTTTAAATTTCCTTCCATAATTTAGAAACCTCATGTGGATGTTTAGAACAAGTCATGATCAAATTTCCATAATACTGTTTTTTGGCAAGAGCTACTGCTCTGTTACTGTAGTTATTAGCAATTTTGAATTTACTGTGGAGTTCGTTTATTACTTGGGGTGGCTGTGAATGACGACTATTCATCCAGTTTTGAAATGACTCTGTTTTCATTTTTTACGGCTAACTCACATGATGAGTTCCACCAAGGGTTCGAGGCTCTCTTTGGATGGTCTTTAAACTTAATCTTTGGAATGGCGCAATCTGCTGCTCTCAGTATGAGATTTTGTAATTCTACATAATTGTTTCAAGATCTTCTATTGATTCTATGTTATGATTAAAATTGAGCTTAAGAGAACCAGTAATTAGAGTTTGGGCAAAAAGGTCCCAGTTAGCTTTATCTTTGTTGTATTTTGCATGTCCGGGGTATGTTCAGTTCTCTCTGGAGTCACCAAGATCTGAACTTCAACAGGAAGATGGTCACTACCCAGTGGTGACTGAATGACATTCCACGTACAAAGTGGAAAAACACCCGGAGCTACTAAGGACAAATCAATTGATGAATTTTTCTGATCAGCAATTCTGGTGATAGACCCGTCATTCAGCATCGTTAGATTAGCATTTACTATAGTGTTAGCGAGATTGTCACGACCGACCCCTGGAGGTCTGCCCTGACAGGATCGGTCTAGGTGGGAGTGAAGGGAGTGACTGATCTCACACGCCCCGCAAGAGACCACACAATAAGATTACGATACAACACCCCATTTATTCACACCAACATACAGTCATAAATAAGCATTCCAACACACACAACATGCACAATCACAATCAAGCATTCCAACACACACAACATGCACAATTATAAATAAACATTTCACCATACGACGTACACAATCACAATCACAGCATTTCAACACATGTGACATATACACAATTATAAATAAACATTTCCAGCATCCATCCCTTCCCACACCATGGAGTGCCTCCACACCCCTGCCTCTCCAAAGTCTACTGGGAGCACCCTGTCGCACTAGGTGCTCCAAAACCGGGTCGGTTCTTGAAAAGAGTCGTTCAAGGCCGACACCCTTGACACGCACAAGCAGACAGTGAAGAGCGCGTCCTGGGGGGGGGGGGGGGGGAAACGTGGCGTTGTTACTGGAGGTCCTGGACGGGGATCAGGGCCGGCCAGTCAAAACCACGGGCCTTTCTACCAGAACGTGGTCCCGACCAGTGCGTGATCCCAACCAGCGCGCGGTACCAACCAGAGCGTGGCCCCAACCAACGCGTGGCACCAACCAGTCCGCGGTCCCGACCAGAGCGTGGCCCCAGCCAGAGCATGACCCCAACCAGCGCGTGGCACCAACCAGTCCAGGCTCCGGGTGAAGCCCCCGGGGGGGGGGGAAAGGTAGCTGGGAGGAGAGAAGAAAGGGAAAGAAGGAAGGAAGGAAGGAAGGAAGGAAGGAAGGAAGGAAGGGCACAGCTCCCCGTGGGTGACCCCGAAGAGGCGGGTCAAACGACTCTCCCTGCCCTCTGTCCAGTCGAGAGGACAGAGGCACAGATGCGGAAAAAGAAGAAGTGATGTCCCTCTCCTACAGGCCGACTGTAGGAATTGAAGATACCGACTGTACCTTCGACGATATGGTGAAGAACCAAGACCGGAGCAGGCGCTCCCAGAGACATCTTCCGCTCGAGTCAAGAGCTAACCTCCCTCAGCGATGGCGGCCAACATGCCACGCTACGTCACAGAGTGAGCATACTTCAAACTAAAAGAAATGAAGCACGTGCGACAGGTAAAAAGACAGGCGAGAGGCCGACAGACAGCAAGTTCGAGAGAAAGGTACCAGCCACCCGTGAACCTGCAGGATGAATAGCACGGGCAGTGGAATTAGAGAGAGAGAGAGAGAGAGAGAGAGAGCAAACCGAACGTGAGCTGAACTACACCAAAGGTGCAACCACACCACAAGCCACACTAGGGACGGACACGTGACAACAACAACGATAATAAACAAATGAATAATTCCGCCACCCCAGTTGGGTCAAACGTCGCAGGCCTCGTGACAAACTCGTGACAAACCCCCCTTCTAAAAGCATCTGTTTCTCTGAGATACAGTGCTCCTTTGAACCTTGACGCATGTGCAAATTCACAACAATGGGACCGAAAACCCAACTCTCTGTGATCGACAGAGTACGATGAATCCAGTACAAACATTCCACGATAGAATCACACCGAGAAATACATATACTACATTTATCAAACCACTAGGCAAACTTTCGAACAATGAAAGTAACAATCCGAACCATTGATGATTCACTACCGTTAACATCACTGAAGTGAAAACTGTTACTACACCTAATACAGAGACCAAAAGGGGATATGACCCTGGTTGAGGGGAAGTGTCCCTCTGACTGATTTTCCAATGTGCTGACTACGGAGCTCGGCTGAGATAGTCAGCATCCGTATTGCTGGCACCCTTGATATGGCGAAAACGACTCTGCAGTTCCGCTGCCTAACCCAAGAGTCGACGACTGACTGGCCGGATCTGGTCCAGGCACTGGAGAGGATGATGATCGCTCTCCAGTACAAACTTCCGGCTGTGCTTCTTCCTGGGCACGCCAGTGCGCGTCCAAATCTGCCGGAGAGCTTCAGCAATAGTAGGGGTATCGATAGTCCTAAGCGGGGCAGCCTCTGGGCATCGAGTCGCATAGTCTACCGCTACCGAAATGTAGCGGTGACCGCGATTGGATGGTGGATTAATGGGTCCCACCAGGTCGACCCCAACCTTGGTGAATGGCTCCCCAACCCGTGGCACTGACCCTAGGGGAACACGCTTCAAGCGACCCTTAGGCGTTGTCCGTTGGCAGACATCGCAACTGCGGCAGTACTGCCTAACCTGGGAATTCATCCCCGGCCAGAAGAAGTCTTGTCTCACCCGCTCGAGAGTCCGTTTTGAGCCCATATGACCTGCCATAGGTGAATCATGGGCCTGCCGGAGAACAGATTCTCTCAAGCTTTGGGGGACGACTAGCTGCTTGGCCACACGATCTGCCTGAGTGAAAACCCTAAAGAGGATCCCCTTGTGGAGCTTAAAGCTCACCTTGGCGTGTCGGGCAGACTGAGCAGGACGATCCACCAGTTGTCGTAGGCGTTGGACATCCGAGTCCCTGGCCTGAAGACGAACAATGGAAGCAGGATCGGCACTCGCAAGGACCTCGTCAGAGATCGGCTGAAGAACGGGACGCAACTCCTGTTCCTGCTTCTTCGCTTTGGAGCGTGTGGTAACTCCCACACACGCCTGTACAGGCAGATCCGTAGACACGGACTGACTGCGTCCGTCTGCGAAGGTGATAGTATTCCCTACGATAAGGGAATACAGAGGTCGCTCCACCGCGATGGCCCATACTTCGCCACAGAAGTAGGGGGTGGAGATAGAAACGAGTACTGAAGGACAGGTGGAGGTAAAACCAGCCTCCAACCCGCACACATCGTAACTGGCGCCCCGCCGGGCCTTAGGGGAAACTAAATCCTTATCCACAAAGAGTGTTGATGCTCCCGAATCCCTGATGGTGTCGACCAAGGATGAACCAACAACAGAAAGAAACACTGGACACTCTGTACCACCAGAAGCTTGGATGGACCCCACGTTAGCCGAGGCGCGAGGATGCTGGAAAGGACTAGCCCCATGACTACCGGCAGCTTTAGGACAATCTTTCCTAATGTGGCCAGGACGACCACAAAGAAAACACAGGCGGGGTGCTGAGGCCCTGATGAACTGCTGCCTTGTTCGCCTCGCTAGCGGTTGTCGGCGCCTTATTGCCACCAAATCCTGTGGGGGTCTTCCTGTCCGTATCTGGGCGATGCCCATAAGCTCTACGAGCCTCAGCAAACACCTCAGCGGTTTGAATCGCAGCCGCGAAATCTGAGGTGCTGTCTCGCCTATACGGATCCTCAACTCTGGGGACACAGTGTTGGTAAGCTGTTCGATGAGAATCAGATCCTCCAGCTCCAACTTAGCCAACTGACGCAGTACCCTAGCGTTTTGCGCAGCCTATCACCCAACTGCACGAAGGTCTCGTCGTTATTCTTCTTCATGGACCTGAACTTCCTCCTGTACGTCTCTGGGTAAGGTGGAAACGCTTACGCAGAGCCAACTGCATGTCTGCATAAGACGCGCCTTCATTTAGAGTGAGCACACACTCCCTTGCAGCACCAGATAATCCAGAAAAAGGTGCATGCCTTTTGTTCCTCAGACAATTGGTATGAACTAGCAACTTGTCAAAATGCTCTAAGAACATATCAAGTCCTCACTAGGTCTGAACTCTGGAAGCTTTAACTTTGGGCCTCTAACTCTATCACTTGCCTGTCGATCAACCCCTGATTTACAGACGCGGGAGTCCGCGAAAGAAGTTGTTCCATCTCTCCCTACGCAGAGCCTCCATCCTGTCTAGTTCTTCCCTACGGAGGGCTTCCTGTCTGGCAGCCTCTTCCCTACGCCGATCTTCCTGTCTGGCAGCCTCCTTCTTGCGTGAGCAGCCTCTTCCCTACGCTGATCAGCCTCTTCCCTACGCTGGGCCTCCTGTCTAGCAGTCTCCTCCCTGCGCTGGGCCTCCTGTCTAGCGTCTCCTCCCTGCGCTCTTCCCTACGCAGAGCTTCCTGCCTAGAAGCCTCTTCCTTACGTCGAGTTTCCTCTTCCCGACGAAGGGCTTCCTGTTCGACAACTCTTCCCTACGGAGGGCTTCCTGCCTGGCGACTTCCTCTCTGCGCTCTTCCCTACGCAGGGCTTCCTGCCTAGCAGCCTCTTCACTACGCTGCGCTCAGAAACAAAAGGGGACAGAGGTGATATCCTGAGCAGGATTCACCACTCCGACACGGGAGGATGACCCGTTCGGCCGTCCCTTGGGCCTGGACTTCCCATGAGGAAAGTCCCCCGGGGCATGCTCCTTACGAGGGGAAGCATGGAGAAGAGAGGGCTTTGGTCTCTGCGACTCAACAGAAGCCATAGTTGCTTCACTATACTCTGACGCTTCCGAGCGGAAAGTGCCAGTCGGGGTCTCAGCAGAAAGATCCCCTAGCGAAGAAGTAGTGAAAGTACTCACTGGACTATCGGCTACAGCACTGAATAAGTGGAAGTCACTGTAGTCGAAGTATGGTACTAATAGTAGGGACTATATTTTGAATACCTTTCTTCTTCGACGCACGCGTCGCCATACCACCAGCACGGACGTTGCCATGACAACAATATCCTTCGGTTTCAAATACGGGGAAAAGACGATTCCAATTGAAAAAACAAATTTTTTAGGGGTGTGTGTATATGTGTGTTATGTGTGTGTGTGTGTGTGTGTACGGACAAGTTCCGGCTGCTCCACTCTGGCAACACTGCGCTCCACAGCACGAGCAACAGTGCGGTGGGGCTCACCGAAAAAAAAAAAAAAAAAAAAACTATGTCGGCTGCCCCCACTCTGGCACACCGCGCTCCACAGCACGAGCAACAGTGCGGTGGGGCTGGCCGGGAAAAAAAAAAAAAAACTGGCAAACGGAATCCGGAGAGAGAAAAAAAAAAAAGGGACACTAACGTCCGATACAACCCCCTGTACTCAATAACCACCCGGAAAAAAAAAAAAAACCCAAAAAACTGGCTAACTACAAAACAGGAATGGCAGACTGAGCGGCAACAGAAAGGCAAGACTTACGGCCGTACCTGCGTAAGGCACCAGGCGGAAGGAGGAGGTCTGGTCGCGGTCGACTCCCCATGGTCTCACCTCGACTCCCGAGTCACACCGGATGTTCCCTCAGGCCAAAAAGACTCCCTTCACGCTAGAGTCACCCAGCCAACCACCCACGAACAAACACGACAAACTGACTAAACATATACAAAACAGACAAAACTAAACAGGTACTCCGCGAAACGAGAGAGACAGTCAGAGCCCTTCACATCCGGACGAGCCCCACAATTGTCACGACCGACCCCTGGAGGTCTGCCCTGACAGGATCGGTCTAGGTGGGAGTGAAGGGAGTGACTGATCTCACACGCCCCGCAAGAGACCACACAATAAAGATTACGATACAACACCCCATTTATTCACACCAACATACAGTCATAAATAAGCATTCCAACACACACAACATGCACAATCACAATCAAGCATTCCAACACACACAACATGCACAATTATAAATAAACATTTCACCATACGACGTACACAATCACAATCACAGCATTTCAACACATGTGACATATACACAATTATAAATAAACATTTCCAGCATCCATCCCTTCCCACACCATGGAGTGCCTCCACACCCCTGCCTCTCCAAAGTCTACTGGGAGCACCCTGTCGCACTAGGTGCTCCAAACGGGTCGGTTCTTGAAAAGAGTCGTTCAAGGCCGACACCCTTGACACGCACAAGCAGACAGTGAAGAGCGCGTCCTGGGGGGGGGGGGGGGGGGGGGGGGGGGGAAACGTGGCGTTGTTACTGGAGGTCCTGGACGGGGATCAGGGCCGGCCAGTCAAAACCACGGGCCTTTCTACCAGAACGTGGTCCCGACCAGTGCGTGATCCCAACAGCGCGCGTTACCAACCGAGCGTGGCCCCAACCAACGCGTGGCACCAACCAGTCCGCGGTCCCGACCAGAGCGTGGCCCAGCCAGAGCGTGACCCCAACCAGCGCGTGGCACCAACCAGTCCAGGCTCCGGGTTGAAGCCCCCGGGAGGGGGGGGAAAGGTAGTGGGAGGAGAGAAGAAAGGGAGAGAGGAAGGAAGGAAGGAAGGAAGGAAGGAAGGAAGGCACAGCTACCCGTGGGTGACCCGAAGAGGCGGGTCAAACGACTCTCTCTGCCTCTGTCCAGTCGAGAGGACAGAGGCACAGATGCGGAAAAAGAAGAAGTGATGTCCCTCTCTACAGGCCGACTGTAGGAATTGAAGATACCGACTGTACCTTCGACGATTACGGTTGAAGAACCAAGACGGAGCAGGCGCTCCAGAGACATCTTCCGCTCGAGTCAAGAGCTAACCTCCCTCAGCGATGGCGGCCAACATGCCACGCTACGTCACAGAGTGAGCATACTTCAAACTAAAAGAAATGAAGCACGTGCGACAGGTAAAAAGACAGGCGAGAGGCCGATAGACAGCAAGTTCGAGAGAAAGGTACCAGCCACCGTGAACCTGCAGGATGAATAGCACGGGCAGTGGGAATTAGAGAGAGAGAGAGAGAGAGAGAGCAAACCGAACGTGAGCTGAACTACACCAAAGGTGCAACCACACCACAAGCCACACTAGGGGACGGACACGTGACAACAACAACGATAATAAAAATGAATAATTCGCCACCCCAGTTGGGTCAAACGTCGTAGGCCTCGTGACAAACTCGTGACAGAGATATTTCATTATTGTTTGTGATATTGAGTTTTCGGACCATAGAGCATGATGGGAATTGAAATTACCTAGAATAATATCCACTCTTTGTCTGAATCTAAATCAAAAACCCAATCGGCTTCCTTCTTGGATACACCATCTAGGTAATAACAGTTCACAACTTGTAAACTTTGGCCCTTAATATTCACTGCTATACAGCAGGAATATAGCGTTTGTCAGTCGAGTTACAGGGTGTTTTTAACAGGTTGGTACAAAATTTTACACGACACATATATGGCAGCTTTTGTTTTAGTATTTTTCTTCACTGCATTAGTCACAGGAGGAAAATAGTATCCAGGAGTTTTTGGTAAATCATTTTTATGACAATTCAGAGATCTGCAGCACAAGGACATCAAAACTATGGTCTTGCAAAAACTGAATAAGGTAGTCAATGTTACACTTGCTTCTGTAGTCCATTGTAAAAGTTAACCCGTTCAGTGCCTAAAAATAGTACAAACAAAGGTGTTCCTCAGGTGCAGGGAAATCTCATGATTTGGGGGTCATAATTAACAAAAAATTCTAGCTCAGAAACTACAAAAGATAGAAAAATGAAATCTATATCATTTTTGAAGGAAATTGAATGAAGATTTTGAATCTGGGCTTCTTTTGTTTTAATTTTGATAATAAAAAAATATTTAGGCTTTTAGATTTGGATAGATTTTTTTGCACGATCAAAAACATATGTATTTACCACGACATCTTCACATCCAAACAAGAACACACAGCAAAAAAGTTGAAAATAAAGTTTGTATTGTCACACTACACCTGTAAATGAAAGTAAAACAGTTTGGAAGTCTATCAAGACGCTCACACTCGATGCAGACTGACCAGTCCACGACCACGCCCCCCCTCTCCCACCACGCCCCCTTGCTGGACTGCAACCCTCTCTTTCACTCCTCCTCTTCACCTACCTTTCCGTCTGCACCGTGTCACCCGTGAGCAGGCCACGCTCGCCTCTCGCGCTGACTTTCACATCACTGGCCACCAGCACGCAGTGCACAGTACACACTAGCCTGGCTCGTTCGACGCTGTCAGCTGAACACACACTGAGGTCACAGAACCCTACTCAATAACTGACGAATATGGTCGGCAATTCCACCACTATCATCATCTCACCTTCATGCTCGAGTGAGTCGTTGAATATAAGATTATTGTTGTCACGACCGACCCTGGAGGTCTGCCCTGACAGGATCGGTCTAGATGGGAGTGAAGGGAGTGGCTGACCTCGCACGCCTCGCAAGAGCCACACGAGAAAGATTACGATACAACACCCCATTTATTCACACCAGCACACACAGTCATAAATAAGCATTCCAACACACACAACATGCACAATCACAATCAAGCATTCCAACGCACACAACATGCACAATCACAATCAAGCACTCCAACACACACAACATGCACGATTATAAATAAACATTTCACCATACGACGTACACAATCACAATTACAGCATTCCAGCACATATGACATATACACAATTATAAAGAAACATTTCCAGCATCCATCCCTTCCCACACCTGGAGTGCCTCCACACCCCTGCCTCCGTCAAGTCTACTGGGAGCACCCTGTCGCACTAGGTGCTCCGAACCGGATTGGTTCTTGAAGGGAGTCGCTCAAAGCCGACACCCTCGACACACAAGCAGGCAGTGAAGAGCGCGTCCGGAGGGGGGGGGGGGGGGGAAGAAACGTGGCGGTTGTTATGGGGGGTTTGGACGGGATCAGGGCGGCAGTC